>JARUPZ010000002.1:12648350-13147419 GCA_031213475.1 Nereocystis luetkeana
ACAAGCAGAAACAAGCCAAAACAAGCAAGCCAGCACAGTTTGCGTTTGTTTCTCTGTCAACCCGTCCAAATCATTTTTTCCCACTGCGACTCCCTCCCCCCCCCCCCCCCCCCCCTCCCCCTGAAAACAACACCGCCTGCTGCCGAGGTGTCACGTCATGCCACGTCACGTCACGTCACGTCAAGTCAAGTCACTGCTACTGCTACTGCTACAGTATCAACATTACCCCCCCTCGCCTTTGTACGAGTAGATATCCTTCCGGATGTTGTTAGCCTGCGAGAAATGCTTCGGTGCCTCCACCAAATCCCCCTCGGCAAGCACAAGAGAACCTTTCAGGATGTACGCCAGCGCGTAGTTTGGCTTCAGCTCCAGCGCCTTAACAAGGGGGGGAGAGGGGGGGGGGGGGGGGGGGGGGGGACGACGCGAAAGGAAAAATAGCAAGGACTTGAAAGGAAAATAAAACTAAGCGTACTACAATCGAGGGAACTAAGTTAAGGCCAAAACAAAACAAAATAACGTGAAGGGACAAAAACGAAAGTAAACGAAGACAAACCAAATCAGGCGAAAATCAACAATGAAAAAAAATAAGGGCGAGGGGCCAAAAAAATTAAGGTAAGGCCAAACCTCTATTACGGGGGACCATTGTTAATAGGACCAATTATTGTCAGTAAAAATGGTTAAATAGATAGCTTTTTATGTATACCATAGTTCCTATTAACTATGGTCCCCCGCAATAACGAACTTGAACACAAACAAAAAAAACGCTAAAAATGACGCAACAAAAAAAAAACGAAAAAAACTACGACGAAAAGGGGCAAAAAACAAGCATGAGCGAAGACGCCGATGGCCACACTGACTGCCACCGCTGTCTAGCGGTGAATTAACCGACTCCTCCTCGTTTTGCGAAATTTAGCGCGCCGGAACCGAAGAATCAAAACTAAATCCGGCGTCGTCTGGCGGGTGTTTAGCGCTCCTTCGCATCATGTCTAGCCAGGTATGCCGTTTGCGTCATCGCTGGGCGCAGGTTTTTTTTTTTTTGCGGCAGCGTATCAACACCCACGTCAACATAAACAACACACAAAAAAGAAAAAAAGAAAAAGCAACAGCAATAAACATCGCCGCGGCAGCGCATCCAACAGCAGCAGCGTCAAAATGTCAACATCCACATCAACAAACAAACAAAAATAGCAAGAGACAAACGAACAAACAAACACACAAACACAACGAAAACAACAACAACAAAAAAAACAATTAAAAAGCAAAAACCCTCAGCGGTGCCGGGAGACACGACACATATGCGGTACTCCCACCCCACGCCGCGCTCCTTGCATGCACACGATACAGCCCGCCGCGCTCCATACCCCCAGCATTGTCGAAGCCAGAACAACAACACACGAAACAGTTATGCAACAAAACAGCTCGCCCCTGCGCCCCCCCCCCCCCCCCCCCCCCGCACCTCCATCTGACGCTGTCATTCACACGCAAGAAAGCACGCAAAAAAGGGCCGAAGCCCGCCTCGCAGACGGTTCTTAGTAGGATGCAGCTCACCCTTCATGCCACTCACCCAACACCTCAAGGCGCTTCGCGCTTGGTGCAAGCAATGTCTGCCTGGTCGCTGAAAACCCGACATGCTCCGTCCCGGTATTGTAGGGACGCGAGGGTCTATGGTCATACGACTACGACCATGCATGATAATGAGAACCATACGCCACTCCCGCCTTCTCTCTCGCACGCCCTCAACCCACCGCGCATGCAACACCAAACCGATTCAGTTATGTTATGTTCCCAATATCCCACCTTCCTTCCCTGCCACCCACCCCCACCCCCACCCCCAACCCCAACTCCAAACCCAACCCAACCCAAACTCAACGCCAACCCCAACTCCAGCCCCACCCCTACTCCCACCCCCAACCCCCCACCCCAACCCAGCTGTTCGGGGTTGTCTGTCTCTATTGGGAGTAGGAACGGTGCCCCATCTCGAAAGGCATGCATGGTCATAGGTCAAACGACTAAGGCAAGCAACAAATGAGTACCCCCCCCCCCCCCCCCCCCCCCCGCCCCCCTCCCCCAACCTCAACGCTAATCCTAACGCCAATGCCACCCCCACTCGCACTCCCAATCCCAACCCCCATCCCCCAACCCCCAGTCCCAACCCCCAGTCCCAACCCCACCCCCCACCCACCTTGTCGACAAAGGATGTCGCCTTCTCCTTGTCCCCCCGCACCTCGCTGTAGAGGGCCATGACCACCCACGCCTCGGCTCGCTTCGGCTCCGTCGAGAGCAGCTCGTTCGCCAGGCTTTTGAAGCAATTTGTTTTTTGTTTTCCGAATTTCGTTTTCGTATTTTATTTGTTTCGTGTTTCGTGTTTCGTTTTTCGTTTTTTCGTTTTTTATATTGATTTTGTGTTTTTAGGTTTTTTTTTTTTTTTTTTTTTTTTTCGAATGTCGTTTTCGTATTTATTTGTTTCGTGTTTCGTGTTTGGTTTTTCGTTTTTCGTTTTTCGTTTTTTTTTAATTGGTTTGTGTTTTCAAGTTTTTTGTTTTTTGCGTGTTTTTGTTTTTTAATGTTTTTCGAACGTCGTTTTTCGTTTTTCGTTTTTCGTTTTTCCCCATGTTTTTCGTTTTTCGCGTTTAGTTGCGTATAGGTGTGTAGTTTGTAGTTTTCGTTTTACAGTTGATTTGTTCCCGTGTTAGTTTTTCGTTTTTTTGTTGCCATGGTTTTACGTTCCGGAAATAAAAGAAAGCAGGACGGCAGACAAGCAAGCACCGGGGAGAGAGGGGGGGCGAAGGGAGGAGTTCGAATGCCAGGAAGGGACGGGGGGGGACGGGACGGGGGGCTCTAGGCGTTTCCCCACCTGCTCCTGGCTCTGGCACTCAATGCATATTCTTGACACGCACGCAACATGAGAAAACCATACGATATTGTGGTGAAAATATTACTACTATACTTCAAGTTTGAGCGGATAGTCCGCTTGGAACAATTATTTGGGAAGAAAAAGCCTGCGCACTTCAATCTCCCGCCCCCCCCCTCCCGTCCTGCCCCCCCCCTGCCCTGCCCTGGTGAAAACCCTCTTTCGGAGAAACTGCACCCAAGCAGTCGGACAGATGTACCTGTACTGCAGATCATCTGCAGACCCTAACTTGCCGCCAAGCAGGTGCTGTGCGGAATCTGCATACACAGTACAGATCCCACCCAGGAAACATGCCCTCCTACTGCAGATCATTGCAGGCTGTATGTACACGGCTCCCGCCCGGCAACACACGAGACTCGTAGATCTCGTAGATCTCCGGTAGATCATGCAGATCAGGAACATTAACCTCGCCCTGCAGAAATATACATCTACAGCAGATCATCAAGTAGAAACATCGATGATCTATCTCTCATACTGCAAGCAGGTGCGTAAAAAGGATCTCATCAGGAGTGGTATATTTTGGGCGACTTACTAATACCTGGTATAGATTAATACAGGGAGCTCCCGAAACGACCATTCTCGTAAGGATTCAGGTACTATCACATCCCTATATACCCCGTAGCACGGGCCTCCACCCCCGCCCAACCCCTCACCCCGTTCACGCCTCCACACGCGTGCTGCGATATGGGCCGCAGAACGTTTCGGCCAACATATCCGAGGGTGGGGGGGGGGGGGGGTACTCGATAGGAGAGTTGTACTCGATCTCATGCATGGCCGTAGTCGTCTGACCATAGACCCTCGCATCCCTACACTGCCAGGACGGGGGACGGGCCCTGATCCCAATACGGAATGCCTATCGTTGGAACACCACTATTAATATTGCGGGGGGTCTTTGTAAATAGGACCTATGGTGAACGCAAAAACTTTACAGGGTACCCTGGTATATATTTGCCTACTTTTTCACGAACAATATTGGCCCCCCGTAATAGTGTCAACACACCTACAGCAGTAGTAGTGGTAGTAGTGGTTTGCTTAATACTATTCGTGATACGCCCTGTCATAATGCACTTCATCGGGTCTTCATCGGGTTGCACGTTTACCAGTGGAATTTTCTCTCTCAAAATCACTTTTTTGGGGTTTGGCACGGAGCTCCTGTACTGGAATCAAGTGAGGAGCTTCGCAAAAATAAGGCGCTACCCTGGTATATACTATTAAAAACTATTAAAAAAAAAAAAAAAAAAAAAAAATACTATTAACACTACAGTAGGTACCCCAAAACTAGTTTGCCTCCCTCTATACAAACTCTCACGGTGCCCCCAAAACGGGGGGAGCGAGGCTTCCCAACGTATTTCTGAAGGACACAAACGTAGGATCGATGGGAAGGCTATCATCAACCACAAAATTCGAACAGCCAATGTTGTTTATTCACGCAGTAGTTTCTTGATATACATGCACCGAAGTGGGTGCTTTGGGGCTTCCTTTTGGGCCTATTCACTATGGGCACTCCGTGGGGAGTTTCGGGAAAATTAGGTGCCATGTACTCTTAGGTACTGACCCAAAACTAGCATGCCTCCTACTCTATACAAACTCTCACCGGTTAAGGGCCCCCGGCATGTTCTTCTGGCGCATCACCACCCCGTAGCAGTCCATCAGGTCCACGTTCATGTCATCCACCTGTTCTCGTTGGCCAAACAATCCCGTCGTGCGGTACGGTGCGGTTTGGTGCAGTGCGGTACGGTGCAGTGCCGTATGGTGCGGGTTGGTTCAGTTTGGTTCGGTTTCGGGTTCGGTTCGGTTCCGTTCAGTTCGGTTCCGTTCAGTTCGGTTCGGTTCGGTTCGGTTCGATTCGGTTCGGTTTGGTTCGGTTCGGTTCGGTTCGGTTCGGTTCGGTTCGGTTCGGTTCGGTTCGGTTCGGTTCGGTTCGGTTCGGTAGCTTCAACCACTCAACACCAATCAATCGATCTACCGAATATCATCAAACCAACCAACAAGCCCACCAACTATCGGAAGGAAGGACGGAAGGAAGGAAGGAAGGAAGGGAGGAAGGGAGGAAGGGAGGAAGGGAGGAAGGGAGGAAAGGAGGAAGGGAGAGAGGGAGGGAGGGAGGAATGGAGGGAGGGAGGAAGGGCACGACGTCTAAGCCTCACCAGCCTGGCCTTCTTGAAGGCGCTGAGGGCCTCGTCCCACTGGTCGAGGTCCATGTGTGCCTTCGCCACCTGCTCCAGGTGCGCGGCAACAACAGGCGAAGCGGCATCAGTATCAACGGCGGCTGCAGTAAACAACAGCAACAAAAAACAACAGCAACAGCAACAACAACAGCATCAACAAGAACAACAAGAACAACAACAACAACAGCAGCAGCAGCAGCAGCAACTTCTACCGTCTCCTGGCCCAACCGTGCTTCCCTCCTATCGCCGATGCCGCAAACAAACGTCATTTTATTTTCTGTTCTCGCTCTTTTTTTTTCCCCATCCGAAATACCAAAGGGATAATCGAAACACTCTCAACCCTTTCACACATATCGGACAGATAGATATATCATCGACAGATCATCGCCCGCCACAGTTCATGACCTAGATCCTTCAGGGCAGATAGATAGATATATAGAGGTATGCCTCCCTGATCTGTAAGATCTATAGCTTACGCCGTACCAACTGCGTGGTTGGACAGGCTTTCCAAAAACAACCACGGATCCCTTGCGACTTAAGACACATGTACCTGGTAATATATTATACACATATACCTGGTAATATATTACCCCCCTGGCCGGGCATAAAAGGACCGTTTATACATTAATAAGAAGATCGAGCGGTCCTTATGGTTACGGCCAGATTGGTATATACACATATCTCCATCCATTCGATAGGCTTCGCCCTCCCATTAATTCCCTCCTGCTCTATTACGGGGGACCATAGTAAATAGGACCTACGGTACACACAAAAAACCTACCAGGTATATATTTACCTAGTTTTTCTAACAATATTTGGCCCTATTTACTATAGTCCCCCATAACAGTCGTAACATAGATTAGGGGTCACGCAGCAGGCCCTTCCCCCCCGTCCCACCCGTCCCACCCCCTCTCCCCACCACCACAGTCCGTGCCTTGCGAAAAAAAAATGTTATCGCGAAAAAAAAAACTTGAGAGCCCCTGCGTACTCTGCCTTGAAGCGTTCACCAACGCAGGCACACAACGTTGGTTGATTTGACAGTGACAAAAAAAAACTGCCGCGCGAGTTCTTGTGCACGGCACATAGCGACTAAGCTCACGCCTTTCTTCTGAAATAAATATACCTGGTACCTGGTGCACGGTAACACTCTGCTTATGTAAGCAGAAAAAAACACACACACACACACACACACACACACACACAAGATTCTCCTGAGAAACCTATACACATGAGAACAGCAGCCGAATGTCACTACTATGATATCGTGTGTACCCCCCCGCTGCCCCAGTCAAAGCACGCCTCCCTCTCTGCCTGCCTGCCCGCCTGCCTGCCTGCCTATCCCCCCGTTCACTTTCTCGTTTCTCACCTGCAGTAACGCCCCCAGATTCGTGGGGTACAGGTGCTCCAGCCTCGCGAAATTCGCCAACGCCTCTTTACAAAACAAAACAAAACAGACACCAACACATATTGCACCGGCCCGGGAGCAGGGCCAGGGGGGGGGGGGGAGGCAGGGGCGGGGGGGAGAGGGGGGCGGAAGGAGGCAAGTGTCGTTGGGAGCCGTGCTACGGTAGGTAGGAGTTGCACTTTTGCGCCGAGAGCCGGGGGTGAGGGGAGTGGGGGGGGGGGCGGCGAAAGGAGGAAAATATCGTTAGGAGCTGTGCTACGGTAGGGTAGGAGTTGCACTTTCGAGTCGGGAGGCTTGGGTGGGGGGGTGGAGGGGGAGCGAGGGGGCGGAAGGACGCAAAGAGCGTTGGGAGCCGTACTACGGTAGGTAGGAGTTGCACTTTTGAGCCGGGAGGCGGCGGCGGGGGGGGGGGGGGGGGGGGGGTTCTCGATAGGTACTCGATCTCATGCATGGCCGTAGTCGTATGACCATGGACCGGGGGGCGCGGGGGGGGGGGGGGGGGGGGGGAAGGCAAAGAGCGTTGGGAGCCGTGCTGGGGTAGGTAGGGGTTGCACGCTTTGAAGCCCAAACATTTTTCACCGACGAAACCCTCCCCCCTCCAATACCTTTGGATCCGTCCGAATTTTACGTGTGTTTCAACAATGACACAATGACATTTGTTACCCAATAGTTGGACGCGAGTCGAGGAGGGGACCCCCCCCCCCCCTCGCTAAACTCTATTCGCGAAGTAAAATGCAAGGGGCTCGCACCGTAGTGGGAGGGAGGGGGGGGGGGTGTACTCGATAGGAGAGATGTACTCGATCTCATGAATGGCCGTAGTCGTATGTGAGGGGGGGGGGGGGAGGGGGACGGAGAGAAGAGCCCACCATGTGACCCCGGACCTGATGTACGAGGCGGAAGGAGAAGAAGCGAAGAAACTAAAGGGGATGGAAAATAAACGTATCGTGATATGCACGCAATAAAAAATACGCAGCCCATGGGCTCGTGTGTTGGGGTCTTGGGGGTTACTTCGAAGTATATATACGTATACCAGGTATCGCTTACTTGGTTTCCCAAGGTCGCTTTTTAGGCGAAATATAGAGCTTCTAAAGCGAGGAGCCCTCAGAAAAAAATAGGTACATCTCGCGGGGGGGGGGGGGGGGGTTGGGGTGCATCTCTTTAGTTAACCCCCCGCTTGCTTGCGTTAAGAAATACCGTGATTTGAGGAGGCAACCACCCAAGGGTGTTTGGCGCTCTTGTTTTAGATGGCAAGGGGATGCTACTGCTACTGCCACTACCACTACCAAAACTACCATCACTATTGCTGCTACTATTTATACTTATACTTGTACTTATACTTATACTACTACTACTGCTGCTGCTACTGCTGCTGCTGCTGCTACTGCTACCACTGATACTACTACTACCATTCCTACTAACAATATTCGGTCCTAATAACAGTAGTCCCCCGTAATACTACTATTATTACTACTACTACTACTGCTACTACTACTATTACTACCACTACTACTACTACTACTACTACTACTACTGCTGCTACTACTACTACTACTACTACTACTACTACTACTACTACTACTATTACCACTACTACTACTACTACTACTACTACTACTACTACTACTACTACTACTACTACTAATGCTGCTACTGCCACTACAATATGAGATCGTTTCCGGCGAGGCGCGGGCGAGACTACCGATCCCAGTCTGTCAGTTCACCGGTCAAAGGGACAGAGCACCTCTTGCACGAACTATACACACGGGGAACAAACAACCCACCGAGAATGGGTTTCGACCACCGACTGGTGCGGGAGGCGTGCCTCATCTCTAATCCAATCGCTTCCCTCCGCTGACTCATCCCGCGGCGGTAGCACTATACTTGTACAGAGGTACCACTCTCTTTTTGTCTCAATATTTTCTGACCCGTTCAGCTACCCAAGTGAACAATCATTAGTATACCGGTTAGTGCGATACTACTACTACCACTACGTAATAATGTACCATTCCTGGCCGGAAATATAATAACCGTTACAACGTTAATATGAAGACCAAGCGGTCCGTACATTTACGTCGAGAGTGTTATTTGTTTTCGGGATTGATGTACGTACGCAACGCATACAACTGTTTTGGTCGGGGTGGCGTGAACCAAACTTTCTTCGGTTGTCATGTTATCGGGTGGATATATCGACCCTCTTCATGTGGGGAGCTAAAAAAAGAAGGGCAACGCTCTCTACCGTGTGGAACTCCTCCCTGCTATCGCCTACCTTTAGAGCGGCACGCGCACGAGCAGGCGTGCCCGCTCACGTACAGCGACATCCAGGGAAGGTCGCTCAGCGTCACCTCTCCGGCGGCCTTCTCCCGCAAGCAAAAGCAGCAATCCCAGCAGAAACATGCAACACAATGATAAGATAGGAATACCAAAAGCACACGTGGAGGCGAGAGGCAAGGGGGTGGGGGAAGGGGGGAAGGTCGCTCAGCGTCACCTCTCCGGCGGCCTTCTCCCGCAAGCAAAAAGCAGCAACCCCGGCAGAAACATGCAACACAATGATGAGATAGGAAAACCAAAAACACACGTGGAGGCGAGAGGCAAGGGGGTGGGGGAAGGGGGGAAGGTCGCTCAGCGTCACCTCTCCGGCGGCGTTCTCCCGCAAGCAAAAAGCAGCAACCCCGGCAGAAACATGCAACACAATGATAAGATAGGAAAACCAAAAACACACGTGGAGGCGAGAAGCAAGGGGAGGGGGGAAGGTCGCTCAGCGTCACCTCTCCGGCGGCCTTCTCTCGCAAACCAGAGCACACCCGGCAGAACACGCATCCATACCACAAGAAAACCAACACACAAGGAGGCGAGAAGCACCTAAACAACCATTCACGGCATACACGACGCACAGCACGAAACTGGAGGCGTAGTAGGCAGAGGGACCACGGAGGCAGGCATACATGCACGTGGGGGAAGCTCGACCTCTTACGACCACCCTCTCTTCAACAATCCAGCAGCAGCCTGAGCTGCTCTCGTAGTGCAACGTACTTCGTACTCATTTCTTGGCGTCACTTTCTCCGCCGAACTCCAAAAACGGAGTTACAGGTGGCAAAACCAACATTTTAAAATACCGTTCTGTCCATGGCAAAAAACAATATTTAAAAATACCGTTCTGTCCATGAATATAAGGCCTGTTTGTATACCAATATTGAATAAAAACTGTCTCTCTATTTAGGGACAGAGTGGTGATATATACACATACTTAAAGTTGCCCTTTTCCTAAAATCACTTGATCATAAGCACCTAACCTGCCTCTCGCTCAGCGAGTCTCCGACGATTTTTTGTCGCTTCTACGATCTTTGCTTCCCTCGCGTTCTTCGCTTTCTTTGCGTGCTTTGCTTTCTTTGCGTGCTTACTTCTCGTGCCACACTTTTCTCCCCGGAACAATAGAAAAAAAAAACTCGGAAAAAGAAAAAAGTCGAATTTGTTTTTTCAGCGGTTTGGGAGGCTCTCTTTCGCTTTTTTTCACCGGCTGGTTGAAATTTCTTTCGCACTTTCAGTTATTTTTTTCCTTTTTTTCTTCTTCCGTTTCGTGTGCGTGTGTGTAGTCGGAGCACTGCGACGCGGGCGAGCCCGGCGCCGTCGCGAGTGTCGGCGGATGCTGGCGGGTAGAGGGGTTGGTTGCAAGGAGTGCGGTCGCGGCTTTCGTGGCTAGGCGTCGTGTGTGCCTCTAGACACAAGGGAAGCATGAATGGGCTCTCTTTTGCCTCCATCTGAAAAATTAGACTGAGTATGTACGAGTCCATAAGGGTCGTTCGGTATTGCAAGCTAACATTCAAGCGGTGCTTATTTTTGCGACCACGCTGAACTATACACATAGACGAACGCCCGTCTGACCATCGATATCGTCGAGCTGGCGAACGAGGGTCACGGTGACTTCACGCGGGGCGGGCAACGGGGATCACTGTGACAGAGAGGGAGGAAAGCTTTACCCGGACCGAATCGGTGGCGAGGTGGTCGAGAGAGGGGCGGGCGGCGTACGAGGCTGAGAGAGAAGCTCTGCTGTTCATTTTTCTTGTTTTCTTCTTTGACTGGTGCAAGGTGTTCCAGGGGCAGACAATCATTACACGAGAGGGGACGGGGGATTTTTTTCTCTTCTCAATTTTTTCGGTTTCATTTTCATTGTTTTTGCGGTGTTGCTGCTGTGCCATGCTGCCATGCTGTCCTTTCTCGCACGTGCGTACATACCAGGTACACATCATACAACATATCGAAAGAAGAAAATCAGTACCCTACCTGGGGTATGTACGTACGTACGTACGTACGTACGTACGTACGTACGTAGACTCTTGGCAATATCAAGTCGCCAATCTGCAACTACAACAATAATCATAAATATATATGTTCAATCATCGACCTTTTGTCCGCTTCGCGTAATTCGATGTACTTTTTCTTCCAGAGCGAGCGTAGCGGGCGGCGTAGGCCGCCCGCGGAGCGAAGCGCCTTGTATATATATATATTTATTTATTTATTTTTGGGGGGGGGGGCAATTTCGGAGGGGAAAAAAGCGTCGAGAACAAAACAAAAAAAAGGTGACAATTGCAGTACACACTCGTTACAGTACAGTATTACGGGGGTCCTTGAGTAAATAGGACCTACGGTACACACAAAAACCGATATATTCACCTATTTTTTCCAACAATATTTAGTCCTATTTACTGTGGTCCCCCGTAATAGTGCAAAAAATTCGGCGCGAGTCAGCGAGGGAAGAAAGGTGCTTAACTCTCTCCTCTCGCGAAAACAAATAATGGTAAATGATGGTGAACAGAGAAGAGGCTACTTGGTGACCCCGGATCTGCGTTACGGCTATCAGGTGCAGCACGAGAAGGGAGTGGGAGCAAGGAGGGCAACAAAAAAGAAGAAATGGGATGGAAAATATACCAGGTTCTTCGTACCGGTATGTTTTTTTTTTCAAGGTATAGTTATATGTACATATCGGCCTCTGGGGTATGCAGGGTGTGAGGCCGGAGGGGAGCAGACTGAATGAAGGGAGACGTGACGTGTGGGACGCGCGCGCAGGGCGGCATGATGATGAGGAGGATGATGGGGGTGGTGATGGTGATGATGATGATGGTGATGATGATGATCATGATGGTGGTGGTGATGATGATGACGGTGATGATGATGATGATGATGATTATGATGATGATGATAAATATGGTGGTGATGATGATGTTGATGATGATTATGATTACCTTTCTACTGTTGTACACTCTTCTTCTACAGCATTGTGGAGTGTTCATAAGACCGCACTTACACACGTGTCGCATTTGTTCATCATAGGGAGCTACCAGTTACACCTGGGTCTCGGAAGGGCTTTTTTATTGTATATAAAAGGTATAAAGTAAAATCATAGTGAAACAAAAAACCTGACTAAAGTCAACGCGTAGAGAGGGAGGTGCTCTCCTCGTTTCCGACATATCTCCCCACACTCCGCACCTCCACCGCCTGGCATCACGCCCCCCCCTGCTCCCTCATTCGACGCTGTCATCCATATGCAGGAAAGTACGCACAAAGGTGCCGAAGCCCGCCTCACAAGCGACTCGCCAAGCGCCTCACGGTCCTTCACGAAAACCCGGCGTGCTCCGTCCCGGCATTGACGAGATGCGGAGGTCTATGGTCATCCGACTACGGCCATGCACGGCATAAGTACTACTGTAGCCCCCCTCTCTCCGTCCCTCCAGTTCATCAAGCAACCACTATACGACACCTTGTTCAACGCTGCATCGATCAGTTCCAGCACTTCGTCCCCCGACACTCCCATCTCCAGCAGCGGCACAATCGTCTCCACCGCCATGGGGTTTTCCCTGGTACCATCGAGGCGTTTTTTACGCGTATGGGACAAGGGGGAAGCCGGAAGGGGGGGACGGCGGGAACGGAAGGTCAACGACAGCAGGAGGCACTACTGTACACACCCGACCATTTGTACGTACAGCAGTGCTTATTTTGCGAAACGTATGGGGTCACAAGAACGACGCATCCCTGGTCCGTGGCCCCGTACGCCCTCGATTATTCTCGCCGAATAACATACCAGGTACCCCCGTTTCCCGCAGGGACTACCACCATGGGGGAGCTCTCCTCTTTACTTACCCCATGACTTCATTTTGAGAAATGTCGAAAGGGGCAACTCAGTGGCTGATCCATCGGAAGGGGCAACTTAGTGGCCGATCCCATGACCTAGGCTAGTACCGTAATTCTTAAGCTGAGGAACCACCGTCAACCAGAAACAAAATTGGCCTAAACCTGTCACTCCTATTGTAGCAAGCATCACTTCTATTAATATTACGGGGGACCATAGTGAATAGGACCTACGGTACACCAAAAACCTATATTTTTACCGATTTCTACCCAAAATATTCGGTCCTATTTACTATGGTCCTCCGTGATAGAAGTAGTAAGCAAACATCTTGGGGGGTTTACGGTCTATACGTATGCTGTACGAGTTACGATCCGTCAACGCCTGCGTATTCTAAACACACCTTTGTGGGAAGTTCCTTGACAGCTATTCGTAACTGTCCGTCAACGGGGGGGGAAAAGGAGTTTCGTCCACCATGGCATCATCTTTTCGCAAAAAAACAAGCTTTGAGAGCGAAACGCCTCGCGCGACATGCCGCACGGGTCGCGCTCAAAGCTCGATAGCTACTGTGGAGTCTTCGGATGACCTTCCGCTACAAAAAATGCTTTTGGCGGTTGGGGGGGGCAAACGGTGCGCGCACCAAGAGATATGAGCGAAAACGAACCAACAAAACTCACAATATATCTATATACTGTTGAGCTATGTAGAATGGGAAATTCTTCGACAGCTGTCTGTCAAGGAGAGCAAAGGGGAGCCGAGCCGTCAACCGTCGTATCATCTTCGCTTGTAAGCAGCAGCCGCAAACGGGAGACGCGGTACGTAGCACGGTGGAGGCGCCATGGCAATATCATAGCCTATCCATCACGGACCCGCGACCACGCTCCTCGTCGCCTGAGTACGCTCTCACCCAACCTATCCCAACCCATCCCAACTCATCCCATCCCAACCCAACCCAACCCAGTCCAACCCAGTCCAACCCAGTCCAACCCCACACGATCCAAACTAATCCATATCCCGGCCACAAATTTCCCCGAGCTCACCGATCGTTTTTTTTTGTAATTTCGGTATCGTTTCGTATTTTCCTGTACACACGATGTGTTTTTTTTCTTGGTTGCATTACCCATGCTAGCCTCCTCGCCTCGATGTGGAAGGCGCTTCGCCGCTCAATCGCTACAGACCAAACCCGCCAACCAACCAATCAACCAATCAACAAACCACCCCACCAACAGGTGAACCAACCAACCAGCGGATGAACCAACCAACCAACCAACTATATCACCAATCAATCAACCAACCAACCAACCAACCCACATACCAACCAACCAACCCAACTACCAACCAGCCAGCCAATCAACCATCCAACCAACCAACCAACCAACTGCAGTACGGGACACCTACTGACAAAAAGGAAAGCTGCCCCCAGGCTGGATTTCTTACATGAGAACGGGTGCGTTCTACACTAATTTCAGCACAACGACTGAAAACTTAGTTTTTTCCCCCGTAAATACCAGCGTACCTTTCATACTGTTCGGCTTCTGGCTAAGTGTCCTGTATGAACTGCACCCATCCAACCACCGAACCAACCTAACAGGCACGCCCTGCCCACCTGCTAGACCTCCTGACTAACCCGTTTACCCGCCTCGTACGGATTTTCGTGGGAAAACAGAACAAAACATGGGCGCACACCAGACAAGCCACAGCGCAGCGCAAACCTCCGCGTGGTGTTTGTATTCGCTGCAGTCACCGTACCTCCTGTATGGGGGGCGGTAACGCGCTGTGCTGCTGCTGTGCACTGCACATAGTGGTACCTCTTGTGCACTGCTGTGCTGCTGAACTACATACAGTACGTGCATAATGTGCTGTGCTGATTGGTAGCCGATGTGTGCTGTGTTGTCCTCTGCTGTAATTAATGCATACCGGTACCAGGTATTGCTGTACTGCACCAGATGCAATGCACTGCTCTGTATACTGTAACTGCTCCACGTTAGCCGGGATGGTAACACACTGACCTTAGCGTACTCTTGTACATGCTGCAGGCGTTTCTGCAGCGATCAGGGGGGCGGCCAGGATGAAAACGAAAGACCAAAAAAACAAAAAACGAGCAGCGCATCGAGGTACCAGCAGGCACGCAGATTGGGGGAGGGGAGGGGAGGGGAGGGGATGGGTGGGGAGAGGCAGGACGGGGGGGGGCGTACCCATTGTTTGCTTGCCTAAGTCGTTTGACCATGGACGGGGGAGCGGGGGTACTCGATATCATTCATGGCCGTAGTCGTGCATTCGTATCACCATAGACCCTTGCACGGGGGGGAGATTGGTACGAGGCATAGCTTTTCTTCGCACAAGTATACCGATAGCACGCATGGACGAAAATAACAACAGTCATACTTGGCAGTGTCATACTTGACAGCACTCACGGACACTGAACAAATAAGCAAAGCACCACCTGCTTTGCTCACACCAGAGTAAATGCGTCAATACACTCAGCCGACGGACAAGGTTTCACGCATCGGAGGGATACTCTTGACAGATCGTCCCCCACTTCACGATCAAGACCTTCCAGGGTAGGAATATTATCCTGATCTATTACCAGCATCATCTCTTCAGCTCCATATTGCCGGGTGGGACCGACCCGCCGTACATTCTCCCATCGATCTACCTTTGTAGGATATGCTTCCTGGGGTTTGAGGATCTGCACCACACATATCCCGCACAAACGTCCACTATACCGACAGGTTAGGACCTAGATGATCTATCTGATCTATCTGATTTGTACAGATACCACTTTGTCCCTAAATACACACATTTTGTATTGAATGTTTACATTCAAACGGTCCTAATATCTCGGGACAGCGTGGTACATCGTGATCTGTCCGACGTGCACAAGGTTTCCATTCTTTCAGTGGCCATCATTGTCCCAAGAGGGGAGAGGGGACGACAGATACCGGTCGACCGGGTGCGGCACTCCTCCCCCCCTTATCACCATGGGCGGGCGTGTTTCCCTTCAAACGCTGGCAACGGCAACCGCAACGGCAACAACGACAGCGACGACAACAACAAAGACAAACCACTCTCGATAACGTACGTACGTACGTGCACACGGATGGTATGCCAAACAAAACTACGGCCCGCCCGCTCACTGTCAAGATGTATCATACACATAAAATACCACCGTCCTTTCTTTTCTATTAAAAAGTCGATTTTTTTTTTCCTCTCGTCATGTTTTGCCTGAACAGTATTAATAGCGTTTTTTTTTTTGTGTTTTCGGTATTTTTTTAGTTGCCATGGTTTCTGCCGTATTTTTTCCACAGATATACCAGGTACGGTATATGTCACACACACCAACCGGGCAAACGGCTCGCCCGTCCCTTCGTCCGCCCGCCCCATACTTTCGCACCTCGGGCAGCTCATGATCTATCTGATCTATCTACAGATAGATAACCTAGTTCCTCACCTACCTGCCGTTGTGAGAAGCTATGCAGGATTTGCATGCTCGTAGTACCTATCAAACCCAAGATACACGTGACGTAGATCATGCGCATTACACTGGTCCCACCCGGCCACATGATCTACTGTAGATCATACAAAATCGAGAACAGATTATATATCTGCCTTGAAAGACCTAGATCAATAGGTGGGAATCGATGGACGATCTGTCTCCGAGGTGTGCGTGTGCACGTGCTTCGCCCCCCATCACGCAAACGACAGACACGCACCGCTTAAGCCCGGAGGCCTCGTAGACCCTGCCGAGCGTGGCGCTCATCTCCGCAGTTCGCGCGTACTGGGGGATGGCCTCCAGCGCCGAGATCGCCGCGCTCGGCTCGCCCCCGGCGATGAGGCACTGCGCCTCCATAAACTTGAGCTCCGCCACGGGTAAGCTCTCCCTCTGCAAGCGCGTGAACGAGACCGAGAGCGAGACCGAGAGCGAGAGCAAGGGTGAGGACGAGGAGGCGTGTGGCGGGGGGGGGGAGGGGGGTGAGGGAACCGTGTTAAAGTTCTTCTTTGCATTTCCCCGGTACAATGTACTGCAAAAATGATATAACCTTCCTTCCAAGTCGTTTGTGCCCAAGGCGTATAACTCTTGAAACAAGTACGCAAACAAACTGATCTGTGACATCGGAAAATTATTCAAAATTCATACTTGCGAGCTTGGTGTGATACTTCCATCAAAGCGAGCTACGGGAAGTGTATATATAGCCTAATACATACCAGGTACCTTTATACCCCGGTACGTGGGTGCAAGCGCAAAGGGGCTATGTACACGTCAAAAGCAAAAACGAGCACCGAATAAAAACGCGCGGGGGGGGCGAGGTCCAACTGGGCAATTTCTGCTGGCCGGTACGGTTGATGATTCCATCATAGGCGTGTACGATACAAAATAGCACTCTTCGGCCGTCAGAGGGAAGAAAATACCAAAATACCGTAATACATACCTGGTAAACACTTTGGACGGAAATGTAAGTACCGTTGAAGTATCAACATAAACACACAACGGTCCTTAAATTTTACGTGCAGAGTGGTAAACGACTACGATACAGCATCTCAGCTACGAGCACACGAAAAGCAACGCGGACTACGGGGTTAGGGGATGGAAATACCATTCAACAGTGCGCACCTTAGACATATCTGTCTATCTATCTGTCTATCTATCTATCTGTCTGCTGCAGATCAGTTGGGCTCCCCACACGCAGCTGTGAGAGGTAGAGCAGGATCTGTACTAAATAAAGCACATGTCCAACCCAGGAAATATGTGCTACTGCTGTAGATCATGCAGACTATACAGCCCCCACTCGGCAGCATGAACTGTGCCACACAGATCATTCAGATCATCCGCCCTGAATGATCTAGATCATGAACTGGGAATTTTCTCTCAGATAATCTGTCCGGGCAATGCAATACATAGTGTCAGAACTACGAGTACCAACACAACACAAGGAGTAGAAGTGGCACGCCGCGGGTTACTGTAGCATAATGCTAGTCCCACAGTACTGCTGCGCGCTATCTCACACTGTTAGACGGTTGATGGGACACTCTTATCGCGTTTTTGGTCGCTCAGGCTGACTCTTATGGGAGCCGAAACCGGAAAACAGAACAGGGTTTGTAGCGAGATCCGGGGAGAATCTCGTGCCAGATCTGATTTATCGAATCTTATCGATGGACACAAAACAGAAATCTTTCCTGTATTTCGATCAGAAATGGCCTGGCCAGACGAAACCAGACAACAGTTCTGTACGGTCCCAGAGCTGGCCGAAACTGAGGTTTTGAACCCCACACAGGAGGCATAACGTGGCGGGCCAAATACTTGTACTGCTGTACAGTAGTACTCTCTCGGTATTTCTGACACGGTCCCCCGGCATATAGCGGTAGCTGGAGACTCCAGGTTCTGGTGATGGCGAACAACCGACTACACGGCATGCTCTTGGCGGTTGTCCTTGTGTGCTTGAGCTTTTTGCGACGCCAACGCGCTGCTCCTTGATGCTGAAGCAGACTGCTGAGCTTGAGGACCTTTCGTCGAAGGAAGCCAACCCAGTCCAGGAAGCTCGTGTCTGCGAAAGCAAGCCCCATGTTACCCGGCGAGTCACAATCTGGATGCGTGGGTGCTGTGTACCTGTACTGCTGTGTGTCCGCCGAATTCGCATATTGAGGTAACTCCTCCCTCCAATGTCCTCCCAACCCAAAACAGACCCCGGCATACTGATACGAAACACCGTAAGCTAGGAAAAGACGAAACTCGATATACGAATCTGGGCCATACGCAAAACAGAAGTGCATGCCAGTTCTGTTTTCCGGTTTCGGCTCCCATAAGATTCAGCCTCAACATGGAGTTTCCCCCTATATTATCGAATCGGACGTTTTCCTAGAGAAAAATAGGCGGGATGCCGGGGACTTCGGGACCAGCGTCAGTCACTCAACCCACTCACACACCTACAAACGTCACACAAAAAAAACGAAAGCAACACGACAAAAAAAAAACGAGCACCTGGGACGGGGTGAGCTTCGACCCATCGGCTCCCCTCGAGGCGCCCACGAGCCCCCTCCGCCTCCGACGTTCCGCCCAAGAGCCTTGCTGCTGCTGCTGCTGCCGTTGCTGTTGTTGTGGCGGCGGGGTGAAGGCCGACCCGGGCGAAGCGGCGATGTCCTTCTGGAGCTGGCGGTGTAGCAAGGATTGCTTGCAGAACATCTGGCGTATTTTTGGAAGACAAACAAAACAAGTCGGTGCGCGTTGCTGGCATTCTTGCGGTTTTCGTAGTGGCTCTGAGGCCTGTTTTAACGATGGAGCATGAAATCTAATCACGAAAAAAGGTAAACTCGAGTTTGCTTTTCATTCGTTTAAACACGCACCACCACCGAGTATAAAATAGATTCTGGGGTGTATCAAATTTGATTTGGACAAAAAACGAAAGACGGTCCTGAGACCTTTCGCTGTAAAATAAATTCCAATAAGGGAGTTGAACCCGACTTGGGCCGGCATGTCAGCGGTGGGTCAACGCCCCCCGGGCATCCCAGCGCACTTTCTTGATCGCATGGATGATCACGACCGAGGCGATAACACGTGAGCCACAACGCGAGGCCCGTGGGACAACAGCCACGCCCACGCCCGCAGACCATAGCACAGCGAACCTCGGCGGTGGCGCCTCAAAATCAATCATGTCGGTCGCAATCCCAACTTTGTAACCAGGTCGATGCGCCAAACCGTACGAGAACCGAGTGATAAGACCCAAAAAAAACACCAGAGTATATTGAACCCAAAATAGGAGGATACGCTCCAGAGATCTATAGCTCCATCGCCGTCGTTGTCCCGTCCGAGGCGTGTCTATTACGGGGGACCATAGTTAATAGGACCAAATTTTGTTAGTAAAAATGTTTAAATATATAGGTTTTTATGTATACCACAGGTCCTATTAACTATGGTCCCCCGTAATAGGGACCCATCCCTCTACCCACCCAAGATACGCTGGGAGCGTCAGCTTTCTAGCCTGCGCCGCCAAGAAAACATAAAAAAGAGGTTGGCGGTGGCCCGCATGCAAGCACCGACGCACGCCTTCGCTCTCTCGTCTGCTCTCGTCGGATTTTTGTCAGTTGGGCGTTGTGATACCTCGTACGTGCTGCGTTAGTTCGATTTTCAGAAACATTTGAACAAAAAATTCACCTTCCCCGATATGACGCGTACCATTTTTTTTTTCGCGAAATCAAATCCGAGTTAGATCTTATGTTCCAAATTAGATTCTTTTTTTTCGCAAAATCAAATCCGAATTAGATTTTATGTTCCGAAATTGGATTCTTCTTTCCTATTTTCGTTATTGAGGGCCCTTGGCGTTTTGGGTTGAGCGTTTCAGGTTTGCAGTGTACCTGGTAGCGTTTTTAGGTTCAGTGTGTTGGGTTTAGCGTTTTTGTAACGTTTCGCATGCCCCGTACATACGTAGGCGTGTCGAACATCCGATTCATGAGTGTGTTTGGGTTGACGGGTATGATACATATAGCAAGCACATCCAAGGTGGCTGTTGTCGCCGGGGACAGGGGGTACTATTACTAACAGGAGGGGGTCAGGGCACAAACTGCAGCGTACGGAAAATAATCGGCACTCAACACCAGAATCGAACACCAGAATCATGACTACGTCATACCGGTAACATAGAAGGCACGGTAGGCATCGCTTCATCACTTGTGCTTCAGGTCTTCCTATTTACGGGGGAACGTATTAAATAGGACCTACAGTACACACTAAAACCTATATTTTTCGCAATTTTTACTACAGCAGGACTTGGTCCTATTTACTATGGCCCCCCGTAAAGTAGGGCACAAACTGCAGGTTTCTTCGTCGTAATAATATATTTGTACTCCGAGTAGAGCAGCAGTACGAATCATACATCATACAGCTACCGTACGTATTCATACGCGTACGGGCGACCAGTAGGAGCGAGCATCGACTTACTTCACAGGGCACATAAACATTATTACGTTTATCCTTTTCCTAAAATCACTTGATCATAAGCACCTGCCTCACGCTCAGGGAGTCTCCCACGATTTTTTGTCGCTTCTACGATCCTTGCTTCCTTTGCGTTCTTTGCTTTCTTTGCGTGCTTGCTTGTCGTGCCACACTTTTTTTCCCGGAACAATAGAAAAAAAAACTCGGAAAAAGAAAAAAGTCGAATTTGTTTTTTCAGCGGTTTGGGAGGCTGCTCTCTTTCGCTTTTTTTCACCCGCTGGTTGAAATTTCTTTTGCGCTTTCAGTTATTGTTTCTTTTTTTCTTCTTCCGTTTCGTGTGCGCGCGTGTAGTCGGAGCACTGCGACGCGGGCGAGCCCGGCGCCGTCGCGGGTGTCGGCAGATGCTGGCGGGTAGAGGGGGGGTTGCAAGGAGTGCGGTCGCGGCTTTCGTGGCTAGGCGTCGTGTGTGCCTCTAGACACAAGGGAAGCATGAATGGGCTTTCTTTTGCCTCCATCTGAAAAATTAGACTGAGTATGTACAAGTCCATAAGGGTCGTTCGGGATTGCAAGCTAACATTCAAGCGGTGCTTATTTTTGCGACCACGCTGAACTATAGACAGAGACGAACGCCCGTCTGACCATCGATATCGTCGAGCTGGCGAACGAGGGTCATGGTATGCACCGGGCTTCACGCGGGGCGGGCAACGGGGATCACTGTGACAGAGAGGGAGGAAAGCTTTACCCGGACCGAATCGGTGGCGAGGTGGTCGAGAGAGGGGCGGGCGGCGTACGAGGCTGAGAGAGAAGCTCTCTCTGCTGTTCATTTTTTCTTGTTTTCTTCTTTGACTGGTGCAAGGTATTCCAGGGGCAGACAATCATTACATGAGAGGCGACGGGGATTTTTTTCTCTTTCCGAATTTTTCGGTTTCATTTTCATTGTTTTTGCGTTGCTGCTGCTGTGCCATGCTGTCCTTTCTCGCACGTGCGTACATACCAGGTACATATCATACAACATATCGAAAGAAGAAAATCAGTACCCTACCTGGGGTATGTACGTACGTCCGTCCGTACGTACGTACGGCATGTGACTCTTGGCATTATCAAGTCGCCAATCTGCAACTACAACAATAATCATAAATATATATGTTCAATCATCGCCCTTCTGTCCGCTTCGCGTAATTCGATGTACTTTTTCTTCCAGAGCGAGCGTAGCGGGCGGCGTAGGCCGCCCGCGGAGCGAAGCGCCTTGTACCACATACGTAACTGCCATCAATACCAGCAGGTGTGCTTATTTGACGGGATAGACGGACGGTCTTGCTCGCTTGCTTGTCAATCCGCGATCTATCCATGAATGAATATGGGATATTGCAAACTGGCGACTTGACAATACCAAGAGCCCCGCCCTCATGCTTTAGGAGAAAACAGGTCGGAAGGCACATACGCTTCGCGACGCGGGCGGCTCGCTCACATGCCGTACGTACGTACATACCCAAGGTACGTACGGTGCTTATTTTTTTAGTTAGAGTAACTGCTGTACGTACGAAAGAGAAAGCACAGAACGGCACAGCAGCACCGCAAAAACAAAGGAAATGAAACCGAAATTTCGGAAAGGAAAAAAAATTCCCGTCCCCTCATGTAATAATTTTCTGCTTAATTGGAACACCTTGCACTGGTCAAAAATATATATATATATCCTACAGCAGAGCTTCTCTCTCAGTCTCGTACGCCGCCCGCCCCTCTCGCGACCATCTCGCCACCGATTCGGTCCGGGGAAAGCTTTTCTCATTCTCTGCCAGAATCAGCCCGGTCGCCCGACTCGACTGAAGCCCGGTGCTCACCGTGGCCGTCGTTTGCCAGCTCGATACCGTTGGTGCTCAGACTGCGCAGCTCCCTCTTTCAACTTCAGCGTGGTCGCAAAAATAAGCACCGCTTGAATCTTATCTTGCAATCCCGAACGACCCTTATAACTCGTACATACTCTATCCAAAATCACAAATGGAGGCCAGACAGAGCGCGTTCATGCATCCCTCGTGTCTCGAGACACACGCGACGCCTAGGCACGAAAGCGGCGATCTTGCTCCTTGCAACCCCCCCTCTACCCGCCAGCAACCGCTGACCCCCTTCGACGGTGCCGGGCTCGCCCGCGGTGCCGTACTCGGAGTACACGCACGCACACGAGACGAAAGAACAAAAAGGAAGAAAGGACCGAGAGTGCCAAGAGAAATGGAGAAAACAAAGAACCGCTGTAAAGGTCACGGCAAGTAATGAAAGGAGGCGACTTCGAATTGGGAGCTCTGAGAGGCCAGGGATGTACCAACCGAGCACGCTCAGAGAGTGAGAAGATATCTATAAGCACTTCTAATGTATGCGCCAGCAGCTAGGCTGCAATCAGTGTGTGGAGAAACGTGTCATACACCGCGTCTTGCGGTCGGTGTGCCTTCTGCAGTGCAGCCGCCGCCCCCCCCCCCCCCCGATCTGGCGATTGGTACTTGCAACAGTCACTGCTGTTGTGTGTGTGTTGTCCTTTCTACCCGGCTTCATCAGTACATCCACTGCCCAAGACTGTGAGACAGAGAAAGCCCAGAAGCGAATTTTTTTTTTCGCAAAATCATGGGCAAAGCAAGTTGAAATGCCAGCGTAACGGGTGCGAGAGCACAACAACGCGAGCAAGACCGGAAAACAAAAACACAAGGACGAACAAACAAAAATCTGCAATATGACACAGAATGCAAACGACCCAAGGAGACCAAGGCTGCTATTAATATTGATGTTACTAACACCTGGTAGAGGAAAAATACGTACCTGGTACTCAAGAAGGACAGAGTGCTGCACGGACGTAGCAGCACGAAGGATAGGAAGATACCGGCATGACGACGGCTGGGAGGGGTTGAGAACAATCAACAACTACTTGTACAGCACAACTACAGCAGCATTGGTACCTCGTACCTCGGGTATCATGCATACCATTCACTCTTCGCCTGGTGGTACTAATGGCTGCTGCGTATCGGTACGTACTACAAACTACTGTACGTGCATACTGCAGAGTACACGTGCGAAGAAGTACGCTATCTACGTTGACATTATCCAGCGTCAATCGCGTCGAGCACTCAAACACACCACCATAAGGCGAACCTCAGCTGCGGTCGTTGGTACCACTGCTGTACGCTACACCGCACAGCACGAGAGAGCGCGTCCGCGTTGACGTTGAGAGGCGTTGGTTTGGAGCGTCGATCGGGTTGATGTTGATTGTTGGTTGATTCCAGTACTATCATTGTTGCACGTTCCACGCATCTGCGTACTTCTCGCACTTTCTCCGCAGTCTCACTCGATGCTCATTTTGCACTGTTGTTTTCTGTGCTCATGGCGTCTTTCGCTTGATTCTCTCACCGTGGCCCTCTTGTGCTCTCCTTTGCCCTTCAAAGCATCTGCGAACATCGACAGTGCCTCCGCATGCAGCCCGCTCTCCCGCTGAGACTGTTGCGACGGCATGCTTGCACGAGACAACAGCAAACCACCAATGATCTCGGCCGAGTGGTACAGCTTCTCCCTCAAGAGGTTTTCCACGGCGTCAAACAGTAGAGCAGCGTCATCTCGAGAACCTCGTGCCATCGTCGTAGTGCTCGGTTGTGAACTCATCAAGCAAGAGCACAAGAGAACAACCTCCAAAATATGGTTTCCACAAATATGGAGGCAGCAGTTTTTGTCGAAAAAGGCCCTCACGTCCCCGTGGACGAGCTAACTGCCAAGCTCCTGCTGGGCTTCATACAGCTCTGGTACAACAGCTCCTTCCTGCAGCATGCCCCTCGCTGCGGAGTACACGTGGGCAGAATCGGACACCACTCTTCAGCTCCAAGTTCCGCTCAGAGGTCGATCTAAATCAACGGTCGATGTGTTTGGTGAGCTATGAAATAAGGAGCTGTATGAACCTGTCGTCTTGTTTCGGAACCCAAACACTCATTAAGATACGCACCCGATCATCGACCGCCCCCTCGACAGTATGACGAGCTGGTCTTGTAGGGGAAAGGGCATGCTTTGAGTGACTGGTGTGATTCGTTTTCCCGTCCGTGTGTGCCCCTTGCTGCCTTGATGTGGCAGCGACCGAGTGCTATGTCAAGATATCTTTTCCTCCGTACCTGCTCGAATTGGATATCGACGGGTACATCGATTCCGCACAACAGAAGGCCCGAGTAGAGAAGGGCATCCTTGTGGTCAAGCTGAAAAAAAAGAGCGACAACTTTGGGATATGGGGTTCCTTGGGCCAGCGGGTTGACCGCAAGTGCGATCCGAAAGTCACGGCTCGTCGCGAACAATCAATCAAGGAGAAACTCAAGTGGGAGGAGGAGGTGAGCCATGCTTGTCGTCTCAATTTGTATTCCCATCCATGCATCAGTTCGCACTCAATGCATTTTCTCCGCGGCTAAATTAACATGTACCAGGTACCTGGTAGGATAAAGTATAGAGACGGGGATTTTAGTCAGTTCTGGTACGTGTGAGTATTCTCCAGCGATCACAGAGGACACCTGCGCGCACACTATTCATAACATGTACCTGGTACCTGGTAATTGTATTGGGTGTATGTATCACCTCTACGGTACGTATCTATTTAATTATACTTTGGAAATGCCTGTATTAATAGTTCGTCGTGGCTGCGACAAGCCACACAGCATGGTCGAATTGTTAAGCGCAGTATCGCTTCTGACCGATCTTGGCCAAGGCTATCATCTCCGTCCAGGATAAACGAAACACACACACGATGAACGATGAAGACGTCTTATTTTCATCGTCTGCTTCAATTATTCTATCGTCTGCTTACCCAAACCACACGCTACGCGTAAAGAGAGGGTTGCGCACTGTGGCATAAACCTTTCTTATGTGCAGTGCAACCCTCTCTGCTGTAATGCATGTACCATATCGTACCACTGTAAAAATAATCTCTCGCTGTAGTTCCTCGACGTTTGTTCCCGAAAAATTGTTGTGAAGCTTTAAAAAAAAAAAGTACAGTACCAAGTAAGTGTTGTGAAGCTTAGATTGGGTAGGCGATTGGTTAACCTTTTACCTTTAGCCCAACGGACTAAGACCTTCACACAAGGTAGTTTGTCTCCAAAATAGGGCTGCAGTCCTACAAGGGTTAAACCCGGTTTTATCTTGAAATTAGCTCTCTTAGGTGGTAGTTCCCCTTGTAACAAATATTTTTTCGACGACTCCCAATATAACATTGTCAGCATAACGCCTCTCCGCGGGTTCTATACACCCGTCCTCCTGTTGTTGCCGCTCCTGCGACCCTATCATATAAATACGCGCCCCCGCATTCACCAGCTCAAAGAGCGGGTGAGTCTGAGAAAGCACCACGATGAGCGAAGGTCGCTGCGCAGCCAGATGAGCGTGGACGAGGCGGAGAGGCGCCTAATCGACGACATCAAGGCCGAGGAGAAGGAGAAGGCAGAGGTGGGCTTACAGCAGAATCAACTCAATTTCGGACTAAAATAGAACACGTGGCAACTGCAAGCCAATACAAGCTCGTAGACGATTTATTCCTGTCCCTTACGGCTAGGCCTTCCTTTCTCTCTTTTTTTAGGAGTTCCTTGTCGGCTTCGTAACCTTGCCTTTTGGAGGTGTGGGAGTGGGTTTTGAGCAGCCGCATCTTCGACTCATGTTCTAGCTCGTGGAATCGAGGTTTCCATGATTTTCCCTTATTTTTGCAAAATATGGCTTGTCAGAGTGGGCTAGTGTTATCGTACTGCTTTGAACGAGGCTGAAAGCCCGGCAATTACCTGGGTTCAGGTATCGGGATCATATTGGTAGTACTCGGGGAGGCGTGCCTTAGATGAAAAACAGGGGTTTTCCCAGCGAGGCACTTAGCTTGCTCTCAGTCTCTCACCGTGCTCGAAAGGACTGAAGCTGCTCTCCTTCTGTCTCTAAGGAGGAGTTCTGCGATAGAGGTTCACCCTAATTTTTCTGAGGCTCCTCACTTGAGGAGCTCCGTACCTCACCCGAAAACTGACGTCAGCAAAAATCAAATCGCATCCCGGGGGATAATCCCATTGCCCAAGCATACATGAACCCCATTTTTCGAAACACGATTGACATTCCGAAGATTTTGGGCTAAGGAACCCCGTCATTCGCAAAACATTTTGGTGGAAATGTGCTACCTCTATCGTAGAACGCGTCTAAGCATTCAACACACGTGAGTACCAACGAGTAACTGCTCAATAGCCCAACTTAACCAGGGATACAAAGTATCCCGACTTTGAACTTGACAAAAAGTGGGATTTGGCACTAGCGGGGAGTTGGGAATAATACGGTAGAGGAGTTTCTATTGCTCGTAAAAGTGAAATTGCAACTAAAAACAACCGCAGAGACTCAAACGCTCCGACTTGTTACGCCCGTTGTGCTCTGTTCGGCAAGGTGCTAATATCGGTCGCCAAGTACAATGCAGGCGACGACGCCCATGCCAACGGGGCACCATACCATGCGCGCTACAGTGTTCACGTCACGTGCATCTTGTGCCCTACCACCGTGCCACCTGAATAGCTCTCCGTATCCGCAGCACCCCTTATACCGGCGCCGGAGCTTTCGTTCTTGCATGGCGCACGTGCTGATCCGACATCGAAGAAGCGAGGGAAACACACATAGCTTTGGGCACACTTGGTTCGCAGATCGCAGACAGTTCTTGTTCGGTAGCCCTTATTGGCGAGGGTAGAGTACAATATGCAAGCGTCAAAATCCATTGGTGCCAACCTTTTCTCGTAGTTGGCTCCTCAACGAACAATCAATATCAGCCGTGTTTTATCGGCAAGTACGGCCAACACATCTATGAATTTGGTCATGTGCACTCATATTTCTCTTCCGTTCTCTCCGCCACCGTGCGTGCCCACCCTGCGTTTGTTCAGGCGGAAGTCTACCGCACTTTCGCAGACATGGCCGCCAAGCAGAACTGCGAGGAGTCCTCCTCAACAGAACTGCTGCCTGCGTCGGTTACGCAGCCGAAACAAATCAGCAGCGGGGAGAAGAAACACGCCCTGCTGTCACCGCCTTTAGAGTCCGCCGCGATAGCGGAGCGAAGCTCGGGCGGACCACTCAGAACAATCCCGGAGGGATTTGCGGCGATTGATGGTAGTCCAACTCCCGTGGCTTCTACGACGGTACTACAGGAGCGAAAATTAGGGAAACCCCTTGGTGCAATCCCAGAAGAAATTTCTGCGGACGAGGGTAGTCCTACTCCCGCGGCTGCTACCGCTGACGCTGGCAAGGAAGCTGGTAGACCGATACGGGAGGAAACAATCTGCGATGACCAAATCCTAGAAAGTGGGTACCAAGCCGAAGGGGAAGGCGGTGACACCAAGGGGGTAGTTCCTAATCCCCCCGCTCAGCACGCCGCATCTAATGAGACTCAGGATAAAACCTTCACCAGCGACGACGACGAGGGGGTGGCCGTAACGTACGTCCCTGCGCCCAGAGTGCCTGCTGGAGTTATCCCGATCGGATTCACCACGAGGCTGTTCCCGACGCCGCTGAGAGAGTCCAAAGTGGCGGACGAATCGGCGTGGATAATGAAGAACCGTAGACACCTCCACAAGAACAAGACCCTGGTGGGCAGACTGCCCTCGGAGAGCGCGCAGGAGAAGGGCGACCTCCAGCTCGATATTTCCGAGAGCGACCCCGTATGGCTCAAGGGTAGGGGGGACGACTTGTACAGGGGGGGTGACTTCCTCGGGGCCATAAACGCCTACACGGCGGCGCTAGACTCCGACCCGAAAGCCGCCGCCTGCCTCTCAAACCGCGCCGCCTGCCACCTCCGCCTTGGACAGGCTTCCGCGTGCGTGGTCGACTGCGGAACCGCGCTCGAAATATTCCAGGCACTGCCCGAGACAGGCCCAAACCAGGCGAGGGTGCTCGCTCGACGCTCACTGGCGTATCGCGAGCTGGGGCACTACAAGCTCAGCCTAGGCGATTGCCGCGCCGCGCTGGTGTTCAACCCGGGCGACGCCGCGCTCCAGCGGGAGACGGCGCACGCCGAGCCGCTGGCACTCTGCGAGGCCGCGAAAAAGGAAGCCGTCGCCCGCTTTGCCAAGGGGGACATCGCCGGCGCGTGCGAGTTGTACACCGCGGCGCTGGCGGCCGTCCCCGCGTTTCCGTCCTGCCTGTCCAATCGCGCCGCGTGTTACCTCGCCCTGGGGAAGCCGCAGGACTGCGTGCGCGACTGCACGGCGGTGCTGAACATGCTTTCCGCCGACCCTCGCACCGGTCTCGGCGCGAACGCTAGCGATAGTAGGAGCGACCCCGAGCAAGACTCGGCAGCAACAGCCGGGCGAAGGGCGCTGGTGGTGCCCCCGCCGGGGTCGGTGCCACCACTAGGGTCGGACAAGCGTCGGCGGTGGGTGTTGACGACCATGCTGCGCCGGGCGCGGGCAAATGTCGAGCTGGGGTGCCTCGGGAGCGCCCTCCAGGACTACCGGGCCGCGAGCTCGCTCGCCCCCGACGACAAGGCGGTCGAGGGGGACGTTCGAGAGGTGGAGCGACTTCTAGAGAGCGAGGCGGAACGGCGACCTCTGACGCATTAATAATCCTGCTTCTTCGCTGGCGGGGAGCGCTTTACACATAGTTGTTGCGATATACTTGGTATGTACATAAAAATGGTTTTAGATGGTACATAATAATGTTACAGGCCAACGAGTAGCAACATATTTTTCCTCGTCTTTTATTTAATACCCTGGCATGTATTTACTGTTCCTGAAAAACCGCTGCTGCCAGCTGTAACTTAAGGAGCAAAAGCCTGTCGGTGGGGCAGGGGCGGTGTACATACGAGCGGCGGAACGTCCTTTGGACAATGACCTGTTGGAGAGCCAGCCACGGTAGGCTTTCCGAGACAAACTTTGTGTGTTGAGAGCGAGGCACGGTACGTTTGCCGAGATAACGCTTGTGTGGATTGGTGTGGGTGCGGCGCAGTACTAGGAGTGTGACGGGCACCGTGTCTGACGAGATTCCGCAACAACGACACCAGAGTTGTGATGTCTCGAATTTTATTGGCATTGTCCTTTCGTCGATTCGAAACGATGTCCACGCCCATTGGAGGATGGCACCGTGCACTAGGCGACAAGCACTGCGTCTTGCCTTGGTAGGCTTGCCGAGAGCAGTTTTGAGTGGATTGGTGTGAGCGCGGCGCGGTACTAAAGGAGTATGCCGTGCGCCGTATCTGCCGTGTTTTCCGCAACATGTGCAAAAGAGCTATGACGTCGGGTATTGCTGACACCATCCTTGCGTAAATTCGAAATGGTGTAGGGAGCTCATTTTCGAGGCTGGTGCCGTGCACTATTACGCGCACTGCGCCTTGGATTCGCCGCAACAAATCACGTTGCATCTAACCGCTAGCTTGGCTAGCAAAATAAGCGCACCTGCGAAAAAACTCATACCCCAAAGGCATGTTTTCTTTCATAACGGGACACGAAAGCAAAACAGTGGCGCCGCACCAAGCCAAAAAAATGACCTGTACGTACCGTGAGCGCACCGCGTCATTACTCTCGAGTGTCGAAGCCGAGGCCAACCACCGTCGTCGGCCACACTCGCCCGCCAGAGTGCTAAACCAATCAAAATCCATGGAGGCAGGATCATCCGGTAGTATTTTTTACCATACGGGTGTTGTCTGTGGAATTCAAGCCTGTTTATACAAAAAAAACAGAGCGACTCTGCGCCGGGAAGGGCGGTTCAGAGGCGTGGAGGGCAAACCTCAAGCGTAAAACAATCTTGCGCGTGATGACCCCCCCCTCCGCAAAACTCTGCTCTATACACGTGCGCCTTCTCCGCGTAACTATCCTTCCATCTATCGCACCGGCTTGTCTTGAGCCTCACATTGCCAACGACTGCCAATAACTCCTCCGGGGAGGCCAAAGCTACAAGAGAGGCGGGATGCTACCGACCAATCACCCGCGAGCATACGATGCCACAGCCCTTCTCCGCCCCTCCATTTCCGCTCTTGCGCCTCCTTCGCCTCCTGGCCCCACCGTCCAAGCCGTGTGTAAAAACATATCGTATACATAGCGACGCCAACCAAGCCGCAAATGTTCGTGGTACCCACCCTAAGAAGCGAGAGAAGTCCGGAGTTCTCCCCCCCCCCCCCCTCTCCCCTCCTTCTCCTTCCCTCCCGCTCACTCGTCGTACTCCCGCGGCTGAGAAAAAAAGTAGATGAAAAACGCGACAGCGCTGGCTAGCAAAAAGCCCAGGACAATCGGGACTGCCAGAATGCCGGGCCCGCTGATGGCGCCCACGACGCCCTGCGCGAAGTATTCCGCCAAGTTTTCGGCGTGCGCCGGCACGGCGGAGCTCGTGAGGGTCGCCACGGATGTCACGGTGGCCAGCACGGCGGCGCGCTGCAAGCGCCCGCTGTTGCGGGGCTCCTCGGCGGTCATGGACGGCCCTCGATGCGCTCGGCATGCTTCTGCAGCCGAGGAGGGTTGAGGGGGTAGGGGAAGGGACGAAGACGGAGGTTAGGGTATGCGGCGGAGCAAGGGCTATGATATCAACATAGTTGTGTGCGGTTCGCAAGCGGGCGGAGTGGAGACGCCGGCGAGGAAAGAGCGGAAGTTGTGAAGAAAAAACAAAAAAGCCACCCTGATACTCGAAAACAAATAGAAGTGCTGGTACACCACGTATGTAAAAAGCCCTCGCATGCCCTGAACGACACCGGCGGCGGAGGAATTGCACGTACGTGAAGGCTTTTACAGCAGTAGAATTTTCATGTACAGTCAGTACACCAAGGTTGTATGTATAGTAGAAGTTGTTGTAGATATGTGTGGCCTACTTGGTACAATGTGGGATCAGGGTGCCAGGTGGGCCTCCAGCGGCTCCTGCGGAGGGCTGACTTTATTTCTGCACCAAGTCGGAGCACGGAGCCAAATGTGAACAGGGGGCTACAGCAGCAGTAGTATATAGGTGATACAAAAAAATCGTGCAAATCTAAGAACCTTGCACGTACAGCACAGCAGTACCTGCAATTTCTCCGCTGGTGGGGCGGCTATGTCCTCGTACATACTGACCAAACATTATACTGGTACCTTATTTGCGTGCAGCTGCGCGTAGCACTGCTGTACTATGTACGAGGTAGTCCTTCAGTGTCAGGTACCAGTACGGTACGTCCTGTATCGTAGGACGGGCACAACGACCTCGTTAAAATCGCAGGCTATGATCGTACGTAGAACAGCTGCCCTGGCACTGGTGCACCCGCACTCAGTCTGTCACGTGCGCGGAGTGCCGTGCTGTAGGTCGCATGGCGTAGCCGTCCAAGGAATACTGCGATACCACCGTTGACACTAGGGGCGCCTTGTGCTACGGTACGTGCATGCGTAATGCACACCAGGTACGGTTAACATCACTTCGCTGCTACGTAATGCTGTACTGCTACTGCTGCCGGTTTGCCGTTGTCCAGTAAAATGAGAACATGAATCAGATCGTCGAACATGACACATGATTCGGTTGCAGTATCCGGCCGGGGACGGCCGGGAAACTATAAACCCCACCACCACGAGAACTGTGCAATGCAGCATGGCGTAAGGACACAATCGCCTATGGGCAGGACTTCCGGTGGTAGACGCTATGTGGAAAATCCCCGCCAGCCTATCAACCGACAATCGACTCACCTACGCAGCGTACGGCTGGGGAGACGCGGGCCTGAGTGCCGGTAGTTGGGCGCCCGAGCGAGCTGACATCGTGAGGATGCCTCGTCACTGAAGTCGGCCGAGCGAATCCGGCGGCAGGCGAGACGTAGAAAGCGGAGCAGCTCTTCAGAGCGAGCGCCAGGGAAAGGACGGTGATTCTCCAAGCAGAATGCATGGTAACGTGATTCACAAAGGCGAGGTATGGAAGATCAAACGTGGTCGAGATGTGCTCCTGCCACGCGTGGTGGGAGAGCAAGGTGAAAAATGGGTTTGCATGTGAGCAAGGTGGCGTGCTTTTCTTTAAGTTCCAATCCCTTGATCTCGTCGCTCTTGCTGGTCGCTTTTGTTCGTTTTGTTTCCCGCCTGCTGCACCAGCGGAACGACAAACACGTGCTGTGCAGGGCCTGATCCTTTCAGGAGACGAAGCCTTTGTATAGATCCTATCGCGTTCAACTGAGATTGGGGTGGCCTGGCTCGTGCTCGGCCATCCTTCGGGCGTCCTTTTGTTGAAAACTTCGACGAATTCGACCTGGTAAGGCATGGTGTCGCTGTTGAGCGACCATGCGTTCGAAGACTTCCATCATCACCAGCCGCCGCTGGAGCCGTTGGACTTTCTGGTCCTGGACGATGGCATGTCGCACCACCGAGGTCTCCTCAACCTCACGAATATGCCAAGGTAAGAGCGGTTAGGCCCTACTGCTGTGGTGGATGCCACTCGAATTGCTGGGTAGTTCTGACCCTTCGGGGAGGCCAGGACTGCGAATGACAGTTGGGTTGTTCTTTTCGGATTTGCATCGCACACCAGAGCACAGCAGCTACCACAATTACTGCTGCTACTTGCCTGTTGCCTCGTGCTTCCCGGGCAGCAGTTGCAAGCGCTTACCACGTGCTTGCGAGAAGCAGGGCTCTACGCGATGTGCTCAGTATTCCCTATTTTTCAGCAGAGTGGGCGTGTACTCTAATCTACCAAACGCGCAGGGAGGGCCTTTTTTTTCGAAGAGGAACCGAATCAGCATTACGTACCCATGCATCCATAGATGTTGGTATGATACTGAACCAATGTAGTGCTAGGTACATCATAAAAGAGAACTGCTGCGATTCTGTTGCCCGATCTCTACTTGGAATAAACTGCCGCTGCCCAGTCTTTAGTTCTGCTGCTGCTGCTGCTGCCGTCTTTCGCAAGCCCCTACCGACCGTACACACACCACGCGCGCGCAGCGATGCCCGTCGCAGAGAGATGAGGGACTTTGATTTTTGAGTGACGAAGCTGACATGCAAACCAGCGGGACGCAGCAGCAGCGGATGCAACACCTTACGAGAAATACTCTGGTACGCACTGCCGGGCGCTGGTATCATGCGCACTGGTGCGTATTGCTTTGACATATTATCATGGGATGTGGTGCTCGTACACATGATGATACGTACTGGTCTCTGCCATCGCACCAACGCTTCGCGCGGAGGTGCTTTGAGTTTTCGTCGGCGACCGGTGTTTGCTGGTGTTACATACCTGGTACTACATACCAGTTGTTATCCTTATTTACGTCTTGATGTTTTTATTCCATGGATACGTTGTTCGTCCCTGTTTTTGGTTTTCGCTTCTTTTTCGCTCATCCGTATACTCGATTCGCCCAGGGACCAGGTACAAGTACCGCTTACCAGGTACTCAACACAGCAGTAGTTGTTGTTGTTGTTCTCACATTAATTCACAGTACCTGTCCCTGGTGTAAAACACCTGACCAGGTACCTGCTACGGTACCTGGTACCACTCCGAACGGTAATATAAGCTCCGTTTGATATCAATATCATAATTCAAATGATGCTTATATTCCCGTTCAGAGTGGCACCTGCTACCAGGTACCAGGTATGATATGATACGCACACCTGATACTCCTGCTCCTGGTCACCAGGCACTCCACTCGCAGTTACCATGGTGTGGTACGTATGATGCAACGGCGACGTCATCATGTCTCATGCTCACACAGAAAATCACGTTTAGAGTTGGTACGTTCCTACTACCAGGTATTAAATACCAGGTAGCACATACATCTTCGCCAAGTACGTACGTACTATCCTTTACCAGCCGACATTTTGCTGCAGACGGCAGGAGGAACGAAACGCGATCGTATCATGTACCAGGTACGTACCTGCCTATGAGTAGACTCGTGCCGTTGCCGCCGCGCCGCGTGCCGCGGCTTCATCTCACCAGGACGAAAAAGCGGAACTTTAATACGAAAATTCAGCACAGCCGGACACTCTGCTGCTGTACTGCGTACTGCATGCTCATGCTGCACCCATATCTGCACACAAGCAAAAAACACAATCATCCCACAACCCGGCACAATCAATTCCAATCCTGCCGTGCGCCCCAACCTCAAGACTCGGCGAGTTGTGTGCCTTGTGGCTCGTGGCCTCTAGCTTTTGCCCTCGCGTGGGACGCGGGACACAACCGCCGGCTGCGTTTCCCCCCCTCTCGTCCCGTCCGTTCGTGTATGTCGGGTTGTTATTATTGTATTAATATTAAATATTAACATTAATATTAAATATTAATATTTAATATTAGTATTAGTAGTAGGTTCTTCGATGTTTTTCACTACGTTTTCGACCCGAGTCGACGAGGACGAGGGAAGAAAGGGCTGAAGTCTTCCCGGGATAAAAACTCGGATGAAATGCAAGGCGCGAACCGTCGTGGGGGGGGGAGATACATAATGCCTTCTACTGCTGTACGTGACCCGGATCCGGGTTACGACTTTTTCTATTACTATTGCAGTTACTATTGCTACAGACACAGTAGGAGGGACAGAGATAAAGAAGGGCAAACATGCAAATGTTGCACAGAACTGGTGTGCGTTGTTTGTTGTTGTTCTCGCATTAACTCACAATACAATGCAGTCCGTGGTCGCAGGACAGGCTCCAATAACTCTGGAGTGGAAGAAATACCTCAAGTAAAACAGAGGCAAAAACAGAAAACAAGCATACGCACTCCACCACTGCGGACACCAGGGAAGCAAAAAGGAGACTATTATATTAATAGCAGACAAAAACCTAAAAAAGAAGATGAAGCGAACACCCAGTGAGTTAGTCGAGTCCACCTTTAGTGATGTCATAAATGGGACGAGAACGACTTATACACAAGAAACGTAAAGAACAATACCGTAGCGGGAAGGGGGGAGAAGAGCCTGCTATGTGACCCCGGATCTGAGTTACGAGTTGGAAGGAGAGAGAGAAGAAGATGTGCGAAGATAATGAATGGGATGGAAAAAAAAAAAAAAAAAAAAAAAAAAAAAATACCGGGTGTGCTTGATGCTGGAGGTCGTTGGTTGGTCGTTGTGTACAGAACTAGTGTGCGTACTGGTACCCAATACCCAACGGTACCAGGTATGTGCTATAGTAGAAAGCACGTTTTTTTGTGAAGACGTGAGGACAAAAACAACAGCAGCAGCTGCAACAGCAACGTCCACAGCCTACGTACAACGCATGAATGTTGTAAGCACTACGGCAGCTGTGTTACATACCTACCATCTACGTTGTTGTTGTTGTTGTTGTTGTTCTCACAGTAACTCATCGCCACAACACAAATTAATGCAGTCCGTGGTCACAGGACAGGCCCCAATAACTCTGGAGTGGAAGAAATACCTCGGTAAAAAAATAAAACGAGCAAAGAGTAGTACAGCAGTACACACGATAACTGAAGCACATCTACACCTCAGACGAACGTATCAGTGCCAGGTTGTCACAACTACTGCCCTGTAGTTTTGTCATACTCCGGTGTGCATACCTCGTACAGAGTACTTACATACTCCTGCTGCTACTGCTCACGTGCAACTCGAACGAGGGCTGCTTGTTGTCGGTTCACTTCTTCCTATTACTATTAATAGTCCGTTCATGGTTTCATGATTTCAGTATTTCGTGGTCTGGGCAGGTCTGGGTGACAAATGAGAACAGATGAACGGGCAAGTTCTGTCTATGCGAAGGGATGCCTGCCGAGGGCGTGCCTTTGCTGAACCCACTGAGATCGGATTAGCCATTGATTTAACATTGAAGTACTACTACGGCTGTTGTTCGCACCACGCAACAGCTTTCCGCTTGCCCAACCGAATGCTTGTACAGCAGTACCACCGAACTTTCTTTCCCCATTCGTATACAGATGCATGCATACCTGCCTATGATAGTGCTCAGGCGCAGCTCACGAAACACCACGTGTGATTTGTGATACCTGTTTCTATTCCTATACTTTTTTTTTTCCTTTTTTTTTAGTCGTCACTTTTACTTTCCAGCCTAACTCCGTGGGAGGTTTTGCCCTCAATGACCTTGTGGGCATGCCGTGGTCACAGGTGTCTACCCTTCTCCCCCCCGGTACGTGCCTTTATTTTTTGTCGCGCATAGGGTTCAGCATTCCCACTGCTCGTCCGCTTTCATCAACTGGAGCTCACTCGCGCTCTTGCGCTTTCCTCTATTAATTAATCATTTTTTTTATTATATTTTATGCAAGAACTGGTACTACTAGCTGTATTGCTACAGCACTATGTACGTATACAGCGTAGGAGCGTGCGGGAAGGATAGTTGAGGCTGGGAAGATCCATATCTGCACCTATCATATCCCGCCACCCCCACCACCACGCTTAAGTTTGGTTGTAGATATATCGGTATACGATCAGGCGTGATTTAATGATCCTATAATGACTCGGGGCAAGCAACATATGAGTACGCCCCCCGCCCCGCCCCCGCGCACGCATTACTTTTTGCAGATACGAAAACGCCTCGGCGTTCCACCAGACGGAATGGGTCGACGTGGACACCATCAGCATCACCCTGGTTGCTAATATTGTCGTGTGCCTCCTGGCCCTGGTCTACTTCTGGAGCTCTCGGCGACACCACCCGGGGTGCTTTTCGGCTAAGCGTTTTTACCTGCCGGACCACACCCCTCCGGACCTTCCCTCCGCTGGATTTCTCAGTTGGATATTGTGAGAGAGTGTATGTTGAGGGGGGGCAGGAGGCGGGGATCGGGTGGGGGGGTAGGGGGTGGAGGGGGGGGCAGGGGGTACTAATTTGCTGATTACCTTGAGTCATTTGACCAATGACCACGTATCCCTTTCGAGACGGAGCACCGCTCCTACTCCTGGTAAGAGACACCTCCAACATTTGGGAGATGGGGGAGAGGATGTTGTGGGAGAGTGTATGATGGTGGGAGGAGACGGGAGTGGGGTATGGGTATGGGAGCGGGGGGGTTTGGACGAGGATGTTGCAAGAGAGTGTGTGAGGGGGGAAGAGGCGGGGGTGGGGGGGGGGGGGTTGGGGGAGGTGAAGGGGTATATGGAGGGGCGGGGGGGGGGTGCGGGGGAGCTGAGGAGGGTTGGCGCGGGGGGGGGGGGTCCTCACATAAGCGCAAGTTTGACTGATGGCAGCGACAGTTTTTCGATGATAAGGCTGAGGGATTACCTGAGGTGCGGGAGCGAGAGGGGAAGGGGAAAGGGGCACGTTCGTCCTTTGGTGGAAAAAGAAGGCTCCACTGCAAGAATAAGTTTTTTTCTTGTATATGCCCATGTAATGCCGATCGCGAAGAGCAGGCAGCGCTGGATCCGTCCATGATGGTATGGTTGGCGTTTTTTTCTTGTTTGTTGTCCGAGTGGTGGTGTTGCGCGGCTCTACTTGTTACGACACCAGGTATGCGCGTTACTTTACAGCACCCCTTTTTTGCCTCCTCATTGCATCGCGTGTCCACCCACCCACCCGCCCGCTCACCCACCCGCCCCTCCATCCACCTTCCCACCCACCCACCCAATCACCCCCACGCTTACCTACCCCCATCCCCGCCCATCCGAATCGCCGTTTCGTTGTTGCAGTCCGCTGATGTCGATGTCGGAGGAGGACATCTTGGCCTACGCCGGGTTCGACGCCGCCATTTTCCTCCGATTCTACAGCCTTGCCTTCAAGGTGATCCATGTATCCATGTATCTATGTACCTGTCTATCTAGCTATCAATATATGGGTGAATGGAAACCCGTGGTGGCCGGGCGCGGGGGGGGGAAGGGGGGCGGGAGGGGACGCAATGCAGGGCGTCGGAGGGGGGGGGGAGCACTAACGAGCTATGTGTGGTTTTAGCCATATAAACAGTAAGCAGGCATTGGTACTACACTATGGCTGATTTGTTTCATGTCTTGGCCGTAGTGTCCTCCGGCACGAAGGGGTGGGTGGGGGGAGGGGGGGGGGCTCCGTTTTTTGTCTGTGTCGGTCGCTCTTCCAGCCGTCTTGTGGTTTCTTCTTTTTTGTAGTTCGCCGTTGTCTGCCGCGAAGCTCAAAGTGTAAGGCGCCGTAGCGCCGCCGCCGCCGCCACATTTGTGTGACAGTGGAAGTTCCTGTCCTTACCTGTCTTCGTCCTTTTTCTCATTGGCTTGCCTCATGTCCTTCGCTCTCCCTCCTAATGTACCTCACAACCGCCCCCCCCCCCCTCTCCTCCAGCCCCTCCCTCCCTCCTCCCCCCTCCCCCCTCACCCCTCCCCGCCCCTTTCTCCCTCTCCCTCCCCCCCCCCAACCCCCTTTCTCCCTGCCCCCTTCCCCCTCCCCATGAAACCTTACATGAAACGTTACATGAAACCTTCAGCACTACTAAACACGAAACGTTACCTGATACACACTGGACGTGAAACGTTACGAATCATTCAAACGTCGAACCTTGACGTCAAACGCTGATGAACGTTACATAAACCTTATTCATTCTTGAACGTTGTTGCACCTTAAGCGTTTGTTTTCAAAACATTGACACCCCGGTTTTCAAAACATTGAACACAAAACGGTGAACGTGAATCGTGCAACACGGTACATTGCGTGCGCGGCGAGGTCAGGTGTTCGCTCTGTTCACCCCGTACGGCCTGCTGGTCCTGGTCCCCGTGAACATCAAAGCGGTTCCGGTCGGGTCCCAGGACGTGCGGCACGAGTCGAGCATCAACACGTTCAACAAGCTGTCGATGTCGAACATACAGCACTACGACTCGCGGATGTGGCTGCACGCGCTAGGGGTGTACTTGCTGTCGACCCTGGCCATGCACTTCCTCGTCGTGGAGTACAGGTGATTTGAAGGGGGGGCAGAGAGGGGGGGGGTGAGAGGAAGGGAGGGAGGGAGGGGGGGGGGGGCAGGAGAGAGAGGGGGGGACGGAGGGGGGGGGAGAGAGAGAGAGAAAGGTTATTTTGCGAACGCCCCTCGATTTTTTTTTCATCTTTTTTGTTGGCACCGTCCCTCTATCCCTCCCTCCCCGGCCAGTGCCTCCTCAGACAGCACTCGGACGATCTCTCGGAGAGAATGGTCCCTGCTGGCCCTCCTGCGCACCATCGCGACGTCACGCGAAAGTGGTTAAAGGTTCACGATTTTTTTATTCCGTCCGACCTCCACCTCCGTACCCCCCCCCCCCCCCCCCCCTCCCCCTCCCGACACACTCATCCCCCCACCCCTACCCAATGCACACACCTCAACCACGGTATAAGCCCCACCCTCAACAACCCAATCCCCCTCCCCCCACTCATGTGTGCGAGGCGGAGATGAGGAAAGTAGACGAAGGTGACATGGAGATGTTTGGTACACTGGATGGTAGCTATCAAACGATCGCTATCCTTTGTAGGAGATAGATGGTTGCCACGGATGGCGAAACAGGAAGGGGATAAGATTAACAAAAAAAGTTTCTATGTAGTAATATGGAAACGGTGTAGTGAGCGCCCAACTGTTGGGAGGTGTCTCTGTTAGGAGTAGGAACGGTGCTCCGCCTCGAAAGGGATGCGTGGTCAATGGTCAGATGACTAAGGCGAGCAACAAATGAGACAAATGAGCTCGCCACGCCCCCCCCTGCCCAATCCCTATCCCCCTTCCTACCCCCCCCCCCCCCGCACTACTCACGCCCACACACCCACCCCATCCTCATCCCCACCCATCCTTTGATTTGCGTTCCAGATACTACACCCGCCTTCGGCACAGGTTCTTGAGGCGAAAATCGGCGCACCTGCGTACTATCGTGGTGGAGGGCGTCCCGAAAGAGATGCGGTCAGATTCCAAGCTTTTCACCTACTTCAACACTCTCTACCCAGATGAGGTGAGACTCGAAAGATTAGAAAATGCGTATAGTTGTAGAATAAACGGGCATACCGTGTATACCTGACATCGGGGACAATAGAAGAGGAAAAAACAAATAATAGTCGTTTTTTTTATATTGTTGTTGTGGGCTGCGTCTGCTTTTTGTTTTTTTTGTCGCAAACAACGTATTATCTACTTGGTATCAAGAGCTGTCGCGCGAAGACCGGGCAGTGGAAGCGTGCAGCACTTGCTATTGCTAACACTGAAATGATGACCCCGTCACCCCCCCCCCCCCCTCCCTTCCCCCCCCCTCCCTTCCCCACCCCTCCCCTCCCCTCCCCCCGACTCACTCACCCACCATCCACACCGAATTCTTGGAGTTAAGATAGTCCTCTCGTCGGCCTTGCCCACCCCCGCCCCCTTGCCATACCTCCGAGTATTTTACTCCGCTTTTCACCCAATCCTCCCCCACCTCTACCGGAACGCGATTGCTACAGTTTTGACTCTCCGTCTGGCACCCCTCCCGCCGCCCACCCCACCCCAACCCCCAACTCACCCCAAGCCCAACCCCCAACTCATCCCAACCCCAACCCCCAACTCACCCCAACCCCAACCCCCAACTCACCTCACCCCCAACCCCCAACTCACCCCAACCCCCTCTCCAACCCCCAACTCACCCCACCCCCAACCCCCCAACTCACCCCAACCCCCTCTCCAACCCCCAACTCACCCCAACCCCAACCCCCATCTCACCCCAACCCCAACCCCCATCTCACCCCAACCCCAACCCCCAACTCACCCCAACCCCCATCTCACCCCAACCCCAACCCCCATCTCACCCCAACCCCAACCCCCAACTCACCCCAACCCCAACCCCCAACTCATCCCAACCCCAACCCCCAACTCACCTCAACCCCCACCTTGTCTGGGCGTCTGGACAGGTGGTGAACGTGCACATACCGCAGAACCTCAAGCTGCTGCGACGGCTCATCCGAGAAAGGCAATCCGTGCTGGAAAGCTTGGGGAGGGGGCTCGCGGAGAGGGGGGTTCGGGGAGAGGAGCAGTACCACTACACTGGTGCGTGTCAGTGTGTCTGCTTGGGGCTGGAGGGGGGCAGGGGGGGCGGGGGCGGGGGTAGGGGTATGTTTTGAATGGGAGTGGCGGAGGGGAGGGGAGGAGGGGAGCCTTTGTTGGTTGGTTTGGACTTGGGGCCGAACGTTTGCACTCGTGGGATAGACCGGATAGATCACTCCCGCTTGATGATCTACATCTGTTAGGGCAGGTGGAGTCCTGATCTGTAGGGCACTGTACGGCGGTAGGGGAGGGGGGGTTGTATCGATAGGAGAGATGTACTCAATCTCATGTAAAGTACCCTGGTATGACCGTAGTCGCATGACCATAGGGAGGGGGGGGTGTACCCATTTCATGCTTGGCGGTAGTCGTATGACCATAGACGCTTGCATCGCTACAATGCTGGAACGGAACACGTCGGGTTTTCACAGACCGAGGCAGACATGGCTTCCACCAAGCGCGAAGCGCCGTGAGGTGTTGGAGGGGGGGGGGCGGGGGGGGGAACAGGGGGGGGGGATTGGAAGACCAAATTATTGCCGCTTGCAGCGTCCTGGTGACGTGCTTTACTTGAATAAAATATCTGACCTCCGCATATATATGTATATATATATATATATCATATCATCTACTAATCACGCCCGGAAGGGAATCGACGATTAAACCCTGTCGCAGCTGAATATCGCCCTGTAGAATTCTGCACCCAGCGAGCTTTTTCTATTGTTGGAACGTGGCACGCACGACTCTCCGAACGCCCGGCACTTGGTTCGCGCTTTTGCGGCAAGAAAGAACGCGGTCATGCAAGCTCTCGCCGACGAAGCCGCCCTCGAAGCTACGTGTTGATTCAGCTCTGAATCGAGGGCGGCGGCTCGGTCAGCGCGGCCTTGCGCGACTCTGCGTGTTTTTCTGCCGCAAGCTCGAAACATTTTTTTTTCGTCAACGTTTCGGAAATCGTGCCACGCTCTATTTTGACGAAAAAGCTTGCTGGGTAGACGAGTTGCGTAGGTCGACATTCAGCGCGTCGTTTTTTTGTGGTACAGTATTGATAGTATGATGTCACCGCGGTTGGTTGCTTGCTTGCTTGCTTGCTTGCTTGCTTGCTTGCTTGCTTGCTTGCTTCGATTTAGATTGTGAAGGCGCACCTTTTGGTGTTGAAGTTCTTCGGTCTGTCCGCGAACGTTTTTTCCGGGCTGTCTGCGAGTATTCTTCGGGCTGCCCACGAACATCTCTTTCGGACTATCTTTTGGGATATTTTTTTTCGGGCTGTCTGCCTGTAAAAGTTTTGTTCGGAGATCAGGGGGGTGTGGGTTTGTTCCTCTTGCTCCGAGGCCCCTTTACGCCCAAAAGGTGTCTCGCCCTCCTTCCTCCCTATCAACCCCTCAGCGGCGTTACCAGTATATACACCACTTTCGTTTTCCCCCTTCCCCCCCCCCCACCCATCCATCCCGGAACTCCTTGTTGGAACTCCAGGAGTGTGGTGCTTCTGGCGCAGGCGGGTAAACACGGTGGACCATTGCAGCTTACGGCTGGAGCGGCTGAACCTTGCCATTTCAAACGAGCAGGACCAGAGGATGCCTCGCCGACGACGAAGGCTGGGCTGGGGTCCTTCCCTCCCCGTAAGACGTGGTTTGGAGGATGGGTTCTGGTGGTTTTGTGCGGGGGTGGGTTAGCGGAAGGAGGGGTTGAGAAAGGATTGTTTGTCAATGCCGTTGTCGTATATTTTTCTTAGAATTGGTTGTCGAAGGGACGGTGGGGGGGGGAATGGGGGGCTGGGGGGGGTGAGGGGGGTACTTGTGGAGGGGGTAAGGGGGGGGGGGGGCGGGGCGGGGGGGGGGGTGGCTGTGTTGCCGAGAAAGGCATAGACGTGTCCGTGGAAGCTCTTCGGCTATAGTTGGCCGGTTTTTATTTTGTGTTCGCCGATGGGCGAGACGCAAAGATGAGGCAGAAGGAGAGGAGAGGGAAGAGGAGGAAGGGAGAGAGGAGGGAGATAACGCCTTTAAGCGTGCTTTCGCGTAGATTTTTGCAACCGGTCGGTTGCTTTGTGCCGCGAAGAGAGAAAAAAGAAAAACGCCTTCCCTCGTCTCGCTTCCTCTAACCTTGCGCAAGTGACCCACGCTCTCTTATTTTGCCCTCACCCGTCCTCTCTTCACGCCCCCCCTCCCCCTCCCCCCCCCCTCCCCTCCTCACCCTACCCATTATGTCCCTCTCTCGCTTTGCGTCCTTCCTTCACGCCCCTCTCAACGACGCGTAACATGTGGCACGGGACACGCTGCGCACAACACTAAATTACGCGATACACAACACGCAATACGCAATACGCGACGCTCAAAACGCAATACGCGACACGCGGACGCGCGATACGCGGCGCTCGGCAGTCAATTTCGTCCGTGGACATTAGCTACGACTTGGGCACCAAGCCGGACCGGGAGGCGGGACCTATCGAGCGCGTGGTCCTGCAGGAGGACCCCGGCGAGGACCTGGACATGTCGGACAGCCAGGGGTCAGACGAGCGAAGGGCCCGGATCGCGGGCGCCTCCGTCTCCCCGCCCGGCTCTCGGAACGCCACCGCCTCCTCCTCCTCTAACTCCGCCGCCGCCGTCACCACCACCGCTATCGTCGCTGTCGCCGCCGCCGCCGTCGGTGTCGTCAATAACGGCACCACTGCTCACGGTGCCACCACCCCCACCGCGGTGGCGGCGGCTGTCAGCCCTGTCAGGGTAGGCGTGAGTGCAGCGGCGGATGCCAAGGGTGCGCTGCTCCCGTCGTCGCCGAAGTTCGAGGCGATGGAGGCGGGCGTTGCCGTTCACGAAGCGGTCGAGGCGGCTCGGGCGAACGGGGGGAGGGGGGGGGCCGGGGGGGGGCGGGGCGCCGCTGGGACCTTGGGGGTGGGAGGGAGGGCGCTTCTTCCGGGCCGGGCGGTGGGAAAAGAGGACGGGGCGGACTCTGGGGCCGCGGAGGCTAAGACGATGCAGCAGCACCAGGAGGCGTACTGGGGAAAGGGGCAGCGGACGGCGAGGGGGGGGGTCGCCCAGGGGCGTGTACGGTACCGGGTGGGGTTCCCCGGACACCAGGTCGCGGCCACCACCCCAGCGGCTCTCGGTGGACCTGATCAACGTCGACCCTGTCAAGGAGGCGGTGAAGAACGTGAGGGTGTTGTAATCATTTCAAGCGCTTTTTGCGCCCATCAGGATATGCTACGTACGTACTGATTGGCGACCGCGTTTTTCTTGGGCCCCGTCGAGGCACACTTTAGCCTTGTTGTATTATTTCCGGGGGAGCATAACGATCAGAACCAAGTATTGTTGTATAAACACACGGGGATAGGTGATTTTTGTTGTACATCGTGGGCCATGACTATGATGCCTCCCCCCCCCCCCCCCCCCCCCACCGCAATAGCAATTGTGTCGTCGAGGGGACCAAACCGCCTACTTAGAAATGTACGCACTCATGGACAGGAAATGTAAGGACCAGTTTAACCCCTTTAGAACCGCAGTCCCGTTTTGGGGACGAACTACTTGAAGTTTGAGTGGTTTGTCCCCGAAACGGGACTGCAGTTTTTCAAGGGTTAAGTCTTCATGGTGATGCCTAAAAACGCTCCCCATATTGTTGATGTATTTCGGGGGACCATATTTAATACCTGGTAGGACCAAATATTGTTCGTAAAAAAAGGGAAATATAAAGGGTTTTGTGTCTGCTGTAGGTCCTATTTATTATGGTCCCCCGTAATAGTGTGATGAATAGAATGTTTTGGCTCTGCTATATTTTGCGTTCAGTTTACACTTCTCAGGAGTGTTTTTGCCGTGACCATGATGATAACGATGAGGATAATGTTGATGCTTTGTAAACTGCATAGCCTGTGCTTCTGGAAACCCACTCGAGACTATGTACAGCCCGTGGTAAAAAATCAGGCTAAAAACTAAAAATCTTTCCGATGGGAGAAAAAAAAAAGTACCTGGTACAGAATATTACGTGCACCGCAATATGTACCAGCTCGCGAGGGAGATGCGGCACTACGGGGTGTGGTGTGCCATCCCTCATCACTTGAATTCCATTAGGGGGGAGGGGGTGTTGCTCTGCTTCGACCAAGATGGCGTTTTTATTTGGGGGTGGGGGTGAAGGCGCTGCGAGATTTCCCCGCTTGGACCTCTTGTTTGATACGGCGCGCTGTCGTTGGGGAGGCATGTTTCGATAGGGTCAACAACTATTAGGGTCCCCCGTAGAGGGGCTAGTTGTTGTGGCGCGCACGCTAGTAGGCTCATGCAGGCGGACCAACTATGCGTGCGTACGTACGTACCAGGTACATACGTACGTACATAAGGTATTACGGGGGACCATAGTTAATAGGACCAAATATTGTTAGTAAAAATTGTTAAATATATAGGTTTTATGTATACCATAGGTCCTACTGGTAGTAACTATGGTCCCCCGTGATAGATACATTCGGGCGTAGTTGTCGATTTCAATCGCGTATAAAGGGTGTGTGTGGATGCTGTCCCGCAAGGACGAAAGCCTTTCGCGTGTGTGACCGGTCTGATCGAGCGTGCTAGGGGGGGGAGAGCCGTTCACGTCGGGTAGGCCGGCATCGTGAGCCGGTAGCGGCTTTTTTGGAGGAACCGCAATGCAACGCCGTTTTTTTTTGTTTTCGAGCTTACACTCGTCTGCGTACTGTAGTTTACGTGGCGTTTGGTGTTGATTAATGTCTGCCGTTTTTGCTCTGTTTCCAAGCGTCTCAAGCGACTCCTTCAGGCATGCAATGCACACACGGCAGGCATGTAATGCACACACGCGCGCGCAGAGGCCAGCGAGTAGAACGCGGTCGATCGGTTTATACCCTGCGTCATACCGTCACTCCCGCCGTCCTACACCGGGCCCGACAAATCTGAGCCTTATCACGCGACCTCCCTCCGCCCTTCCCCCCCCCCCCCCCCCTCCCCCTCTTGAAATGGATGCGTTGTCAATGATCGAATGACGACAGCAAGGCAAGCAAAAAATGAGTACGCCCCCCTCCCCTCCCCCCCTACCCTTCCTCCGGCCTCCGGCCTCCCCCCCTTGGAAAACATCACCCCCCTTCCCTTCAAGCACACACGAATGTGTGCTCCATGGCGTGAATACATAATACGCACCCCGCCCACCCGCCCGCTCGCCCGCCGAACAATCGCGAGACAGACGGCCCAGCAAACCCTGAACAGCATGCGGGTGAGCACGTTCCAGTACCGCGTTAGGGGAAAAGAAGGCTACGGGACGACGGCAGGTCACAGGGTCGGCGGCGGTGATGGTGGTGGTGGTGGTGGTGGTGTTGGTGTTGGTGTTGGTAGCCGTCACGGTGGTTTAGCGGCGGCCAGAGCTCGACTCGGCGGGTTGTTCGCCCGCAACAAGCTCGGCTCGAGCGGCGGTAAGAGCGCCGCGCTTTCGTCGTCTGCGTCAAGTTCCGTCAACGATGGCGGGGGCCGCAGCAGCAGCAGCAGCAGGCGCGGCAGCAGCGGCAGGGGCTTGTGGTCGGCTGGTGGAGGTGGCGGCGGCGGCGGTGGCAGCGGTACCGAGTCCGCGTCGCTGCTGCCGGCGGGTTCCGGTCAGCAGCAGCAGCAGCAGCAGCAACAGCAGCAGCAGCAGCACCACCACCACCACCACCACCCTCGCCGGCCAACGAGAAAGAAAGGGGGCTACTCCTCGCGCGCGTTTGTGACGTTTCGTTCGTTTAGCGCTGCCACCGTGGCGAGGCAGGTGCTGCACTGCGCCCGCCCTGGGAGGATGGCGGCTAGCTCGGCGCCAGAGCCTTGGGACGTTTACTGGCCCAACGCGATCGTCACTCGCCGCCAGGTACGTGTGTGTGATGTGGAGGCGGGCGGGGGCGGAAGTGGGTGGGTGGGTAGGTAGGTGGGTGGGTGGGTGGGTGGGTGGGTAGGTATGTAGGTAGGTGGCTGGGTGGGTGGGTGGGTTGGTAGGTGGGTAGGTGGGCGGGTGGGTAGGTGAGTAGGTAGGTGGGTAGGTGGGTGGGTAGGTGCGTAGGTGTGTGAGTGGGTGAGTGAGTAAGTGGATGGTTGGTTGGGTTGGTCGTGGCTGGCTGGATGGATGTCTGCACTCGTGGGGGGGGGATATGCGTATGTGTCTCGTGTGCTTGCTTGTGGGGGGGTGTACGTGTGTGCATGTGTGTGTGCGGGTGCGCGAGTGGGTGTCATGTGCGGACTTGGATGCAAGCGGAGGAATCCTCGTGCTTGTATATTGGTGTTGCACTTGGCTGATGGATGTGGTGTAGTTTGGCGGGATGGTGCAACCTTTCTTTGGGAGTTCCGTTCAAAGCTGTCGCTGGTCGTTCTGGTTTCTGTATTTTGGCTAGAACCTGACTAGATTGCGTTCGGACAGTCGTCTGGCGTCGCCCCAACATGGGTCGACCGTTCCAAAGTACCGGTCGGGCTCTGGTGTAATCGCCGCGGTTGACCTAGGCACGAGGGTATGCCGTGGCTGCCGACCGACCCCTTCTTGCTTCCATCCATGCTGTTCTAAGTGTATGTCATGTCTGCGACTGCTTGGTGAAATCATCAATTGTTTGGGTTTATCTCAACTGCTTGGATGATCCAACTCTGTGGGTGGTCAACAAGATGGAAACTCGCGCGTTGACTCCTCCGTCAAGTCACACACCCTCCACAGGCACTCTATGCCGAACCTTTCGCGAGCGCTGCAGATTTGCTTGGCTTCGTTTTGATGTGGTAAGACGCTGCAAGTATGCGAAACAATCACCCCGAAGATTGGCCCGCCTACCGCTTTATGCCTCAATACAAGAAGCGTTTGGATTCGATACTATTATAACAATAGTCTGTATGTTCAGGTAGAGAGTGGTATTCTATGCATGATAGTACGGCAATCATCGACCCCGTTTCCACTCCACCGCCCGACAGCCTGCAAACCTGCGCAGCCTGCATTCCATTGCTGAGCATTCTCGGCGGGGCAAATCGGAGACCCTCGCGGTGGATGGGCATCCATTGCCACAACACCGTTTTGTATGGTCAATGTAAATGGCGGACGTCGTGGAACAGGTTAAGTTTTTGTTGTCTTGGTTTTTCTCGTTCCGCTTCTCTCCGCTTTTGTTCTCACTGGGGCGCTGTTTTTTTTTTTTCGCGGCGTCTCCGTTCTTGGCCGTGGTATACATTGTGTATGTACATGCCGGTACGACGTAACTTGCGAGTTTGTTTTTTACCCCCTCATGGCTTGCTATGGTATGTCCTCTCTTGCCTTGGATGGTTGTATCTCGACCTCTCTGAATAGTTATTCCGCTTGCTGTTTGTCTGTCGGTCTATCTGTTTGTCTGTCTGTCTGTTCGTCTGCCTGTCTGTCTGCCTACCCGTCTGCCTGTCTGCCTTCCTGTCTGTTTGTCTGTCCATCTGTCTGGCTCTATCTTTCTTCCCCCCCGCACCCCGCCACTGTCCTTTTCAATTTCGTTTTTTAGCACACCGTGCGCCGGCTGTGCGTGGAGATCCTGCTGGCGTTTCTCATGCTCCTCTTCCCCGCCCTGATGTCGTTTCTCAGCTTCTCGCTCTCGGCCGAGAACATCATTCAGCGCTCTGCGGTAAGATAAAAAGGAGTCTGGCGGGGAAAATATTAATTCTGCGGGGTAATAAGGAATATCGTATTTTTTATGCGGAGGAATAAGAAATATCGCAAGTGCACGGAAACATTAAATAGTGCAATTGTGGAGGAAATAAGAAATAGCTCGTTTGTGCGGGGAGATACGAAATGAAGCAAATGTGCGGGGAAATACCTAGTAGCGCAGCGCAATTGTGCGGGAAATAACTTATTGCGGCCACGGCCCACGGTATATCTAGAGGAAGGCGGGGCTCGCGGGGGAGGGGGTCAGGGGCAGGGGAGGGGAGGAGGCTGGAGGCACACCACCGCAGTAAATACAGGCCGTTTTGTTTATTGCTCTGCTTTCGTGCGGATATAGCGGTGCGTGCGGGACAATGTGCTCACGTGTGCTTTTTTTGTGTCCTACAGTATCGACCCTCTCGTATACCAAACCTGAAATCAGGCGTAAGGCTAACCTCCTTATTATTCTGGCGGAGCGAGAAGGGAGCAGATAAATCACAATTTCCAGTAATGTAGACGGCGAGCGCCAAGGCTACATGTTGTTCGTTGTTTTTGTTGTTGTTTTTTTCCCCTCTAGGGCTATATTTTTCAAAGTTTGTTTTCATGTATACGAGAGGGGCCGATACTTGTCTAGGTAGACATTGTCGTCGGATGTGGTTTTGCCGTGTGCTGTTACGTTCAGGCCTGGGGTCTTACGCAGGCGAAATGAGTCATGATTGATTCGAGCCACAGAAGAGTAGTAGTAGCCCGCCCTCGCCCCCGCCCTCGTTTCCTGCCCCCTCTCCCCCGTCCAAGCGTTCGGACTTGGATGCCCCCTTTTTACCAGAGAAACCCCATCCCATCCTTATTTTTCCCTTTGCCGTGCACGAAGATGACACTCTCTGACGTTTCCTTTTGTTTTTGTTTTTCGTTTTTGTGTTTTTGTTTTGTCTAATATTGAACAAGCTCCTTTTTTTTTCTTTCCGTCTGTTGTTTGTTTTTTTATTCTTCTTCTTCTCGTTATTCTTTGAACATTTTTTTTTATAATGAAAGGTGGTGAGCGCGCTGTGCCAGCGCTCGTCGCTGTTCCAGAGCATGATCCAGCTGATCCAGCCGATGTGCGTGATCGCTGTCATGGCAACCCTTCCCATCGTGCTGAGATGGGTCGGGCACTTCGAGGTGAGAGCTGTAGCTGCTGCTGCAGGGTATTTGTTGTTGCTGTTGTTGTTTTTGTTGTTGTTGTTGTTGTTGTTGTCACATGTGCTCATCGCGACAAGGCAGTCCGTGGTCACAGGACGGGCTTTTATTTCCCGACGCCGCAAAGCAAAACCAAAAAAAAAAAATCGAGAGAAGAAAAAAAACGTGGGGGTTGTTCGCGTCCCACCGCCGTTTTTTCCCTCAACCGTAACCAAGGCCACGCCCTTTGTTTTTTTGTTCTTCCCGTGGAGCGCGATTCACGGATATTTTTTAAGGTGCTCATACTAAATACCACCCGTTTGTAGTCTATTGTTAATATTACGGGGGACCATATTAAATAGGACCTACGGTACACACAAAAAGCTACAAATATTTCGCTATTTTTACTAACAATATTTGGTCCTGTTTACTATGGCCCCCCGTAATAGAAGTATTATTTTTGTGCATTATACTCCTGGCCCAAATTGTATTTGGTATGAGTACCTTAAAGGAAATCCCACACTAGTTCCAAGGTAAGTTTGTCTCCCGCGATTGGCTGGGTGCACTCCTTAAGGGCTGACGATCGGCAGTCTGCCGCACTCTACAGCAGACACTATCGTAACTACGATACAGTAGACACTGTGGTAACTGCAGTAGACACTGTTGTAAGTACAATGGACTGTTGTATCCACAGCAGTGGACACTATGGTAACTACAGTAGAGACTGTTGTATCCACAGTAGACACTATGGTAACTACAGTAAAGACTGTTGTATCCACAGTAGACACAATGACCATTACAGTAGACGCTAATTTAACTCTAGCTATTAATAGACGCTATTGTAACGACAGCAGTAGACACTGTTGTGTGTTGCATCTACAGTAGACACTATGGTGACTACAGTGAACACTATTGTAATTACAGCAGACGATATTGTAACTACGGCAGTAGACACTGCTGTTGTAACTACAGCAGACGTTATTGAAACTACAGCAGTGGACACTATTGTAATATGTGGGGCGGAGCCCCGGGCAGGGTCGCTCTTGTGTGATTGTGGTGTGGAGGACACACCGAGGTATGTTGGTGCCTCGGGTCTTCACGAAACCTCCGGTGACCTTGAATCTGTGTGTAATGAGGCGGTACAATCTAGGGGAAAAGAGGCCTGGTATCCGCAACTACTGTAGACACTATTGCATCGACGGTGCGAAACAGTCTACGGTACGTGCTGTAGTACATATAGACGTCGTCCCTTTTGATACGGCGGTGGCGGCGGTAATACCGTTTTTTCCCTGCTTCTACGAACCCATCAAAATGAGGCTGTGTATGCAGCCTTGCGCGAAAATACAATCAAATATCGGGGTCAGATCAGACGGAACGCGGTCGAAACTTGACGTTTGCGTCACCGGGTGGTGGAATCATTCTTGCACGACCAACCCCTTCAAATGCTATATATAGGGAGGGGGGGGGGCATTTTGGTGGCGCGCCCTCGTATCACCGAAAATGCCCCCTCAACGTATCACCGAAAATGCCTCCTGCTCTCACCGCGTAGGTGGGGTCTGGCTATTGTGGGGGATCATAGTGATCATACTTTTTTTTCGGTGTGTAAACATACGGTGATACATGGGTTTTTGGTGTCCGTTGTTCTGATTCTTACAACATTAGCCCCCCTCGCAATTGGACTGTTTTTTTTTGTTTGCAGCGGCAAAGCGTGTTGCGAGTGCCTCGGCGCGCCTATGGATACGTGTAGGCGGTGACGAGTGTAGCCGGGCGTGTTGCCTACGAATATATATATATATATATATACATGTTGTTTGAAGCGAGGCGTGCCCCTCCGCTTACTATTACGGGGGGTCACAAACACAGTAAATAGGACCAAAGATTGTTGGCAAAAATAGCGAAATATATACCTGGTAGGTTTTTGTATGTACCGTAGGTCCTATTTAATCCCTGGTATGGTCCCCCGTGATAGGTACGGGGGGGGGGGTTGGTGCACTCGTATCACAGCCGCGCTGTACGGAGGTAGCTGTGCGGGGAAGCACATGACCCGTCGCGTGCGCTGTGGAACGACACATGCTCTATGTAGCGATGCGATGCGGCCCTCTCTCCCGCATTGCGCACCAGTAGCACGGATTTCTATGCCTTCCCTGCCCCCGGCCATTTTAGGTGGCTGACTCCCGCGCCGCGGCGCTGCTGAAGAATGTGGTGCTGTGCACGATGTTGAGGCCGCCGTATTGTGGGCTTTTGTGAGGAAGGGGGGTGCCCGTACGATAATATTAGGTTGCAGTTGTGTATCGTGTTGATCCGTGCGGCACAGGCTACATGCTACATACATCCACTTAAGATTGATTCGTGTGCAGGGAAAAGGTGGTTTACCCCCCCCCCCCATCGATTTCTTGCGTGCAAATCATATATATACCACGTACCAGGTATATGTTTTCTGAGCTCGGTGACCTTGCTCGTTGCGTGGTGCCAGTCGATGTGTGGACTGTGGGTTGATGAAGGATCGAGGCTCATAACCTGTTGGAATGATGCGTTTCGAGGCTCTCTTTGCATACCTCTCTTCACGGAGACAAGAGCCTCGATTCGCAATATTCCAACGAAAGTTAGGGTTTGCAGATGAAGTTTTTTACGGTGGCTTGTTTCTTGCTCAAGCCCGTCTCTCCGGTGAATCGTTACGTCCGACTGAAGATATAAATATATACGAAGTACCAGGTATACAATATGCTCTGAACAAAATTCTTCTGTTTTTTTTCATTCTTGTTTTAGTTTCCTAGTTTTTTAGTTTTTTGTTTTTGTGACGATGGATTACTCTCCCCTTTCTAATTCTACGTTATCCCGGTGCCCGCGCGTGCGCTCGTGCTCGTGAAGGGCATTTTGGCGGAAAGCTGGATTCAGATGCAAACCCTTTCAAGGTTCTTCACGTTCCAAGTCCTTAACGTCTTCCTCGTGACCACCATCGCTGGCTTCGCGGTAGAGGTACGGTGATCAACGAGCCTATCGATCGATCGACCGACGGACGGACCGACGGAAATGTGGGGGCGGACGCGGGCTACGATATAGGGGTCGTATTAATAGCACTTTTTGGCCAATACATTTATGACTGACCGAGCTGCTTAAACCCAATTAATATCGCTGTAATATTATTACCAAGTATGTTAGTGTGCGTTCACTTGCCATGTATGTATGTATGTATGTATGTATGTCCTGGGCGCGTCGCGGTAACGAGGCGACGGAACGAAAGCAAAACGTGTAGTAGTAAGACTTTTTTCACATTGAACAGATCACGACAGATAGATCATGTAGAACATGTAGACCAGATAGACCATCTACCACACTGGGCGTAATTATAACGACCGCTTGGTCTTGATGTTAATATCTTGACGCTCCTTACGTTTTGAGTGGTAGATCACAGCTAGCGTGCCGTTATGGTATGTGGGTGTGCAGGAAATGTACCATGGTGCCTACAGATCCAAACCCGGGAAAGCTTGTCCTGCTGCTGTAAATAAATCATGCCGACTGTACGGCTCCCGCCCGACAACCATGAGTTACTGGTGTGGGAGAATGCGGATCAGGAAATCTGTCCGCCTTGAAATACCTGCTGTACGTAGAATAATGAGGTGGGGATGGACGATCTGCCTGTCCGAGGTGTGTGAGGACCCTGCAATGCGTTGCTGCCCTAACTACCCCCTGGAGGACTACACCACCCGTCGCGAGGACGAAGCACTTGGAAAAGTTGACTCACATGTACTGGTACCTGGTAGGCTCTAAGTGCACCGCGGTTTTGAAAGGGTTATAGCTCCGATGAGGAGGGTACGGTCCTGCCAGGTGCAGATCACGTTAACGTATCTCTTCACAGACGCGATAGAACGAGGTACCCCTCCCTGCCCTACCTCCCTCCCCTACCCCACTCCCCTCCAATATTCCACCCTTTGCCTCCTTGCCCTTGCCCTTGCCCTTGCCCTCCATGGCGCACTTGGTGGCCCCCGGCTTCGCCGTGAGGGAGCAGATTCTGACTCGCCAGTTCCAAGCGCAGATCGTGCAGAGGTTGGTCGACAAGCCCGCGGTTCTGTTCACGCTCCTGGGCGAGACGCTCCCCAAGGTGTGCGGGTTCTTCTGCGACTACGTCATCATCCGGGCGTTCTCCGGGCTGTCGATGGAGCTAGTGAGGGCGTATGCGCTCCTGCCCGCCATACTCGCGCTGATGACGTCGAAGAAGAAGTGGAGCAGATCTCTCTATCAGAGCGCCGTGGAGGTTCGTTTTTGTCTTGACTATTACTATTACGGGGGACCACAGTTAATAGGACCTATGGTATACATAAAAACCTATATATTTCACCATTTTTACTAACAATATTTGGTGCTATTAACCATGGCCCCCCGTACAGTATTGATATTAATATTACGGGGGGCCATAGTTAATAGGACCTATGGTATAAATAAAAACCTATATATTTTACCATTTTTACTATTACGGGGGGCCATAGTTAACAGGACCAAATATTGTTAGTAATAATGGTTAAACATATACCTGGTAGGTTTTTATGTGTACCATAGGTCCTGTTAACTATGGTCCCCCGTAATAACAATATTTGGTGCTATTAACTGTGACCCCCCGTAGTATTAATAGTCACGTACGTCAATACAGTTTATCAGGTTATGTATATAAAATCGTTTATCGTTCGGGGACCAATACGTGTATACGTTGCTTGGAATTGCGGTAGAGTGAAATAGTCGGGGGGTTTTTTGTTTTTTTTTTGCAGTGACTGTAATATAGTTTTTTTTGGTTAACAGATTTCCCTACACGCCCGCATTGCTGATGCTGCGATGTTTTATTCTTAGGTTGGAGTGCGTCTCTATTCCTTTTACTACTACTTCTGCTGTACTTGTATATTGCTTTACACTACTCTTGGTAGTAGAAGGTGGAAGACTTGCACACCCCCCCTTTCCCCCCTCCGCCGTCTTAGCAGGATGCAGCTCACTCACCCCTCATACGACTCGCCCAGGGCCTCACGGCGCTTCGTGCTTGGTGCAATCAATGCCTGCCTGGTCGCTAAAAACCCGACGTGCTCCGACCCGGTATTGTAGGGATGCGAGGGTCTATGGTCATATGACTACGGCCATGCATGACAATGAGTACACCCCCCCTCCCCCGTCCGCCTCACAAGCGGTTCTTAGGAGAGGATGCAGCTCACCCTTCGTACGACTCGCCTTGGCGCTCGTTACAAGGAGCCAATGTCCGCTTGGTGCTCCGTCCCAGCAGTGTACCTTGGGATGCGAGGGAGGGTCTATGGTTTTACGACTACCGCCATGCATTACATGAGTACTCCCCCCCCCCCCCCTCCCCTGCTGTGCGTGCCGCGACACACCCTACTTCTTGACCAGGACCGGAGACAGCGATTCGACAGCCTTGCGTCGAACACATCTTCCGGGTTAGGTGGCGGTAGCTCGGCAGACCGCGTGTGGGGTAATCCGAGGTCACGCGCGGGTTCCCAGGCGGCTGCTGCGACCCACTTCAATGGCGCGAGGAGGCCGCTGGGCCCGTCGTGTTTCTACTACGGCCAGGTGAGTTTTCGGGGACATTTTTGAAGAGATGAGAAGAGATGCGGCGTGGTGGCGGAGGGAAGGAGAACGTGATTTGTTTCCGAAAACCTCTTGGGGGGCCTTTTCCTTCCAATCGGGGGGGGGGGGGGTTGACGATGGGCAAGGTGACGATTACAGCGACGGTCACTTTTGCGTGATTGAGGGGGTATGGTCATGCAAAGTTCGTGATTGTCCGAGTTACAATCAATGCAAGGAGCCGTGCTTACGGCACGCATCCACACAGGCGTAAATCAACTATGGTCCTCCTAACTTGTACTACTTCTGGGCTCTCACGCTGCTGCTGCTGCTGCTGCTGCTGCTGCTGCTGCTGCTGCTGCTCGTAGACCGTTGATAGCACTGAAGCCATCGTTGCTGAGGTCACTATATCCCTTACAAGGGGTGCCCGAAGGAGTTATGATGAGCTTTGTGGGATAGTTGGCCTTGCGGAAAGGGAGGAAGGGAAGCAGAGGCGAGAAACTCCGACGGAAAATGTATATTTCTCAGATTAAAAAAACCCGACAGTTGTGGGATACGAGGATTTTGTCGAAACTCGTCTTTTGATTTACGACAGCTGCAGTGAATGTTGAGGGAGACGCTCTGCCTGCCGTCGAGGGGGGGGGGGCGGGGTTGTTTATATCGAGCGTTTATACCGTGCGGTATACAACGAGGACTACCCGCGCAACCAACCCGGAAGTATCTGACAAGCAAGTGAGAAAAGCAACCTGGAGAGTCTTGCGATCACCAGTACGATTCGAGGATCGCCTGTCGATTATACGTATGATATGATGCGGCATTTTTCCTCGCGGTGTGTGCACGGACTGTGTACCTGCAAAACGTATTATACGGCGTTTTTCATACGATGTGAGAACCCTCGGCTCTCCCCCCCCCCCCTCCTCCTCCCCTCCCCCCCTCCTCCTTCCCCCCCCCCCCCCCCCCCCCCGCCGCCGCCGCCGTTGCCGCCGCCGCTGCCGCCGTGCGCCCACCGCACTCCCCCCCGTTCGCGCGTGCACCCTCGGGTGGCTTCTGTGCGCACGCGCGCGCTGGTGATGCCATGATCCATCATAGGTGTATGCGCAAGACCTACTCATCGTGGTGGTTGTCATGACGTACGCGTGTATAGCGCCGGCTGTTCTCATCCCGGCCCTGATGTTCTTCGCGATGGCTCCGCTTGTTTACCGGCATCAGCTCCTGTGAGTCCGTCCTGTCGCGGCTTGCGTTCTGAAGGTGCTGAGGGTTGGCAGCGCCGCGCCTCGGAAACAGTGTGATGGCTTTTTATCCGCGTGCATGCATGCTTGCGTTGGCTGAACGGGATGCGCCACACCACGCCCATTTTTTTTGTTTGGGAGATGCGGGCAAGAGTCCTGTAATGTGCGCGATAGAAGGCGAGGTGTGTGTATCCCCGTGCGCATTCGTTTTTGTATTACTGTGTATCTTTTTGTGAGAGTCATGCTATGCGTCGTGGTGGTGGTGTAAGATGTTTCTGGAGATCATGTGTTTTCCGCGTGTGCTCAGCGGAGACACGGGGAAATTGTTTGCTGGTACACACAACAGCAGCTACGACACCATGAACAGCAGCAGCAGCAGCAGCAGCAGCACGGCAGTATGCACAACAAGGACAGCAACAGCGACACGGACAACAACATCAGCACAGTATCAATAACAGCGGCAACATCAGCGCAGGCGACAACGACGGCAGCGGCAGTGGCAACATCAACGACAACAGCAGCATCAACCGCGAACAACCAACACCACGCACGCACGCACGCACGAACGAACGAACAACCAACAACAAACAACAAACAACAAACAACAACCGCAGACAACTCCAATCACAAAACAACACCGACGACTGATACGGTGCCTTCGCGCCTTTCTTGCGGCGAAACCTAAAAATGCAAATATACGCAGGTACGTGTACGTTCCCACGTTCGAGAGCGGGGGAAGCTTCTTCCCCAAGATGTTCAGGCGCTGGATTTTCGCGCTTTTCACGGCGCAGGCCACGATGGTTGGGATGTGCCTCCTGAAGCAGGGGTTCAATCAGGCCTACAGCATCATGTTCCTCATGGTGCTCACCTACGCCTACAAGGCGAGTGTGCGCAGCCGGGGACGTTCCGCTCTTTCGTGGGAATGGAATGGGGTTGTGGTGGTGGTGGTGGTGGTGGTGGTGGTGGTGGTCGTAGGGGGGGGTGGGAGGGGGGTGTTGTTGGTGTTGTCAGTGATGGTGCTGTTGTTTGCCCCCCCCCCCCCCCCCCCAATATGTTGGACACCTCGCGGCGCCTCGCGCTTGGTGCAAGCAATATGTGTCTGGTCGGTGAAAACCCGACATGCTCCGTCTCGGCATTGTAGGGAGGCGAGGGTCTATGGTCATTCGACTACGGCCATGCATGAGATCGCGTACATCTCTCCTATCGAGTACACCCCCCCCCTGTATATTGTATATATAGATTGGGTTGGCGTCGGTTGTAACGACACTGTAAAACATGCCGCTCACTACGTGAGCTAGACAACCAGGGTACTTTGTTTTTGTTGCGGTCAGTTACAGCTGGCGATCGAGTTGTAAATCAATTGTGCGGGGGGGAGAACCTTTACTGGCACAAGGGGAATTATCGCATCACGCACCAGTAGTGTTTATGGTAAGGCACCCACGAGGCGGTCACATAGGACCCCATTGCTGCCTCTGAAAGTGGCCACACCGGAAATTGAGTCCTATTATCGAAGCGGCCACCCATGTGCAAGTCCACCTCACAAAGCGGTTCTTAGTAGGATGCAGCTCACCCTTCATGCGACTCGCCGAACACCTCACGGTGCTTCGCGTTTGGTGCAAACAATGCCTGTCTGGTCGATGAAAACCCGACGTGCTCCGTCCCGGCATTGTAGGGATGCGAGGATCTATGGTCATACGACTACAGTACGGCCACGCATGATATCGAGTACACCCCCCCTTCCCCCAACCCATCCCCTCTACCTTTTCCCATCTTCCAACCCGCCCCTGCGCCCCCCCCCCCCCAACGCCACCCCGCCTCCCTGCCGATTTGCTGTCACCAATCACGACGACAGCATTGCGTAATCTACCCCCCATCACCCTTTGCCCTGCTCTGCTCTGCTTTGCCGTATTTTTCCCTTCCCTGCCTTGCTTCGCGCTGGTTTGCCCTGCTTTACCCCTCCTTGCCTTTTCCTTTGCCCTTCCCTGCCTTGGTTCGCTTTTCTTTTCCTCTGCTCTCGCCTTCTCTGCCCTGCTCTGTCCTACCGTGCCCTGCCCTTTCCTCTGCTCTTGCCCTGCCTTCCCTTGCCCTGCCTTGTCCTGCCTTGCCCTCCCCTGCTCTGCTTCTCTTTTGCTCTCCTCCCCCAACAGCGCAAGGTGCGCTCCATGTACGAGCCGGTGTCGTTCTCCCTCCCTCTGGAGATCGCCAGGGCGCTCGACCTAGACCGCGCGGAGAGTGGACCGGAGGGGCGAGAGGAGGACGAGGCCCTCCACCCGGCGGCCAAGGAGTACCTCCAGCCGGAGCTGAGAGAACCGGCCTTCGTCGGACCGGAAGACGTTTTGGGCGGGGCTGCGGGGCCGGACGAGACTTTCGGATGATGCTCGACGACATAGGGTAGCATATGCCGAGTTGGAAGATCGGACTGGGGCTACCAAGTGGATGAGGCGTTTCGGGTGGACTATCGGCCTAGGCCAGGCTGCTTTTTAGAGACTTCTTTTCGGATGATAGTGGTGATGGAGATGGTCATGGACTTGTGTGGTGTGGTGGTGGGTGGTCAACAGGTTGATCGGTCGGGTCGGTCTGTTGGTTGATCGGTCGGTCGGTTGGTCCGTTGTTCGGTCGGTCGGTTGATCGGCCTTTTCACGGGGGCGTTGCTTTGGCGCGCGGTAATAAATTGGCGTTTTTGTGGCCGGAGGGCGGGGGGTGTACAAGGAAGGGTATAAGTGGCCGTAGGCTTCGAGTGGGTTTTTTTACATCCGGCTGTGTTTTTTTTTATGTTTTTATTAAGTTTTTGTAGCGTTTGGGGAGGTTGGGGGGGGGAGTGGGCCCGGGGGTTATTTGGCCCCGCGTGTTTTTTTTTTTTTGGAGGCTGCTGTTTATGCTGGTGCCGATGCTTATGCCGCCGATGCTTCTGTTTGTGATTATGCTTCTGATGCTGCTGACTCATATGCTGGTGCTTGCGCTGATACGTCTGCTGGTGCTCTAGCTTCTGCTGCTATTGGTAATGCTGCTGGTGGCGCTTGTGGTGCCGCTACGGCTGATGGTGCTTGCGCTGATAATGCTTATGGTCACGCTGATGGTGGTTGTGCTGATGCTTGTGCTGATGCTGTCGCTGAATGCTAGTGCTTTAGCTGGTTCCTGTGCTAGTGGCTACGCTTGCTCTGCTAAACTTGAGGGCGATCGGACGCGCTTTCTATTTCCGTGCGGTTTGGCTGGCACGTTTCACGCGAGAATCCTTGTCGAGCAAAAACCTCCCCGAATGTGATCACAACCCCAGCTGGAGAGAAAAGGGCTGGTGCTATCAATATTGTGTAGCCTCGGTTCGGCGGCAGTAAAAAATTGGAGAAGAGAGATGGACGGGGGGGAGTAGGAGGGTTGCACGAACGATGCCTTTTGTTTTTGTTCCCCTCTTTTTTTTTTTTTTCTTTCAGGATAAAAAAAAAAGCTGGAAAGGCGGAGCGGGGGAGGGGTTGGTTGAAGAGTAGATGGCGGGAGGTGGTGAAGGTGGTGGTGGTGTGGTGGTGGTGGTGGTGATGGTGGTGGTGGTGGTGGTGGTGATGGTTGTGACACCTTGTGTTTGGTGTCGTATTTCCGTGTAGGTGTTTTCTTTCGTGTTTTGTCGTTTTTTACTTGACGGGCTTTTCCGATTGCGTTCGATACGTTAAGGGTAGAAGAGCCGACGGCAGCTTGTTTTTTTCTGCTCGAACGGGCGGGGCCAGGAGAAACTGTTTTCTTGTGAAAAACTGTTTTCTTGTGAGAACCGGTAGTATGCGCTTGAATCTCGCTGCGTGTTGGCGTCTTAATAGTGAGTCGAAACGCGCGACGGCGGCGGCGATGGTGGTGGTGGTGGTGGTGGTGGTGGTGGTGATGATGGTCTATCTCAAAACTCTCCGGGATAAGTACCCTAACCTGGATTTTTTTGCTTCCGTAGAGAGAGGGCTGCTGTGCAGTTCTGAGTTCCTCGAGTCTGGTCAAATTTCCGCGGGTATAGCAGTAGAATGACCCATGAAGGTAGAAGCCCAGGCACCGACGGAGAGAAGCGCGCGACGTTCGTTTTGATGCTTCCGTCCTTTTCGCGAAAGTTGGTGCTTCCGGCCATTTCGCGAAAAAGCGACAAATGCCTTCCTTCGCTTGCTGCCCAGGGCCCTATTAGACTGAAAAGAGTAAACCGAATACACTACCGTAGATTTTGATGGTGGTGTGGTGGTGTTCCGGCCCACGGGTAGCTTGCAAAGTTTCTCAAGGTTTGTTCAGCGGAATTCCTGCAGAGCTATAGATCACATCTTAAGTTACTACAGTACCTTTGATGTTATTTTCTGTATATACGTACGTACAGACAGTCGACTGGCGGTGTTTTTTTTTATTGTGTGTGTTTTGCCGGCTGTGCCTGCCGGCTTGACTCTGCGTTTGTTTTGCGCACATAGGTACGCATGACACGCGAAATATTGAAGTATTGAAATATTGTAGTGGCGTGTCTAATAGGATACTCTGGGGTACCCAAGTACCACTCGGGTATGTAACCGAGTACACCACTCGGGTATGTACCCGGGTACCACTTGGATATCGATCTATAGTATATACCAGGTGTGCTACCTACGCCGTTGAAGTATTGATAGTTCTTCTTTGGTCAAGCTATCTCCGTCACTGCCTGTGTGCACGCACGCACGGCAATCATGACGTACAGCGAGAGGTTAGTTTTTTTTCTTAAAAGTCTCCATTCGCGCGCGTATGGTGAGGTTCGAGCGTTTTTTGTTTTTCACTTTCTTAATAGCGTTTTTCTTTTTCCTTGGGCCGGTAACCCCACACGTAAAACACCAGCCGTGCTAATAACACGTATTTCGTATATTGCGTACACATACGGACATTCTCCCGGGTGAAAAAAAAGGAAGTTTGAATAACAACGACGGTATTATCTCCAGTGCAAGCAGCATCCCCGTCTCCCGTCCCGGATCTTCTTTGTTTTTTGGTAGTGTCTAGAGTAGGGGTTTCCATTCGCCTAGGGGGGGGGCGTTGAGGTTGGGGTTAGGGTGTTTTTTTCTCTACCACGTACATCTATATAGCGACCCATTCCGAAGACCGGCCAGATCCCATAAGCGTTTGCAAGAGCACGATGTGCGGGTGGGTGGGCGGGCGGGCGGCCAAGATGCTATCATTATTAGGAGACAAGTCTTTCTGGACGCGTAGTGGTCCCTCTATAGCGCCGTTTACCCGCTATGGCAGTGCCTGTGGAAATAGCTTGGCACAGATGGGGATTTGTCGGTGTGACAAAAGCGTGCCGGGTAGTGCCGGTCGCTGCTACGTAGAGTGCCGATATTTTTAGCGGGCGCATACCGGCACCGCGCTATGGCGGGACTACTACCTTATACTCATTTCCGTGTGGGGGGGGGGGCGGTCAGTCAAGGGGTTCAACAGCGGTCTCATCGTATTACGGGTTATGGGGGGAGCACATTAATAGTAATCAGAAATATAAACTTGGTGTGTGAGCATAAGGGGGATACATTATTTTTGGGGTCTATTCGTATTAATAGTGGGTTCTTATTGCTACGCTGCCCTCCGTAAATACCCGGTAGCATATTTTGGTGGGTGGGTTGGCGGGTGGAGGTGTTAGCGTCCTGCGTGATTTTTAGTGGAAAGCCTTTTACCAAGGGGGGCACTTCGATACTGGCGAGGGCCATATGATGAGACCTGCTGCTGCTTGCCCCTCTCCCCTCCTCCCCCCGTCGTTTCTGTCTTCAGGTACTTCCGGATCTTGGGATCGAAATTGTTACCTGGTATGTTTTTGTGTGTTTCGTGCGTGTGCCTCGCTTTTTGTTTTCCGCCGGTGCCGCGGCCAGGTGTGACTTTTGATTGTAGCTCTGCAGACCTGGGTTGGTGTGACCGTGAACGCGTGTATGTTTTTTTTAGAAATTGTAGTTGGGGGAGGCGGTGGAGATGTGGCAGCGGGGGGGGGAGAGGGAGGGGGAAGGGTGGATGCGAGTTGGAATATCCCCCCACACACACACGCTTTTCTTTCGTGTGTGTGTTTTTTGGCATTATTTCTTGCTTTTTTTTGTGTGTTTTAGACTTCTTCGGACTCACGACGATGTATCTTCTCGATTGGATCTTTAGCTCGATTGAACGGTGGGCCTGGCTACTCGCAAGTGGTTTTGAGTTTTGCTGACTCCTCTTGATTCGATTTGCACTCTTGCATCATGTATTGTTGGCGTCTGTCGGAAGAAAAAGTAGCTTTGGTTCCTTCCTGTGTTCATCTGCGTGCTACATGTATACTTACCAGTATAAACCGGCGTGTGCGGTACCGGGGGGGGGGGGGGGGATGCTACTGCTTTTCAGGGTGCGAGTGTTTCCCGAACGCAGAGGTTTGCTTGGCTTACATACGTACATACCTGGTACCTGGTATGAATATACATGTACTTTTTCTGTACGTATGGGTAAAACTTTTCGGTGTTGTTCGGATGGCGGCACGGGCTTACAGCTGTACCAAGTATGCGAAGGGTGTGTTTTTGGTAGGGTATACTATCACCCTTAGAGGTACCCGGGTATATGCCCGAGTATGCCCCCAAACAAATCAGGTTTGGTACCCGGGTATATACTCGAGTATGACTAACACGACCACAAGTTTGGTAACCGGGTATATGCCCGAGTACCATGAAAAAAACGACCGGGTTTGGTACCCGGGTACATACCCGAGTATGACGAAAACAACCAGGTTTAGTACCCGGGTATATACCTGAGTATACACCCGTACTAAAGCGTTTGAATTTGAATTATATCACCACCCTGAAGCTCGGCTGCTGCGCCCGCTGCCCTGTACACTTTTGTGTACGTCTGGCTCGTTTTTTTTTGTCGTTGCTGCGTGGACTAATAGGGCGGCGCGAACGAGGTGATGACGTTGGAAGCAAAAAAAAAAACTAAAGCTGGAGGCATTTTTGATTGGCTCTGCGGACGAAACGAAACGAAAAAAGTAAATTTGCTGATATTTTTCCAGTTCATGGATAGCGATCAATGTTTCAAAGTGAGTGTGCCTGGCTGTACGGACTGGTCGCAGTCGAGGAAGAAAAAAAAACATGAACAATCTCATGGCCTAACCGGAGTACACGACGAACCCGTCAACGACATTGGGGAGTGTTGCCACAGCAGCTGAGGAGCTCCGTCGGCCAGAAAGAAAATTGACCGAAAAAATTGATCTCTTGAGGAGCCCCGTCAGCTGAGGGCCGAGTTTTGTGTCCCTCTTCTTGGTAAAAGGACCAGACCCTGGACCCCCGCCCAGCCCCCCCCGCGCGCTGGCAAGTACGTCAAGAGACGGCAAAAATTGCGGGTGCCGTCAGTCACATAACTAGTGTAGGCCCTCCCAGGCTGTGACTACAGTAGTAGATTTAAGTCTAGACAGCCGGCCATCACAGGCAGGCCTCAACTACTGTACGCTGCCGTCTACTACAGCAGGACAGTAAATATTGTGGCTCGCTGGATGTGGAAGACCATCATCGTCATCTCGTAATCTTCACGGCGCTGTTGGTCCAAATAAAACGCGATTACTAGCCTCCGTTGATACCCAAAAAGGGTAGCTTCAACCCACCCCCGTCAGCGCGAGTCGACAGCAGCAGCAGCGGCGACAGCAGCACCAGTTGGAGGAAATACAAAATATACCAGATGGAGAACCCGTGCGCGCTTCAAAATACCACGGCGTGCCTCAATTCTCAATCATGCTGCATGCACTCGCTAAATACCCCGCCGACTCCCCCCCCATCGACCCCCCAATTTTATAGGTTGGGTTGGCGTCGGTTGGAAACGACACTGTAAAACATGCCGCTCACTACGTGAGCTAGGCAACCAGGGTACTGTTTTTTTGGGGGGGTTTTGGCGATCGCCCAAAGCTGGTTGTCGAGTTAGATCATTTGTGCGAGGTAAAAAAGCTTTACTCCGCACAAGTGGGAATGATCGTATCACGTACCTGGTAGTGTTCAAGGTAAGGCACCCAAGAGGCAGTTACATAGTACCCCCATTGCTGTCTCTGGAAGTGCCTACACCGGAAATTGAATTAACTCATTGAAGCTGTCATCCATATGCAAGTCCGCCTCACAAGCCGTTCTTAGTAGGATGCAGCTCACCCTTCATGCGACTCGCCAGACACCTCAAGACGCTTCGCACTTGGTGCAAGCAATGTCTGCCTGGTCGGTGAAAACCAAACATGCTCCGTCCCGGCATTGTAGGGATGCGAGGGTCTATGGTCATACGACTACGGCCATGCAAGAGATCGAGTGCATCTCTCCTATCGAGTACCCCCCCCCCCCCCACCGAAACCCTTTCCCCCCCCCCCCCTTTTCCCACGCCATCGCGAACCACGCCAGACAGACGCGTTCTTCCGGGCTCGAACTGAAACCCGTAAAATGTTTTGACGATCAATTCCAGTGGGTTCTGAGGCAGACGAGACTGCGCTGGTGCCCGTGTCGTGCGTATCATAGCTTTGATACTCGTTTATTATTTTTGTAGAGCAGCGACAACGATGTGCGTTACCATGCTGTTTCTCTCCCCTGCCGCTCCGGACGGCAAATGTAAGGACCGATCGATGTGGTGCACATACTATGAAGACCTAAACGCCCCTTACATTTTTACCTCCAGACTGGTGTTAACAGCAGGTGGTTACAGGAATGGTCCCTCTCTAGTGCCGGCACAGTATGCGCCACAGCCAAGAACACCGGCACCACTCCGGCACACTTACACGCCTGGTTCATTCCAATTTGTGCCGAGCGACTTTATTTTCACAAGCGCTGACTGCTGTAGCGGCCAGCCGGCACTGCTCTCATCCGGCATTGCTGCAGAGGGACCACCACTGCAATGCCGTGCCTTGTGATATTCCCCCGTGGTTGTTCGAGCACCCAACGCCCTCCAGGGAGAGGGAACGGTTTCTCGTCATCTGTTGAACGGCACTGCTGTTGTTTCGACACCGCGTTTGCAGAAGAAGCTTGTGCAACAAAACTCTCAACAACAACAACAACAACAACAACAACAACAACAAGCCCACCACCCAGCAGTATTCCCCCGTTCGTCTCCTCAAAAAGACAAAAGGCTTCCCCATTCAGGCGTTGAAAACCCAAGAACTGCCAAACGCCTCCTCTTGCCCCCCCCCCCTCCCCCCGTTCCCCTCCCCTTCCCTTTCCTTCCGGCCCCGTCAACCCCTCCCGCTCCTCTCCTTTTCTCTCTCCGTCTCACTGATGCAGGCCGGCAGGCCGACATACTTTTTCAGCTACAACAGCAGACAAGAAAAAACTCAAAAATTAATAAAGAAAAAGAGAAGAGAGAAAAAGAGGTCAGTGCAGAAAGGAGAAAAGACGAGAGAAGAGAAAAGAAAAGGAGAGCCAGCGAAAAAAGAGGGAAGAGAGAAAAAGCGAAACTAAACAAAACGGCCCATCAAAAACCACCACGTCAAACGAAATCAGTGGTATCCCTTGACAAAGCCGAAGTGCTGCACGGTGCGGAAGCGCCGGACGACGGAAATTCCGACTTCCTCCATCTTGAAGGGTTTCACGTTGAAGTCGGCCAGCGTCAAAGCCTCCGGGTTGGGCTTTTGCACGACGTCCACGCCCATTTGGAGGGCCTGCATGCACAGCGTCAACAATTTCATTCAGTCCGTACACATGAAAACTGTGTTAGCCCCGGAATATATTCGAAAAATGACAAAAACATACACCAGTTCCTCGGAGGGCTGGGGGCTGGGCACTGGCAGCCCCAATCAGTAGACACTACACTGGCTCCGTCGGCAATCAGTATACTGGTGTTGGACTCATTCCGGCGGCAACCGGTATATATACATATATTGGATTGCATTAGCGTACCGGTTGTAGCGCAGGCGCATCATAAAACTCTCTGTTTCATCCAGCACACAGCAATATTGTGCCGACATTCTGGAGGATTTCTCTGGGCAGTAAAGTTGCTTGCTGCCAGGTGCTCCGCGCAAAGCAACGACTACTCCGCACACTGCCACACCCGGTGAATCTCACCCGTGCCAAGCGAAATCACCGGCGCGACGTTGCGGGTAGCCAGCGATACTCGACCGGCCTATAGAGAGGCCACTTCTGCTGTACCGGGACCTGGTGGGGTGTTCTTTCACGGGGCTTTTTACTGAAATCCACGTCCGCGGCGGCTAGTGTTTCGTATGCTTCCTTTCACAAGAACCCCCCCCCCTCCGCCAAGTCCGGCAGCAACAACGAATAGATCACTTGCATTTATTTCACCACAAAAAACACGTTCGGGACTTCGGGTAAAGCGACCGAAAAGTTGGTAACTATTACCGCAATACTACATGCTTACCAACTTCCTGAGCAACCAACCAGAAACCACCACCCACCGCAGTCAACCAATCAACAAAAAAAATACATACCTGGCACACTTCGTGCACCACTCTATGTATGACTTGAGCTGCGAACCTTGTGAATGCATTCATTTCGTCTTGAGCTGGTGTTCACTAGTTCATGATATCAAGAGAGGTACACGTCATATAGTTTTTGAAAAAATAATAAAGAAAAAAGTTGTAGAAAAAATCACCTCGTCCGCCGTGAACACCGGGTTCGGGAGCTGCTCCAGGGCCGTCCCGTAAATCTTGGCCATGAGGGGGCTCATGCTCCCCACCTCCGTCACGTCTGCCCTGTGTGTGGTGTCAAGCACCAGATCCACCACCTCCCGCCAAGAGAACTCCGTCGGTCCCGCCAGCTCTACTAGTTTGCCGCGGTAGTCCAAGTTTTCCTGAAGAAACGTCAGAGGGGGAGAGGGGTGCCCGGACAGGATATGGGGGGAGGGGGAGGGGGTGAGGAGTGGGGGGAGTGAGGGGGGGGGGGGGGGTGTACTCGATAGGAGAGATGTACTCGATCTCATGAATGGCCGTAGTCGTATGACCATAGACCCTCGCATCCCTACAATGCCGGGACGGAGCATATCGGGTTTTCACCGACCAGGCAGACATTGCTTGCACCAAGCGCGAAGCGCCGTAAGGTGTCTGGCGAGTCGCACGAAGGGTGAGCTGCATCCTACTAAGAACCGCTTTTGAGGCGGACTTGGGGGGGGGGGGGGGGCAAGGACGAGGAGGGGGGGGGGGGAGGGGTAGCACTCTTGCTTGGGCTCTTGACGCCTACCGTACTCGTACATGATAGATACAGTGACGTATGCCAGGTAGAGCATAGAGAGGGAGATCAGCGCGTGAGCGATGGAGGGGAGAGGCGTGTTGGCGCCATCCAACCATCGCACGCAGGCGGGCGGCATTCATCGTGACCAGGCACTGCGATCTCGACCATCCTCTCGGCAGCAACGCGCGGCCTTAACCTACGGCCTCCTTCCTCCCTCCCTCTCCCCCTCCCTCTGTCCCTTCCTCCTTCCGTCCCTCCCTCTCTCCCCTCCTTCCTTCCTTCCGTCCCTCTTCCCCTCTCTCCCTTCCTCCGGCTAGCAGAGCTTGGCACGCCCTTCCGAAGCCCCGCAGACACGATAACAACAAAAATAATGAGGTTGTTACTCCTCTCCGATTTCTGGTGGACAGCCTTCGAACAAGCATCACGGGCCGAGTTGTGTGAGGCGGAACAAGCATCACGGGCCGCACGGCAGAAGGGAGGGAGGGGGGGGGGGGGGGCGTACATCCCACCAAAAGAAAAAAACACCGTTGCGCCAACTATCCACGCAACAGCAGCGATGCAGGGAGCAGCACGAGCACGAGCAGGAGCAGAATCAGGAGCAAGAGCGAAAGCAAGAACGAGAGCAACAAAAACAAAAAAATAACAAGAACCATAGGAACAAGAACAAACAAATAGCGGAAGAGCACGAGATACGAACAAAAAAACGACAAAGAGAGAGCAAAAGAGCAAGAGAGCAATAAATGTCGTAACATACGAATACGCATTATTGGAAGAGATTATCCGCGGCGGAAGCAGTGGAAGGCGGGTTTGTAGCTTTCTCACCGGGTCGTCGACGATGGCCATGAGCACCTGCGCCACGTTGCGTGCGTCGATGGGCTGGATGAGGTTGTCCCCTTCGTTCACCTGCCACCGTCGACCAACACGCACGCGCCAAGGGTGGGTGAACAATGCGGTGCGGTGCGGGGGGGGGGGGGGTTGGACCCGTTGCCGGAGAACGACAAGAAAATAAGCAGTGTCTGGAACTCGAGAGACCAGAACCTCAAAAGAGAGCTGGATCACCTTGCCCCCCCCCCCCCCCCACCCCTCTTGCTCTTTCGCCTCATCATCCCTCCCACTACCCCAACATATCAGCCCCCCTCCCTTCCCCTCCTGCCTTGTCATTATCTTTTTCATCGGTATTGACAATATCGGCTTCCCCCGTCACCCCCCCCCCCTCCTTCTTGAAAGGGATGCGTAGTCAATGCTCAAATGACCAAGGCAATCAACAAACCAGACGCCTTCCCCCGCCCCCCCCCCCCCCATCCTTACCTCCCTCTCTCTCCCTCTCCCTCTCACACACACAGCCTGTCCTCTCATGCTCACCAAAGGCCGATCGCTGTCGCGCTGCCATGCCTGCGACCCTACTTGTTTCCCCTGGCCTCCCCTCCCCCCCCCCCCCCGGCTCGCCTCCATATACACATCTCTCACTCGCCCTGCCTTCTCTTCCTCGCCAACAGTACGCGGCCCATCACCCCCCCCCCCGGCGGCATTCCAGGGATGCGAGGGTCTATGATCATACGACTACGGCCATGCATGACATGAGCGTTCCCCCGCCCCCCCCCCCCCCCACCCGCCCCCTCCTTATATATATATATATATATATATATCTCACGCGCGCCCTGCCCCCTCATGCGCACCATCGGCACGCGGCCCATCCTGGTGGCCATGTTCGCAATCCAGGTGAGAAGCCGGTCATCGTTTCCGAACAGCTTGGCCGGCCGGACGATCGTTGCCTCGGGAAAAGCCTCCTTGACCGCCAGCTCTCCCTCCGCCTTAACACAGAGCAACGATTAGATAAAAAGACGGGTTAAAAAAAAAACACCGGTCCCCCCCCACAAAACAGATCAAATACGTACATAAACAAATACCATATATTATATACATATATATATACCTGGTATGTGGTATAGTACAGTCAGTATGCTGTTTAAAACCCAGAAAATAATGCCACGGTCAGAACGGGTTGATAGAGCAGACATAGCACCAAAAAAAAAACACACACACACACACAAAACGATATCGTGCGTTAGAGCAGACATCAGACAGTGCTGCACGACACCGAGACGAGGCAAGAGAGAGAGAGCGATAAAAGAAAAAAAATGCCACAAAAGGTTGGCGACGACGGCTGACTACCGTTGTGGAAACTACGCATACCATACCATACCATACCATACCATACCATACCATACCATATCACACCACACCATATCGTGACATACGGGGTCGCTGCACCACAGAGGGGTGGTGGAAGCGGCGGAATCAGCAAAACAAGAGGAGGACGCCGACAGCCGACAGTCCCTCACCTTCGTCTGCGCCCAGCGAGAGGGAGACTCGAGGTCGGCGGCCAGCGCGCTGACGTGCACGAAGTTCTTTGCGCCTTGCGCTTTCGCGGCCCGCGCGAGCATGCCGGCCACGTCCACGTTCACCTGCCTCAACAAAGGACCGGTGAGTAAAGTACACGTCAGTTCGATCAGATAATGCCACTATCAGAAGATCAGATCAGATCGGACAACCGTGAGTAAGGTGCAGATCACGTCAGCTCGTATCAGACCAGATCAGCTACTACATTGATCAGATCAGATCAGATTAGAAAGCGGTGAGTAAGGTACAGATCGAAACACATCAGGTCCGATCAGATCAGATCAGAAAACGGTTAGTAAGGTAACAGATTACATCATATCAGGTCCGATCACTGTCGGTGGTCGACAACCCGGGGACGAGGGGGGGAGGGGTAACGGGACGGGAGGAGAGGCGTTTGGTGTTGGGTCAAGAGCGCCGGAGAATGATCGCGGGTGGTAGCAGGGTATACAACATCACATCACAGGACGATGCAGCACGGGTGAGCGCGGCCGGGGAGAACCAAGACAGGACAGGACAGGACAGGACAGGACAGGACAGGACAGGACAGGACACGACAGGAAAGGGCAGGGCAGAAAAGGGCAGGCAAATACAAGACCGGCGCAGGTGCAAGCACGAAAAGGTGCGGCCAGGCAAAGCAGCGTGGCCTATTTAGACACTCAAAACGGCTGTTCTCCCAAAAAACAAAATAAGGTAAGGAGCACGAGAGACGGGCGGGCGCTACGAGTACTGCTATCCTTGGAAGGCAGGCTGCGTGCGGGCTGCAACAACCAACTGAACGGAGGAAGTAGTCGCAGCGCAGCACAACCCCACCGCCCTGTCCTGTCTTTTGCAAGCGCGCGGTGCGCGGGGCACGCTAGTGCGCTCACATTTTTGAAGCTGCTGTTGATCCTGTTGAGGGATCCATCTTCCTTGCGGGTGAAGCAGACGTGCTTCGTCTCGTAGTGCTTGCCGATAAGGTTCACCACCGTGTCGGAGTCTCCGATGGCGTCGCGCATGCTCTGTTCGTCCGACGAGCTGCGGCGGCGGCGGCGGCGGCGACAGCGGTGGTAGACAGTGGTGGCGGCGGTGGCGTTCGGAATCGCAACAAACACTATTAATAACATGAACCGAGAACACGATCAACCAAAAACCCAAGTCTTCCCTTCGTATGACACGAACGTGAAAAATTGAGTCGGGAATAAACAGACAGAAAGAAAGGATAAGAAAATACAAGGGCGAGCAAATAATACAGGCCATACATGCCCTTCGGGAAAACGACGACCACCAGACACGACGGACTTGCGCCAGGGGCGACGACCCCCTGCCACCGCCGTTGCGACAACTGAAATATTGTGTCCCTGAGGCGTGCTTTGCGACTGTTTGGTGCCACACTTTTGACTGCGCATGGCGCCGCTATGGCTGTAAGTGTACGTCTGCAAGCGACTGCAATTGTACTTGGCACGGCATTGCAAGGCGAGGCGAGGCAAGGCAAGGCAAGGCAAAAGGTGAGGCGCAAGGCAAGGCAAGGCAAGGCAAGGCAAGGCAAGGCAAGGCAAGGCAAGGCAAGGCAAGACGAGGCAAGGCAAGGAGGGGCACGGCAAGACAAGGCAAGGAAAGACAAGGCAAGGCAAGGCAAGGCAAGGCAAGACAAGGCAAAGCGAGGCAAGGCAAGGCAAGGCAAGGCTGCTCACTTGTAAAAAGGGAAGATGACCTGTCCGAGGTCAAACTGAACCTTCGTCCGGCGTGTGTCCATCTCGCAACCGCGGTTGGGCACATAGCAACGCGTTCCCGTTCTCCCTGGAGCCAGGCGATACGTGTGCGGCACCACGCGGGGGTATTCCGATATATATATTCGGCACAACGCGAGGGTGTGTGGAAGCGTGCGAAGGGAGGGAGGGAGGGAGGGCGGGAGGGAGGGCGGGAGGGAGGGAGGGAGGGAAGGAGGAGGGGGAAAAATGAAAGCATCCTAATCAGTTACGGCATTGCCACGTCAGGAGGGTACGATAAGCGGAACCGGCCAAGCAACGTCCCTCGAAGATACTGTTCAACTGATGCAGTTTACAGCATATGCTGAGTACGTACTGCTGCTGACAGGACTGCAGGTGGATGGGGTGGGGAGGGGGGGCAGCACATCGCCGTGCGACAACCATCAACAGGTCCCTAGCGTACGAGTCTGCTGTGCGTGTTAAGCTTCGTTCCCGAATTCATTTCCGCGACGCTCGATGTGTGTGCATTTCTTCCATGTCACCGCGACAACCGTGTTGGGCGGTGGGCGCGTCCAGATGGAGACCGGCTTTCCCTTGCCTGGACCATGTACAGCATTACAGATATGTAGAATTAACGTTTTATGGTGTTCTGTACGAGTGCTTCTGCTATAACTCTCCTCCGTCCGACAACCGACACATGATATCATGCCTGGTACCTGGCGAAACCTTGGCACCAATACCTTGACCGTCTTTTATATATCGTGGTGTTTGACGCGCGGACGTGGTCCACAACTTGAGCGTTGACGTTGAGTCCCGCTAGGCTACGCTACTTACGCATATGTGCGGAGAAACCGACGAAATGTTACAGCTACTATCCCTGTATGCGTACATACGAAGCTGCATACTAGCTGTACTGTTGACAAAGTCGAGTGGTGCGAGGCGCGAGGCGCTTACGTACAGCAGCAGCAGCAGCAGCAGCAGCAGTCCTTCAGGGGATAAGTGCGATACATGCAGTCGAAGAACTCGTTTCCAAGACGGACATGGTCTCAGTTCTGCAGCAATCGGGACATGGTGTGAATGCTGAAAGCGTGCTCCTGTTGATTTTCCTTTACTATTATATTATACCAGGGCATCATACACCATTATCACGTACCGGAGGGTGCTTGAACGATGTGACAGGAGCACAGCAGGCGACAGCTGAACAGCAGCACCAGCAGCAGCAATTAGTGTGAGACCGAATGGTCGTATGTATTCGGTGGCATTTTACAAATAAAACGTGAGTTGGTGCGTTGCACCCGTGCTGTGCGTCGGATAGTACCTCCGTGGACTCGTGCGGGCAGGGTGAATAGTTGATAGTTGTACGAGTGCACACACACCCGCGCCCTGCCGCCTGCCGCAGACTGATGTACGCACGTACGCACTCTTGGTGACTTGCTGTGTGCTGTGTGCAGTATGTAGTGGTATCAACGGTATCCAACTTGGCTGAAACGACCAACCCAACCTCTCCAGACGCAAACATTACATTGAAAATACTACTGTAAGTACGAGCTAGGAGTCATGTTTGAGATTCCGCCCCTCGCACCCGATGCGAGTGTTCAAGTGCTACGAACTGATGATTAGAGTTTGCGACTGGAACGCGACGTACTTGCTCGGACGGCTGCTGCTGCTGCTGCTGCTGCTGCTGCTGCTGATGCTGCTGCTGTTGTTGCCAACTTCTGCTGTAAAGTAAGAGATGATAATGTACCAAAAAAAACACCATCAACACGAGGTTTGTTACAAACGGGTACCAGCCGAGACCCATAGAGAGCCATTAGACGATCGGGAACATATGGGGGTGTCGCCGCATATGCCTCGCGCCTATCCGTATCGTATCAGGTACCAGGTAGCTGGTACAGCAGGACTCGGTACTCTGTATCATACGAACCATTTTCAGGGCTCGTGATCAAAAACAGAAAAACAGCAAGTAAGTGTCTGGCCAAAATGGAACACTCATCGCATCAGAAACATCACCGTGCGCAAGTCTCTTAATAGTTTTGAGTAGAGCAGGATGCGTATCAACAACCAACAAAGAGTGCATCGGTGAAGACACAACAATAGCGTGCTTTCGCATTTAGCTCACCCAGCTGGTTCGTCACGAACCGTCCCAGGAACCCCGTGGCGCCGAACACAGCGACCGTCTTATCATTCACCGAGCTTCTCCCGCCTGCTCCGTACTGACCCAGGTGTTTGCGGTATCCACGGGCACCCTTTAGGAGCGGCTGAATGGCGCGCTGCGGCGTCGCTAAGGTAGCCATGGTTCCCAGTGCCTGTACCAGCTTGCGTCCTCACGAAGGCTTGCCCTGCTGCCTTCTTGTCCTGTGCGTGAGCTACGTGAAACATTCTAACATTCTACTAGGAGTTCATGCATTTTCAGCGGCGTTTATCGTGCGATGAGTGGGTTTGCACGTTTTAAGAAGACGTTTTTAAAGCGGGAAATTAAAAATGCGGCGGAATGTGTTCCGAGGCGGTTCTTGACACCTGACACATACACGAGTGCACTCGCGAGCCTCCAGCTACAAGTCTAGACCTTCATGTGGCAGAAAATCGGCAGGACGCTGTGGCACCACAGGCCAGCACCGCTAGCAAGGTTTTTTTCCCAACCACTTCCCTTGCTGCAGGCCGTCTTGTCCAAGGCAACAGCCGCCTCTTTTTGCAGAGCTTTGACCAGTAGCAGTCAATCTCCTACCTCCACCTCGACACCGACACCGCAACGCACGTGTCGCGTTTACAACATCACGGGCGGCGTCGTTCCGTACGACCAGGCATGGTTGTGGCAGCAGCGTCTCCTCCACGAGCGCATAGCCTGGCAGCGAGAGACGCCGACACCGCCCGTGGGTCACGACGTCCTCCTCCTGCTGGAGCACCCTTCCGTGTACACCCTGGGGAGAGGCTCGTCCCTGGACCACTTGCGATTCGATCCCTCGGACCCTGCTTGTCGGCACGAAGTGCGCCGAACGGAGCGGGGGGGCGAGGTTACCTGGCACGGGCCAGGGCAGATTATAGGGTACCCGGTGATGGATTTGAACTACCACAAGAAGGATTTGCATTGGTATCTGCGGCAACTGGAAGAGGTGCGCTTTTGACACATGATCCCAGCATGAATATCTATCTGCTCCTACTATTATTACAGTACCGTAGGCAGCAAGTCGTTTCCATTAATCGTACATACCAGTGGTACCTGTTACTATGTACCATTGGGTTAGGTACACTGGTGTGTGCCCGTCACCCTCGGTCATCTACGATACCCTGGTATATATCAAGAATTACATCATATGCACGTGGTACGTATCACACGATATGGTTTACTATTTTAGTTGCCCCTTTGTCGACGGAGTGCGAGGTTCGAGTCCTGGTTTGTAATTATAGGTAAACCCCAAATGGTTCGCATTTCCGTCTGTTCCGTCGCGGAAAGCGCGAGAGCGTGAGTGATGAAAAACCGACGAGAACCGAGCTTGCTTGTTGGTAATGTTGCTCATTCACCCATTCAACCCTCACTTGCAGTCCTTGTGCATGCCCTCCTTTCTTACTATTAATACCTCACGAAATCACAGCTTAGATCCTGGGGTCTTACGGCGGGACTCCCCCCCTCCTCCCTCCCTCGCCATGTAGAGTATATTCGAGTGCAAGTATTAATAGGCGTTTGGCATTCATCGCACGATGGGGCAAGCACTACCATCGCTCATCGAGTCACACGTCTCATTTTCCTCACCCACCATAACCTCATTTACAGCAGTCACAAGTACCGGTACCAATTAACCCGGGTAAAAAACAAGGAAAGGGAACGATACCAATCTCCCTCGCTGATCAGAACGAAAAACACACCGGTGGGGTGGGGTTTCTGTACAAATTGAAAAAAGTGTGTTTTTTTTCCTTTTTGCTTCGTTGCAGTATACCCCCGACCCTTCATGCGACTCGCCGGACACCTCACGGCGCTTCGCGCTTGGTGCAAGCAATGTCTGCCTGGTCGGTGAAAACCCGACATGCTCCGTCCCGAAATTGTAGGGATGCGAGGGTCTATGGTCATACGACTACAGCCATGCATGAGATCGAGTACATCTCTCCTATCGAGTACACCCCCCCCGCTCCTGTCTAGGCCTCGGAGATTGTACGTATACAGTGGGTTGTCGTGTTGATTTTTTTTTCGTCTACCCATAACCATAAACGATTTCCACTTGATATTGTGAAGGCATCTCTTAGGCCGACTATTGTGGGAGACGAATCCAGAAAACAAAACAGGTTTCCCCTTCATCGTGCAGAAACCCGCAAGCAGTGCCGTCGGTAGTGATGGGTCACTTCTGGACGGTGCCCACAGGAAAAAAAGCGTGTTTTGCTCACAGCACCCCTCCCCCGCCGCGAGTCCTCGCCTCACACAGCACGCATCCCGCTAAAACTTCCTAGGGTGTATACCCCTCTGATCTGAGCGTCCTCGCAGTCAAGGTTTTCTGATCGGAAAGTGACCTCCTGTTCTGTCCCAAAAATTGAGAAAGAAATGGACCGGGGTTCACGCCCCAAGCGAAGTCTCCAGGCACGGACCACCTACGGCCCTCAATCTTGCCACCGATGACTCTCTATTCAGTGCACGAAACACAAACGCCCTCTTGAGTGTTGTAGCGACCCGTGCTCTGTGAGGCGAGCACTCGGTGGCGGCATTTAGTGGTGTGACTAAAAACATGTAGTTTTTGCTGCCTCGGGCAGGTTTTGGAATAGAAAAAAAAATTATCGAGATTTTTGTGTGGGTTTAACCACCACAAAGGGGAAAACCTGTTCTGGGTTCTGGTTTCGTCTCCCGTAGCACTTGGCCTTGCGGTAAACTGGTCTATTACGGGGGACCATAGTTAATAGGACCAAATATTGTTAGTAAATATGGTTAAATATATAGGTTTTTATGTATACCATAGGTCCTATTAACTATGGTCCCCCGTAATAGTATCTGGAAATGGAGGATTCCACACCTTGCCAGCCGTGTTTGACCCGACGAACGGGCGAATCGGGCCCGATTTATTTATACTCCCACGACCTAAATTGCGAGCCGCATCCAACACCGTTGCCGTTTCTCCAGGACACCAATTTGAACAAATATCGATAAACTCCAAGTTCCTCTAAATCAGTTTCGGATACGATTTATCCTAAATCTAGGCGATTTTTCCGGAGGAATCGTCGACGTATATCTGGAAATCTCTATTCGAGTGTTTTGTCCGAAAGTGACAACATCGTGTTGTCTTCGAGCCACTCCTCTGGAGCATAGCAGAACTGGAGCAGATACTTTTCTCACCCAAGGACCGCGGGTATTCTGACAAGATCGAGCCCGATTACGTCGGCCTTCGGGTCTAAAACACGTGTGAAAGCACGTAGTTCGGAGTGCTCGCGTACGCGGTGCAGGGATACATGTGCAACGATATTTGGGAGTTCCACTCAGGAAATATGCATGTTTCTGGGGGAATAATTCAACGGGTTATGGCATGTTTTGTCTGCCACTTCTTCCTTCCTTTTCTTGTGTTCTACATAGATAATATATACATGTATACCCGGCGGGGCTCCTGCATCATGAGTTCCCGTCTACGAATCGACTCACGCTCGGCCGATTCTATCAACGAGTGCTCCCGACACGCTAGCGCCTGTTTCAATTGGATGTACTCGCTGGTTTCTGCTCCGCCGGGAGAGCTACTCCTCGCTCGAGGACGAGCGAGCGATTTCCTATTTTTCGGGTGAAGGGTCCAGAGGGATCTCAGCCGAGCAGCGGCACTGCCGACAACAAGGTCGACAGGGCCAGGTCAGCTGTAGGGACACCGGTAACAGCGACCGTAGAGACAGTCATCATCGCCGCGGCAGAGGCCGCGGAAATGGTTGGTAGCGCAGGAGCGCGAACTCCTGTTCTGCCAGAGGGCGGAGCTGCTCCGCCAGACAGCGGAGCAAGAGAAAGCAGACGAAACGAGGCTTCGCGGAAGGGCAAAGCCGCAGGCCGCGATGATGAAAATCGCCCGCCTGAAATAGCAAGTGTTGGAGATGACGTTTCGGTTGGAGGTGCAGAGCGCCGAGATAGATGCTGCCTGGGCGAGAACCCAGCTGCGAGCGCTATAAGACCAGGTGCAACGTCTGCAGCAGGAGCAACAGGAGCATCAACTACAGCAGCAGCAGCAGCAGCAGCAGCAGTAGCAGCAGCAGCAGTGGCAGCAGCAGCAGCAGCCGTCGGCCATGACCGACGCGGAATATATACTCCTGATGAGAGCAGAATGAGTATTTCTCAATAACGTGTGGGACAAAACAGACTGGACGAAAGCCGCGATTAAGAAAACGCTTGCCGCAATACTGGCACTGGGATTCAACCTGGCCAAATGTGAAGCCATTGTCGCCGCAACAGCCGAGAAATTCGGCGTCGCTACAGGCACCGCCCCTTGCAGCCAACAGACAGGCGAGCGCGGGATCCGAAATCGACCCCTCGCGCGAGTCGAGCGCGAGACTGAATGTGCCGGAGGGTGCACAGGAGCAGGAGAGCCTGCCCGGACGGCCGGATGAGGGAGTACCAGAGTCTTCTTTCCGAAGCGCTGTGACTCCGCCTTTTACCGGGAAGCAGGAGAATCCCGATGGAGGCATCGAGGCGAAGGCGTGGACGCAGCGAGCTTCCACTGCGAGGATTAGATCAAGAAGGAGGGAAAGGGGCGTTGGAGGGAGAGCCCGGATGGCTGGTCGAGGGTCGCAGAGCAGGCTGCGTCGGAGGACGACACCGAAGCGGACACGGGGGGCTAAAGAGAAGAACAAAGAAACCGATAGCTGGAAGCTGGGAGGTTGATGGAAAGCAACAGTTTCAAGTTTTGTTTTTTCGGTTGTTTAGGTTAGATAATTTGGTTTCACTGCACCGTACGTGTTTTGTTTTTGGGGCGAAATTTTTAGATACGATTATGATGGATTCGGTTTCGTCAGCGGTATCTTTTTGATGACTGCTGTGCCTTGCCCTCCTCCGTCCCGCCCCAACCCCTTCCCCCCCCCCCCCCGACTGCGCGTTGAGGTTGATGTGTCTATGAGTAGATCTGAGGTTGGTGTGGTGTGCGATGGGCGTCAGGGGAAGCTTGCCGACTCATGCGAACCGCACTGCCTGTTGCCCGTACCGATAGCCTGCTGCCGTGCGCTGACGAGTGTAGTTATGCTGTGCTGTGCCTTTTTTTGCGTCGATGGTTTAAGAACAGGACGAGGATTTTGGTTTTCTGTCGTATGCTTGAGCTTTGTTTGATGATGCTCGAAATTAGGATATTTAGCTGTAAACCAAGCCATATTTGTCATATTAATAGTATAAGAGTACGGTGTGGGTGATTCTGTTTGAGGGACTTACCTGTAGATTGATGGTTGATGGGTGATACCTGAATGCATCATTTTTTTATTCTGCCTTCTAGCTTATTATACTGGTACGTGCATACACGACCGCAGGAAAATAAACAGAAAAACTACAGTTGTTTTCGTTGTTGGAAGCACACGTATATAGTACGGGGTGTTTTATACTTAAGTCGTCGGTGGCTATCCGGCGCTCCGTCCCAGCATTGCAGCGATGCGAGAGCCTATGGTCATGGTAGAAGAACCGTGACGCAAGCATATCGAGAACCCCCTGCCCCCCTGCCGTTTGCCATGCCAAGTACGGATAAGGGAGGCCATGTATGAGTTGTACTGTACTCGTACTGTGCTTCTTCCATTGCGCCTCATGAGCTATGCTTTCTATCCCGCTCACTCGGCGGTGGAAGGCTCTTGTAGCAGGAAAGCTGAAAAAAAAAAGTCTTGGGAATATTTTGGAGTTATGCTGAATGCAGACGTACGTGATGCGGAACCAAAATCTGTTGTATGCGAGTTTGACCGCACTGAGACTGGGAACCGAAGTCTGGTTTCTCGGTCCCGTTTGACTGGATTTAGTGTGTTCCCCGTAGCGAGGCCTCATGGGATTGGTGCTTGGTTGAGATGGAGAGTTTAACGTTCTGAACGGAGTTAGATTTTGATTGGTTGAGATTGAGAGATAATGAATTGTGAAAGTGCTGAGGTTTGGTATCTACCGAAATCAGCATGTTTTTTTTTCCGGTACGGTAAGTGAGGTATCTTGGCTCCGATTCTGATGTTTGCGTCATGAAACGCTGATTTTTTTTATTTTTCTGAGAAGAGAAAGAGTCGATTTTATATTTTCTGAGATTTGAGGAGTTGCTTTGTGCTTTTCTGAGATTGGACGTCTTGATTTTCAGAGTGCTGAAAATTTGAGAAGTTGAATAGTATATTGCTGTGCACAGCTCTCGATGATTCACCTTCGATCTTTGAGGTGGAGGAAACTATCAAGAGCATGTCAAACCGAAAGGCTGTTGGGCCCGATGGGCTTCTCGCTGAACTGCTCAAACCCGCCGTGGATGGAGATCGCGATGGTACCCGCCGTATACTAGTACAGTTTCACGCCATTGTGATCGCCATATGGCAGGGCGGGGGCGTACCGCAGGAGTGGAAAGATGCCACAATCATGGTGCTGCACAAGAAGAAGGACCGGACGGAGTGCGGAAACTATGGAGGCATTTCGCTCGTGGCACACGCTGGCAAGGTTCTCCTCAAGGTAATCTCCAATCGCCTCAGCAATTACTGCGAACGGGAGGATATCTTACCGCAGGAGCAGTGCGGCTTCAGACCACAAATGTCGACGATTGATGTGATCCTGCGTGATTCGACGACAGCACCCATTGGCACGAAAGAAGAGCACCCCTCTTCACATGTGTTCCGTCGACCTCGCCAAGACATACGATTCAGTCGACCGGACTCTCTTGTGAACCGTGCTCGCACTGTGTTTTGGCGTACCACCAAAGATGATCGCGGTTAGTCGCCACTTCTACGATGGAATACGTGGGCGCATCCGGACGGACGATGGCGAATATTCAGACTGGCTCGGCGTGGCGCGGGGCCTACGGCAAGCGTGCGTGCTCGCACCTTTGTTGTTCAAGATGTTCTTTGCCGCCGTGCTCTGTGTGGCGTTGCAGCGGTTTAGCGCCAATGCAGATGTGGTGAAGGATATGGTGTGCACCAAGGTGAGGGATGAGAGAGGGGAGGAGGGGGGGAGGGAGGCCAGAGAAAGGGCGAGGTAAACCGCGGGAGACCGTGGCGGAGCCGCAACCGATCTGGGGAATGCTGTATGCCGACGCAGGCATCGTTTCCAGATCGAGGAACAGCCTTGGAAAAGACCATGGCAGATATCATTCCAGTGTGTGGTTCATCCGGATTGACAGTTTCGGAAGCCAAGACGGAGACCATGTGCCTGATGACGACACGTATGGACAGGGTCACTTTCGTTGCCGAGGCAGCCGGCGAGATGTACAAACAAACCACCAAGTTTGTGTACCTCGGGGAAACTGTGTGCAAGAACGCCAACTTTCCTGCCGAAATCAACCGGCGCGTGCTCCTGGTCAAACTACGCTTCAGACGGTATAGTTTGCCAACTGTACGACCAACCTACCGCACCGCTTTGACTCGAAGTGCGGATGCTCAGAGCCGAGGTAATGGAGACCATGCTATACGCGCGTGTCATGTGGAGCCCCACCGCGGCCCATCTCGCCGTACTGCCGACAGCTCACCGCCGATTGCTCCTCCGCTGCATCGGATGGAAGAGAAAACCTCGCGACGGCTATACCATATGCTTTTATACGCAGACGCACTGCCCAAGACTGATTGTGAGAAGGTCGAGATGACGGTGTGCAAGCGGAGGATACTTTTCGCGAGGTTGGTGGCTCGTATGGGCAACGAGAGACTACCCAAACGAGTCATGTTTGGGGAACTGGAGGGAGGAAAGGGTTGCTTGGGAGGGCAAGAGCAGGACTAGATGGGTTGTCTCGAACGCGACTGATCCTTGTTTAACTTGCCCATCGAAGAGGAACAATTGGACGCTGGCAGCGAAGAAATCGGGCAAGTGGTTCAGACGTGTTGAGGAAGCGGCAGAGCAGTACATGAAGCGCTTGTTCGTTAAGGAGAAGGATAACGTAGCAAAACGACGAGCGCTTGCGGTACACAGTGCGCGGCAGCTTGAGACGCCGCAAGACCCAACCAAGGCCCCGGGGGGGGGGAAGGAGGAGCCGCGTTGGAGGAGGCGCAGAAATGACAGCCAGGCCGGTTAAAAAAGTGAAGGCACCTCCCAAAGGCACTGTCCGTCTTTCTAGTTGAGACGCCATGTGACTACTGTCTAATGCTGTATTACAATCCCTGTTTTATGTGTTTTATTGTTGCTGTTTGTTTGTTGTGACGCCCTGTTCCCTGCCAAGTCCATAGTACCGCTCCTACCGTACCCTGCCATTCTGCGTCGGTTGCGTCACCTTATTGTTACATCTGTGTGACCCTTTGCTATTTTTCTTTTTCTTTTTTCCGATTTTGTAGGCGTTCTGGTTTTTAGCCCGCCCTTGGTCCGTCCGTCTCTGTCCTCTTTGTGTAGGTCGTGTCGTCCTTGGCCCACCAACTGGACATAGGACTGCTCGCTTTTTGTGTGGTGTTCGCTCGTTGTGTCTACCCTCTTCTTGTCGTCTTGCCTTCCGTCTGGTCTTCTTGTGACGTCCTTATGTCGGACCATCAGCTGGACTTATCATAGGGCTGGTCGTACCAGCCTTTTGTTCTCGGGACTCGGTCTGCGCCCTGAGCGTATGCTTTTTTTCGTTTTTCTTTCTTTTATGTTTCCCTTTTCTTCTTCTTTCTGTTTCCTCTTCGTGTTTTGTCTTCCTTTTTTTTTTTTTTTCCTTTTCTTTTTCTTTTCGGGTGCACATCTGTTACCATGGATAGGTTCCTGGTGTTCGTCGGTTGCAAGTGATACGGGATGGTATACCACAGCCCGTTCGCGCCCTTCCCCTTGCGGACTACAGCAGTATGATATTGCCGACCGCACTATTTCGCACTCTTTTGTTAACTTCCATCGAGATAAACTTTTGCTACAACCTGTTTTTTTGCCACAGGCAGGATTTCAGGGAAGAAAGCTGTTAATAATGTGAGAACATCATCATCATCATCATTGCTAAGATTAGAAAATTCTTGAGTTATTATTTTGTTAGTTTTGAGCCGCTGTTCTTCGATCATCTAAGAGTTTGAATTTCTGGCTTCTTATTTTCTGAGATCTGAAGTTAATTGTTTTCTATATTTCTGAGATTTGAGACTTTGATACTTATATTTTCGAGATTAGACGAGCTGGTTTTTATATTCTTATGATTTGTGGTTTTAAGTTGTGAACTCGAAATGTCATTATTAATATATGATTGGGAGGTATTCGCCCCGGTGGTTCAAGTGGTTAACCTCGAATTCTACTTGTTTGAGTCCTGGGTTCGAGCCCCAGGTGGGTCGGACTTTGACTTTATTTGCAAAAATAGAAAAAAATGATTCAATTGTTGAGAGCGCCTTGCAGCGTGGGTAGGCACAATTCGATGCGAGTCGACGAGGGAAGAAAAGGCTGAAATCTTCTCGCGATAAAAATGAAGGCACGTACCGTAGCGGGAAGGGGGGAGAAGAGCCTGCTATGTGACCCCGGATCTGAGTTACGAGTGGGAAGGAGAGAGAGAAGAAGATGTGCGAAGATAATGAATGGGATGAGGAAAAAAAAATACACTGAGATTGAGCTTGAGAGATTTTTGTTGGGATTCCTGCTTCCTGTGGCATTTTTTCCTGTTTGAATATGAAGCTGAGATTGGAGATTCTGATTTTTGATATGTGAATTTTCAAGCCAAGATTTATGGCTTGAAATTTTGGTTTCGGGCGTTGGTAATCTTGACGTATCACCGTCGTGTATATTAATTTGGACTTGAATCTTTGATGATCTTGGCTTCCCACCATTGTATTTTATCATGAGCAATGTGTTGTCATCCTATTCGTCTAGTAGAGAGCGGACGGGCTGTTCGGAGGACTCACGTACTCGGTACAGGGATACATGTGTAACGGTATTTGGGAGTTCCACACAGGAAATATGCGTGTTTCTGCGTGGAGCATTCTACGAGTTGTGACATGTTTTGTCCGCCACTTCTTGCTTCCTTTTCTTGTGCTCTACGTGGGTAATATACACATAGCCATGCGGGGCTTCTACATCATGAGTGCCCGTCTACGAACCGACTCGGGCTCGGCCCGTCATATCAGTGAGAGCTCCCGACACACGCAGAAAAAGAATGCTTCGGATATACATTTCGGATTCTTTTTTTAAATCCTCGGGTGAGCGATGGCCCAAGAGTCCATACGAAAGTTTCCCAGAGAGTAGGGCTCGATCCAGGGACCAGGCACTCCTGTCGCCTTAGAAGACTTCAAGATAACCACGTCATCCATTGGAGCGTGAAAATTCCGAGACGAGGTTACCATGGAGAGAGACGGGTAGACAGGTATATCTACTACTCTGTGTATCGTAAGAGCCAACACGAAACTGTCCAGAGTGTGGGGGCTCGATGCAGGGACCGGGGACCTCTGTCCTTTTGAAGAGTTGAAGGGCTTCAGAACAATCCCGTCATCCGTCGGAGCGCCAAAAATCCGAGATTAGCTCGCCATGAGGAGAGAAGGGTGGGCTTTGTATCTTAAGAGTCCACACGAAACTGCTCAGAGTGTTAGGCTTGACCCAGGGACAGGGCACCCCTCGTCCTTTTGAATATTTCTAGGTAACCACATCATCTATTGGAGTACGACAATTCCGAGAGGAGGTTACCATCGAGAAAGACGGGTAGACAGACAACTTATGTGTATCGTAAGAGCCCACACGAGACCGTCCATAGTGTGGGGCTTGAATGCAGGGACAAGGGTTGTCTGTCCTTTTGAAGACTTTGAAGGTCTCGAAAATAACCATGCCACCCACCGGGGCGTAAAAAGTACGTACCGGTACGTAGAACATCAACTATTTCTCGGCTGCAGGCCCTTTTGATCTTTTGGTGAACACGAGTGAGTGTCCAAGGCGGGCGTCCTGAAACAGCTACGTCAGGAGTTCACGGCGATCGATTTTAACGCATGCCAGAACACGAGTCACGTGCCTGTCGTTTCCAGTATGATGACATGGCATTTGCATCGTCTACTCTGCTTGCCTGCATCACAAATGTAGTATCTGTGTGCCGTACTTTTATTTATGACCACAGAGGTTGTATCTCTCTAGGGGCTCCCGTTATGTGCAGGAGCGACCTGGACCAAACTTTGATCAGGACGTGTGTCGTCAATGTCAACCCTGCACGTCGGCCCAGATCAACCCGACCCCAGGCCCGACCCTAAAACCCGAACCCTAACCCGAACCCCAACCCTTTGGGGGGCTCGAGGTCGGCAGGGGCCGTTACGCGGCTCCGCTGCGTGTTTTGGTGGCGTTTTCCCCGAAAAACATTGAGGCGGCCGAACGGCCCGCCTTGACCAATAAGACCCGCACCCTGCACAAAGTGTTTGTGCGGGTCGCTCCTGCACATGGGTCGAGTCCGACACGGACACTGTGGTTGTGCTGGGTGCCGACAGGTAGAAACAACGGTTTGTTGTGAAGAGCACACACGGCAATAATAACATTGTTGTGCCACTGCCTTTTTCGCCAGGGGTTCAGGGGTTCGCTAATTGGCGGTGGGTACACACCATACGTCGTTGCATCACCAGTCTGCTTGATGATGAAACTCAAGCAAGCCTACTTTCTCTCTCCCATCTCCGCGTCCTCCCGAAGAAACTATCAACACTAACGTTTAGGGGGCTGATTTTTTTTTTTTCGTTGCGCTTTCTTTGTTGCGCTACCGGTGAAAAATGAGCAGGTCTTGATTCGAGTCTTGGCGCTGCACGACCTCAAGGGGGAGCGAGAGGCGGAGCATACGGGGGTGTGGGTCGGCGGCGCCAAGATTGCCGCCATCGGCCTAAACGCCAGCCGCTGGATTACCTCGCACGGGTTCGCGCTGAACGTGAATCCGGAGATGCAGCCGTTCGAGAGCATCGTACCATGCGGCATCCAGGGCCGTCCGGTCACGCGACTGTTCGACCTCGTGCCGCCCGAAGAGATCGCGGTCACCGGTGGTGGTGCTGCCACTGCTGGGGATAGTGGTGGCGGCGGCGGTGGTGCGATCGATTTTGTGCGATCGCGCGCGATTCGGGAGTTTGGGGAAACTTTCGGCTTGAAGATGGAGATCAAAGAGGTCGACGCCGAGGGTGGGGATCTCGAGGGGAAGCTGTTCCCGTCGGCGTGTGACCCTGCCTTGCTAGCGCGTTTGAGAACCGAGAGTCGTCGACAGCTGGAGTGGAGCTGACACACCGGAAGAAGAAGGAGTTGAGGCTGTGTGATGCCGTGCCGTACATACTACTGCACGTACGTAGACAGACAGACAGACAGACAGACAGACAGACGTTGTTACACGCTTGCACCGAGCAACCCTTAACCGCAGTAACAGGTGCACGCATCCCTGCAGCCGCCGTTTCCGACTCGGAGACACACTTGAGAAATATTTGGAGTTTGGTGCATAGTGCTATTTGTTGCACTACTCCAACGGATCGACTGGAGTACAACAAAAGAGGTGGCTATCGCCTCGGGGCAGTCGTGCATCGGCCGGCTGCTTGCCCACCACGCTTTTGCCGAAGACGATCAACGAATTATCTGTCTGCTGTTTCCTGGCCAGGCTCGGGTTTTTTAGCGCCAACACTGCCCAGCGCGTAGACTATAGCGGTCAAACTGAATAAAAAACGCTCTCTCCCTTCTTTTTTTTTTTTTTGCGCTTCGGCATCAGACTACGACAGCAGTACTAATAGTACTATTCTAACGTTCTGGTGAGTTTTTGGCATTCGATTCGTGCCGTTTGTATACAACAAATATTTTACGGTAGATTTTAGATTTGTAACAAAAGCTCGTAGAATACCACCAGCTGGTGGCATTTTGTAACCGCTGGACGCGTCACACAGCCTACCGTGCGTATTAGAAAAAAACGTGTCCCGCCTCACTCCGTATTTATACGTATGGACGGCGTGTCGTCCTACGGTACGGGCTCTTCGGTCACCTCGAGGGGGGGCAACATTATCTCCTGGAATGATATGGGTGCGCGCTTCCTTCCTCCAAGAGTGATGATGCTACGTCGAAGGAAGTGCCGCACTGATTCCTCTCTAAATCCCATGTAAATTTAAAGCACTGGGAAGTTGTTAGGAAAATGTGACCAAATGCGGAGAAAGAAGGCTGCTGAAACCGAAGCGAGACAGGGCTACTATTTCTGCCGAAACTGTGAAGCCGTGCGGAGGACGCCGAAAACACGCGTGAAACAAAGACTTCGACGGGATCGACGAGAAAACCCGGACTAATATACCAGGTACAGTATTGAGATGGTACCAGGAGCCATAAAGCGGTGCAAATACGTTCCAGTACGAGAGCACGTGACGTGCTACTTGTAGTAACGGAAACGTCTATTAATAGTGCATTGTACATGTATGAATATACGTGGTTCAGGGGACTGTCTGGCACCCGACTGTATAGACTCACGAAAAAGAAATAACTTTATAAAGTAGCCATAAGAACGCCAGGCTCTTTTTGAGGGGGGAACGCCTAAAACAAAATTGGATGAAGGAATCACCAAGCTATCTATGTAGACCTCTGATCTTTAAGAACGATGGCTACGCGCTGTGCAAATTGGGCAGTAGGCCCAACGAGAGCTCCGGATAACCCCCCCCCACCCAGACACAATCAAGCGATTAACGAAAACGCGCACGCTAATTCAGAAAGTATTTATGTAGGGCGCACGAGGGTCACCTAAACCTTAAATCTTGCCAGGTACCAGGTTTACATAATATGTATATATCCCGCGCCCAAGGTTGTCCCAGATAGGCAAAGATGTCGGTTGACAGACTTCGAACCGCTTGGCAGACAATCTGTCAAGGAGCTCCAACACAAGAACTACTAATAGTATATTCAGTTTTTTATTGGCCTTGACAGGCAAAAACTTGACTGTCAACCGACATCTTTGCAGATAGGTGTCGCAATATTAGGATTTGCAGCGTTGCTCAGGCTGCGCAGCAGGTGTTTATTTTCGGCGCTTGTACATCATACATATTATTTGTGCTTTTTGTTTTGGGCTGATTCCCCAAAAGTCATAGCGATTCGAATGCGACGCCGCAAGCGCCCTAAACGGTACTATCGGCAAAAAAGCGAAGCACCGGCACGAGCGGGTTGAGTGGGCAAAAAAAACGCCCGATCATGCAAACCCCCTGCGCATGCAGCCCCCCACGGGCCGGAGACAGATACCAGCATCTTCTCCCACGTCTGCTGGGTGGACAGAAATCAGCAGCTTCGCTGCTAGCCGGGCAGGCAGCTCGTGAAGAGCGCGTCAAGCCTTCAATTGCACGTTTTTTGTTCCATGTGTGTACGATATGTATATTATGTCCAGGCTGTTATTATATCATACTTGTTTATACCCCCGCAGTCTAATCCCAAACGTAGCTACTGGTACGTATCGTCTCTGCTGTTGCATCTACAGCATCGTCCCATGGATCAAAAACATCTCGCTATTTCGTATTAATAGTACGAGTGGCGGTTTGTGTGTAAAATAGGTGCCCCACCACGAGTACATACAATACGTATTAATAGTAAGCATGCATTATATATATAAAATCCAACCAAGTCCTCGTTTTTTCAACCTCGTTGTGGCATCCAAAAATGATAAAATCGCCAGATCAACCACGCAGCAAAGTCAAACACGAGGCAAAAACAAAATCCCGCTCCCACCCTCGTGCTGGGAGCGCGTGCTCTCTCTCTCTTCTCTCACTCCCTCTCTCTCTTTCTCTTTCTCTCCTTCCTCGCGTAGCGCGACGTACGTTACGATAAAAAGCCTGCCGTGTATTGCACTGCACTGCACTGCACAAGCATCACACCTCCTAATACACACAAAAAAAAAACTGCACAGAGAACAATGTGCTTTCAATCTCACATTCTGCAGTGTCGAGCCTCCAAAGAGACGCTCGTTGTTCAACACTTACACACCCGCACCTCCAAAAAGCACATAAAAGATTTACATCCAAAGTAAAACACACTGCACACTAGATATGAGGAACGGACGGGCGGAGGGACGGACGGCAGCGGCGCTCAAAGCTGCACCATGAAAAAACAAAACTAACAAACGAAAAAAAAAACAAGGATTCGCGACGGCCAACGGTGACAAAACTAAAGATTCCGTGTTGACAGCAGCAGCAGCAGCAGCAGCCGCAGCAGCAGCCGCAACAACAACCACAACAACACGCACGAGACGAACGGCAAGCCGGCCGACTGTAAAATAAAGCCTACTGCAGTTGTAGACCCTACTATCTGGGTGGGGTGCACACCGCGGCACTCCCACTCTTTTATCGGTCCTGCGCGTCGTTAGACGCTGCAAAACGAACCACGGCAAACCGACTACAATACCAGGTATAGACTTAAAAACCTCTTCATTCCGAACGCCATGCTCCGCAGGCAGTCACCCCACACGCTGCGCAGTATCTCGTGAACAGCAACCCCCGAACGAAAATAAGGGAGCGCCCGCTACGCTACGTAAATACACTCTTTGATGTCGTACACCATAGAAAAATTATCCCGCGCAGTAGTCTGGCGCGCACACGCGCCAGCGCTTGAAGGGAGAGCGGGGGGGGGGGGGAGGGGGAGGGCTCTATGGGGATCTATTTTTTTTCCCGGCCAGCGTAACCGATCTCCTTTTGCGCTCTGCATCTAACCAGGTACAGGTATATCCTACTGTCATGATGCCACACATTTAACTTATCTCCACCTAACTTCCTCTCGCGAAATCGACCTGCAATATGTCTCGACCGAAACCTATTCCGTGGCGCAGTACGACCCCTTCTTGCCGACGGTTCGGTGGGCCACAACGAACTAGACATATGATGACTTCGTACCCGAACGAAATATTCCACCAGTAACAACCTGGTAAGCCACAATCTTGTATGATACCGTATGCAAAGGCCTCCCCAACTCCCCCCCTCCCCTCCCCTCCCCTCCCCTCCCCCCCCCCCTTCCCAAGTTTCGGATCATCACCGTCCGTCCGGAATACAAAACAAAAAATCCACCGTTGTTGGCGCCAACACTTTTGCCGCTCAAGAACAAAACAAACAAGACATCGGACACAACAACCTGTGTGTTGGTAGGGACTACCGGCGCTTAAAAAAAAAAACTGCCGTGCTAGCTAGCTAGCTAGCTATAGCGGCGATCGATCGATCGATCGATCGATCGATCGCAGCTTGCTTCCTCCCGCCCACTATCGACTATTGCTCTGCCTCTCTCTCGACTCTAAAAACCCCATTGGGACACATTTTTCTCGCACTGTTCTACCCCTCGAACAAGCGCGCCCAGCAGCCCCGAACTCAGCAGGGAAAAGGACACCCTCTCCGCCGATACCTTCACTCCACGTGAACCGATCGAACGGCCACCACCCCTCCCCCCCCCTCCCCTGGTCCACGACCCCGCCCCTTCCACCCGCCTTCCTCCCGCCCCCTCGACCATGTGCAGCCGCCGCCGCCGCCGCCGCCTCGTCCGCTTCGAGGTCGGCAGCGTCCTCCGCGTCCCACCACCAGCCGGAAGTGTTGTGCACGGGGGGCACGCCGCACTCGTTCCCGAAGCGTCGAGGCACCAAGGGCGGCTCCTGCTCGAGCAGCCGGTCCCAGCTCACGCTCGAAAAGAACGGGTGCGCCTTGACCGCGTGCGCCCCTCGGCTGCCTACCCTCCCTCGAGGGTCCTTGGAGAGCAGCGCGCGGATGAAGCGCTGGCACACCGTGCTCACGTCCCCCTCCTCGCGCTCCCCGGGCCCGGGGAATCGCGCGTCCTTGTGCATGATGTTGAGAAAAGTGAAGCGCGTCTTCCCGTTCTCGCCCGCGAACGGAGTCTGTCCGAGGAGCAGTTCGTAGGTGAGGATGCCGAGTCCCCACCAGTCGACGGCGCTCCCCTGAGGGTCGTGCAGTAGGACCTCAGGCGCCTGACGAGGAAGGGCAAGGAGGGGAGGGGGGGTGAGCGGAGGCGGGGGCTGTGATTTGACATCCTTCACGTAGCTTGCCGCGGAAAGTAGGTTTCGAATTTCGGCTGCTGTCACAAAGCACGACGCTGGAAATAACGGTGGGATTTTTCCGGAAACGTCTGGTTTATTTTTGAGAAGCTGCTATCACCGATACAGTTTTGTTTTTTTAGCGTAAAACGTAATCACATAAATGTGGGATGAGATATAAACCAGGAAGCATCAAACGCATCTCGACCAGACCGGCGTCGATCTTACTACTTTTGTTCGGCCCTCCATGTTGTGAGAAGAACACGACGAAGGACCCGAGGAGAAGAAAAGAAGAGGAAGAAAAAAAGCGCGCATATCGTGTAGCAAGCGTATGATTAGCCCTCGCTGTCTCACCATGTACTCTGGCGAGCCTGAAAGCAAGCCCCACGATGACTCGGCGAGGGTGACGGTAGTTTGTCGCGTGGCAGTCCGCCTAGGGCGGTTCACCGTCGGGCTCAAGGACCTGAAACACAAACGTGCGTGAAAAGCGACGAAGGCCGAGTAAATAAAATCACCGCCTCCAGAGACCCAGTCGATTTGTTTGTGCTATCGACTATTAATAGTGCAACAAATCTACTGTAGGCACACAACAGAACAAAAAAAACTAACGCCACCGCGATATGATGGCAAAAAAGCAGCAACAGCACCACAATGAACTATCCCGGTAACCCCCCCTCCCCCCCCCCCCCCGCCGAAAAAAAAAAAAAGTTGACGAAACAATACAAAAAAACTCCCTCAACCAACCTAATGTACCTGTCTTGCGGGACCGCTTCTTCTGCGCCATCAGGCCACGGGAATCCCCGTCCACTGGCGTCCAGCTTCTGCGCGCAATCTCGCGCCGGCACCGGTCCGGCCACTCGTGCCGGAGACGGGGGTGGCATGCCTAGGCCGTCAGAGGACTGGTGGTGGTGGTTCTTCTGGTGGTGGTGGTGTTGCTGAGCCCCCCCCGTCAATCCGCCTTGCCCCGCGGAGCTCGGCAACGTGCCTCCAGCCACCACCTCAGCTGCCCCCAGGTCGACGGACAGAGCCGACGGTGGGATGGAACCCGCCGACAAGGACCCGCGAGAACCCCTGCGGAACTTGCTGCGAATCCGCCGACCCAGGGTCGGGGGCCGCGGTGGAGTCGGCCCCGCCGCCGTCGTCGCCATCAGCAACTCGCTGTCGCACGCCGTCGGCGTAGCGGAGGTGTCCTCAAAATCCTCATACAGCTTCGGCGCGCGAGAGCCGCCATCGGCGGTGGTGGACGCGAAGCCCGGGTGAGAAGCCCTCCGGTTTGATACTTTCGTTCGGGAGGAGAACGCTCCGCTCGGGCCGGGGTGTCCGGACGATGCGATGCCCCCGGCGGCGGCGGCGGCGGCGCAGGAGGCGTTTTGGTTGAGGTGTGTTGGTCGCGAACAACACGCGCCTGACAGCGTTGGGGATATCGCTGGCTTGGCTGCTGCTGCTGCTGCTACTACCTGTCGGGTCCGCGGGGGGGCGCGCGCGGGGGGGGGGGGGGGGGGGGGGATAAGGCACGACGCAGGCGAGGGATATATAGATACAAATCGAAATAGTTCCGAAGGGGAAAAACAAAAAAAAACAAGAAAAAAAAATGCCGGTCGGCGTTACAGGTTGTGTTGTGCTGTTTCCTCTCTGTCGATATGTGACGCGAAGCAACAAATCGGAACGAAATATTTCATGCACCTGTAGCACTGTGCGGCGGCCTGTTCGAGACTCGCTTTTGAACTGAAACAGACGCCACCTACCGCCGTACAGCGTTTAGCGCTCGAAGCAGGTACAACGTACAACCACTGCGGAGCTGGAAACAGCGCTTGAAAACAGGCACAACAACCGCGGCGCTGGAAACGGACGAATCACCGCCCGGGGCGAGTCAACAAACGCAATATCGCATAGACGTAAATATATACCGGTATATATAATACCTCGGAAGTATATATATATATATATACGAGGTACACGACAACCTCTGATTTTTCCTGGATTTTTCTTTTCTTTGTGCCCCCTTGGCTGTTTCAACCATCCTGCTTTTCTTGTCAAGTTGGTGCCAAAACGGTCGAAAGTCGTGACAAAAAGTAAAACTTGTACTCGCAAAAACGGTGCTGACGTTATCGGCTGAACCCGCGGTGTCCCTATTATATGGGCCAGCGCGGTATATGATAAGAGAAAGAAGGGAGTTGGAAATGAGCAACATGGCCAACAACGCCACGAGTGACACAGTGCCTTTGGCGAGTGGCCGGTGCCTTCCTTTGGCGAGTGGCCGGTGTCTTTGGCGAGTTGGCCGCCATCCGGACTATACACCCGACATATCGAATTGACAGGGTGGATTCTCTGCGCTCGAGAGCGGCGCCTCTGTAGGGCGGGGGGGGGGCGGGCGACTACCCTCAACCAAGGGGAGTCGTTCACGAGCAAAGAGGAGGCGTCTCTCACTCCAACAGGGCGAAAAGTCCACAAGAGAAAAACAAAAGAAAAAAAGGTACCACGATATCTCCTCTTGCGGGAATAACGTTAACGGAACACACCAACGCGCACTTTCGCAACACACGCACGCGCTGGTGAAGGGCAGAGCACCACTAATCCACTAAGAAAGCGTTTGGAGTGCTGAGAGTGTGAGGTGAGACCGAGCCTGAACGCCAACCTGGCACGCACGGCAAAATGGTTTTGTTTAGCGCGCGAGCTTTTTTTTTCTGACGGCAGGTGGAGACCCACCGCTGCTACTCTTTCAACCGGGCCCCCCGGGAAATGAGAGCCTTAAGGGAGTAAATGCGGAAAAAAAGAATGAACAGACGCAGGCAAATCTCGCGCTACCCAGGTAAAAAGACAGCGAAATGAGCTGTCGACTCCTGTCAAACTTAAAAGAGGCCGACCAAAGAGGGCCGGCAACTCCATCACACCCAACGCTGGCGGGAGTGTGCATGTTGAATCTGTGCGGTACGGAAGGACTGGAACCAGTACACAAATAAGAAAGTGTATTGGGCGAAAAAACAGTTTTACCCAGATCTCCATAAAGGATACCAGTACCATATATTGGAAAAAAAACAAAAACTGAAGACGCGCGATACGCTCTCCCCCCATCCGCACGCCATACATACATGAATACCACTCTGCCCCACAATATAGGGGTGCTACAGATTAAAAAACAACTTACAATCGGTCCGTCTATTTAGAGGCATCGTTATGAATATATATATATATATATATATATATATGCACGCGATACGTTTTTTTCCGCAGGCCAAAGTAACAGATGCGGGAACGGTGCACCTTGGGTACATGTAGGACATGTAACGTCGGTAGAAGGGAGCGCGCGTTCAAGGCGACTTGCTCGCTTTCGATTCATCGTCGAGGCTTTTGTTTACCTCGGTCAGCCCGGGGCTCGACTTTGTCCGCGGCAAAGGGTCCGACGGCGAAGGCTCGTGCCACATTCTATCGTCCGTTTCGATCTTCACCTTCCCTCGCTCCGCGATTCCTGCACACCAATCACAATAAAACAGCGGGCCGGAAGACAAGGGGTCGGGATCCAGGTCAAGGTCAACTCTACTAACGCAACTCCTTCGGAGACTACTATACCTGCACCCGCGTTTTTACTCTGGGGGACGAGCAACTCGGCACACACTCCTGTGTGGATTTTTATTTTCTTTTTTTGCAGCGATGTACTCGGAAAAAAAAAGGGACTGACGGCGTTCGGACAGGGGATTACGAAAGTACCAGGGTATGCCTGGTAGGTGTTTGACAAGAAAAAAAAAAAGCGTGGCAGCTTGCTGTGGGTCTCCGAAGTCTCATCTCTCAACTTTCGAGCTCTGAAAACGTCCGTTCTTCTTGGCAACATGAGGTCTAGACATACATACTGGTGTATGTTACGTACATACACGTACCACAATGCTACTAATAGCGCAGGATTGAATCGGACCAAGGGACGAGCGAGCGGGCGGACATTATACCGCGGTCCCCACCCGCCAGGTAAGGTAGGTAGGCCTTGGGGGCGGTCATGTGCCATTATAACAGCTCTTTTTTACCTAGTAAGCCCAACTGTAATTCCCAAGCATTTCTTGTCACATAAAAACTTGAGGTTGTAATTTCTGTCACAGCAAAACTTCCGTCAACCCCCCCGTAGAAAGCCTCTCTAGAAAACGAACCGCACCCACCCCACGCTTTCGGAGAAGTTACTTGGAATTAGAATGGGACGGTTTTTGCAGTGAAAAAAAGGATCAGGCCACGCACGAAGGCACGATTCCACGAACGGTCGGCATTGCATTGCATTGCTTTGCATTGCATTGCATTGCATTTAGCGCTCCCCAACGTAAACACGGACAACTACGTACGATAGGCCGGCAAGCAGGCAGGCAAGCAAGCAGGCGCCGCCACGCACAGCAGCAGTGGCAGGAGCGAAGCAAGATACCTGGTACGTAGCACTCTGGCCGTGAACACATTAACACATTCACTGCTCGGGCTCTGATATCAAATCAAAGGGGGGCTTAATATTCCCAGGCAAAGCGGTGAGAGACTATGTACCAGGTGCAAGTATGTATTATACGTCATTCAGCAGTCTGGTCATGACCCATCAAGACCTCTTTATAGACTCAAAACAACTATTTTTAGGGTTGGGAGTCTCTTGACGGTCATTGACGGTCATTTCAACAGTCTGGTACAAAACGGTCCATCCGTAAAAAAAAAATCCTTTTCAGACTACAAGAGGGGGGAAAAAACAGAAAAAAAGTCGATTTCTTTTCTATTAATACCCTGGTACACGATTACGGCATCGGCCACACCGAGGAAGATGCCCGGCATTGCAGAGGGAATATACGCATGGATGATGATGCGTCCGGATTGCGATACAGAGTACAGGACACCTGATGATACAGCGAGAGCAATAAGAAAGGCAGGCTTGAGACTAGCAGGAAAATAAGAAACGCGGGAGTCGTCATACTGAAAATAGTGTAGAACGCACCCATTGTCAAATGAGAAATCCAGCCTGGACCAGCTCTCCTGTTTCTTATCGGGTGTCCGGTATTGTGCACAGTGGGCGCCCGGTGTTAAGAAACGTCGATTTTGTGTCAAGGGTCAAATTTCTTCTTTTTTTTTTCCGACCTTGATCTATAACTCTATTGCATGCCAGGTATTAATAGGAGTTAGAGTTGGTCCCCCACTGCTGAGCTGCGCTTCTTAACCCAATCTTGTGATTGTTCGTGCCGATCTGAGCCGATCTTTTTCAACATGACTGCATTCTTAACTGCGGGCGCCCGCTGTATACCAGGTACCTGGTATGCAAGGAGCTGTAAGCCGCACACGCATCCCGACGGCACTTGTAACGCCGCACGCACGCTCGCTCGCTCGCTCTTCCGAGGCGCTTGACAAAAAAAAAACAAAAAAAAACACGCACTTACTCTTCGTTTTTTAGGTCGCTGTCTTTGCGGGCACCAAAGGGGTTCCCGGTAGTTATTATACAGCTGTGATACTATTTTTAGAGGAGGGTGGCTGCCTGTCAGAGCCACAAAAAAAAAAAAAAAACGGGGGGTACCGTCAAAAACAACGCCTTCCTGTCATCTATACACGATTTTTCGACAGCGAAGCGCGTGTGTGTGCTCACCGAAGTCGGTTAGCTTGATGTGCCCGGATCCGGCCACCAGGACGTTCGCGGCCTTCAGGTCTCGATATACATAGCCTGCGGACGAAAAAAACAAAGCGACAAAAAAACAAAAACAAAAAACGTTGTTGTTATTACAATGGTAGGGTTTTATTCTCTTCGGCCTTTTTTTCTTCTCCTTCCTTCCTCCCTCCCTCCCATTAATAGTAAATGAAACACTCGTAACTCAGATGCGGGGTCACATAGCAGGCTCTCCTGCCCCCTCCCTCCCTCCCTCCCTCCCCACTACCTGGTGCATGCGAAGTACGAGTAGCACGGCTCGTGCCTTGGGAACTTTTAATCGCGACGAGACTTCAGCCCTTTTCTATCCTCGTCGAGTCGCTTCCAGTTCTTGCTGCTGTACATGCTGGTACAGCAGCAATATGCCGTTGCTAGACTTGAACCCTTTTTTAGGGCTGCGGTCTCATTTTGGGGACAAAACAGACTAAAATTCCAAGTAGTTTGTCACCAAAACGGGACTGCAGTCCTAACAGGCTTAACCCTTTTAGAACCGCAGTTCCGTTGTGGGGACAAACCAGTCAAATTCTAAGTAGTTTGTCCCCAAAACGGGACTGCGGTTCTAAAAGGGTTAAATTAAAGCAGCAGCAGCAGTAGTGATACCGGGAGGAGGGAGGGGCGATTGGGCCGATTGGGCATGCGCCGCGTTTAGGGTTAGGGGTGCGGGCGGGTTTTAGTTGGATGCGGGCGATCGTATGCAGGCACTGGGCGCAATCAAAGGAACGTACTGCTCTAGACGTATGTACAGCAAATGCTACTATTAATATTACGGGGGACCATAGTAAATAGGACCAAATATTGTTATTAAATAGTGAAAATAGGGAAATGTATACCGGTAATTTTTTGTGTGTACCGTACGTCCTACTACTGTAACTATGGTCCCCCGTAATATTAATAACTGCTGTAGGTGCGCCAGAAACAAAAAGGGTGGCCTGGGCTGCTCTGCTCAGCTCTGCGCTAATCCGGATCCATGCACAGTGTTGAAGCATCAGTACACAGCATACATACCGCAGGTGCGCTGCTTCTCTATTATTTATTTATTTATTTTTTTCTCGTCCCATTCATTATCTTCGCACATCTTCTTCTCTCTTCTTCCAACTCGTAACTCAGATCCGGGGTCACATAGCAGGCTCTTCTCCCCCCTTCCCGCTATGGTACGTGCCTTCATTTTTATCGCGAGAAGATTTCAGCCTTTTCTTCCCTCGTCGACTCGCATCGAATTGTGCCTACCCACGCTGCAAGGCGCTCTCAACAATTGAATCCTTTTTTATTTTTGCAAATAAAGTCAAAGTCCGACCCACCTGGGGCTCTAACCCAGGACTCAAACAAGTAGAATTCGAGGTTAACCACTTGAACCACCGGGGCGACCGGTGTCATCAACACCAAAAAAAAAAAACGGGAACCTGTTCCGTATGCGATTAGAAATATACGGTACCCTGGTAAGTATTTACCAGATACCAGGGACAAAATGTCAAACTATGTCTGTGGGATGAAAAAAAAAACAACAATATTATCGCAGAAGCAGTGAAATGCCAGCGAAAAAAAGTACCAGGTACTTTTTGGGTACTAGAGAAATGGGTACATACATACCACGGGTGTGCGAATCGTAAAACGAGTATATGGGCGATACCTATTCGTCGCAAATAGATCGTAGCGAAACGAACAAGCGTCAGATTTTACGGGGGACCATAGTAAATAGGACCTACGGCTAAGACGAAAAGCTATATATTTACGCGTTTTTACCAACAATATTTGGTCCTATTTACTATGGTCCCCCGAAATAGTAGATGTTGCAGAGTAGTATTATTAATAATAGTACTGACCGATGTTTCCGAGCACTGAATACTGCTGTTTTTTTCTTTTCTTTTCTTTTTGAATGTGTGGCGTGTTGTTATCATATTCCATACCAGATACACAGCAGTACCAGGTATAATACCCCTGGTACACGGCACGCGGTTAACTTCAAGTTATACAATTTCCACGCACGAAAAGTACCAAGCTACTGCTTTACTAATACTAACAGTACTCTCACTCTCAAAGGAGAACGATAAACAGAAAGGGCGGCAAGCTAACCTCGTCGACACCTTTACGCGTCCTCGCAAGTATTGTTGCCTGTTGCCTTACTAAAAACAGTACGGTAGTCATTCGTCAGTCTTTCGCTCTTTTGGGCGAGAGTCAGTCAGCACACCGACCGCGGGACGAGAGCAGTGGCGCAGGCAGCGCGCGCCCAATTGCGTTCGTCTGCCGCTTCCCGCTCGAAGGCGCGGTGCCGGCGGACGGTCGTACGTACGTAAATACTACATGTGTAGGTCATTCAGTTTTCAGTTTGCATTGGAGCCGCACGCACCTTTGGAGTGCAGAAACTCCAGCCCCAGGGTTATCTCGGCCGCGAAGAAGCGGGCTTCGTCCTCGGTGAGGTTCCGTCTCAAGCAATACCTGGCGGCGAAGGAAACGGGCAATCACATCGACCGCGAAGCGTAAAGGAAAATCGCATAGACAACGTACCATTAATACAACAATATTGTAAACAGCCAACGAGACGTTTCCAAAAAGCGGGCTGCTGTACCTATAAATATGAAGAAAGAAGAAAAAAAGGAAACGAGCCTGTGAGATTTAAAGAAAAATAATAATAATAATAAAAAAAAAATCATGTTTGCCAACTTGGTGTGATGCATGTTGTACGGGTTGTAGGAATACTTGCAGCACTGCTGCTGTACGATATACTTGCTGTAGGTGCAGTACGTACGTACGTTGTGCGAGTATACGCAGGCTACTATTAATATTAATATTAATATTAATATTAATAATATAACACATGTTTGCTGAATGTCTCAAGATTGCACTCTTGTACGTGTACCCCTGTATTATTATTATTATTATTATTTTATTTTTTCTCATCCCATTTATTATCTTCGCCCGTCTTCTTCTCTCTCTCCTTCCAACTCGTAACTCAGATCCGGGGTCACATAGCAGGCTCTTCTCCCCCCTTCCCGCTACGGTACGTGCCTTCATTTTTATCGCGAGAAGATTTCAGCCTTTTCTTCCCTCGTCGACTCGCATCGAATTGTGCCTACCCACGCTGCAAGGCGCTCTCAACAATTGAATCCTTTTTTATTTTTATTATTATACGAGTACCTGGTACATGATGCCTGTCTTGTGTGTATTTGATGTGCTTTGTTTGTACTCTCGCACCTTCCTCGCGGGCGCTTCGAGCTTCTACCCACGCCGTTGGGGACAGGCCGCTCTGCAAAGCTTCGTAACGCGGATGGATGCGGATTATCGACGTGGGGCGCGCTCGCCAAGAGCGGCTCCCTCGGAGTTCTGTGTCATGTGTCGTTTTGTGACCACAGAGCTTGTGCCTCTCCATTAATAAGATTGAAGAATCGGCACGGACACCTAGTTGTGCTACATGTCGACGGGTAGAAAGAACGGCTGGCAGGCCAACGACACGACAACTGGACGAGCTTACCTAATCAAGACGAACACACACAGCAGCGGTACGTCACGAGCCTTTCGTATTGCGAGAAGGGACAGCAGTACAGCACTTTCTGCCTTCGTCGACTCGATTCTAATCTTGAATTCACACGTCAGACGCTTTCTGCAGCCGACTTGATTGAAAAGGAACAAGCCCACAACAGGGCAGGGCTCGAAACCCTGACCTTCGACCTTAATATCAATAGTTTGATGGTTTTCTAGGCTAACCCTATTACGGGGGGGCATAGCAAACAGGACCAAATACTGTTAGTAAAAATAGATAAATATACAGGTGTTTGTGTGTACCGTAGGTCCTATTTACTATGGTCCCCCGTAATAGACCACCCGGGCTAGGGCTATGACTGAGACTATTCATAGATTAATAGTCTTTATCTGGTACAGCCGTACCAGGTATATAATACCAGGTACCTGGTACCTGGTAGTTAAAAAAAAAAAGATACCTGGTATGTAGACTACTATATTATACTGCTGCAGTTGTAATATTATGTATCAATAGCCCTGAAGCAGCGGATACAAAGGCGCTATTAATAGCCCGTGCACGCCTCCTGCTTCGGCCCCGGCTTCGGCAACTTGAAGCGAGACAAGAGAGGAGAGCATCTCTGATCTCTGTACGCCCGTGCAACTGCCGTTCGTTTCGACAAGAAGAGAAGAAATGTTGCATTTTTATTCATACGTCGGAGAACAGCCTAACTGACCCAGCCTTTTGCGTATGAATAAAAAATCTGAGCACTACCGACGAGTATACGACGGGTGGTGGCACGTCTGTCTCGCACCAGACCAAACGTCCTGCGGTTGATTCTAGCAGCAGCAGCAAAAGGCGGGTAAATCCGGTAAAATCGTACGAATTCAAGCTTTATACGCAGCGTTTGTGAATTTTGGGCGGTGCCTGCCCTTTCCGACAGCTGCCCGCGGCTAACGCTGTCACGAACGCGATGATCGATACGCTGGATACTGGAGACAGACGTAAAGAGTAGTGCCGCAATCGACGCTATACACGATGCGAATCGAACAAAGCACCCAGCATTGCTTGCTTCAGTCGGAGATCGAGGCAGGGCGCAGACTCGCTGCTGAAACGGTGACCGTTGATGTACCAGCGGCAGTGGTCGCCCGGCGCTAAGAAACGTCAATTTTGGTGTCCAGGCTCGATGTCTTACTCCTGTTTCCGGCCTTGATCTAACTCTATTGATTATACAAGTATATACCTGATAGGACTTGGAGTTGGTCCCACTATATACTCTGTTGAGCTGCGTTTCTCGACTAAGTTTCTTATTTTGCGTGCCGATCTGAGCCTATCCTTCTCAACTAAATGTTTCTTGACTGCGGGCGTCCACTACTGTATAATACAAGGTGTCTGGTGTGTACGTATCCTAATGAGCCGCAGCAAGACAGGGTACAATTAAACAGCACCGACATCGTCCATGTGTCTGTATATACCTGATACTGCAACAGCAGCGTAGCCGTACAGAATCATAAAACACGTTTGTCTTCCGTCGAAGCATTAGATTTAGCCGATTGAATGCTGCTGAGTACGCACAACTTATAGCGGTGCCTGTCGGCAAAATCGAAACCGGTTACAGCTATTATTATAATAGCGGAGGAAAAAACGCGGAAAACGAATGAACTCTTCGGCGATCGGGATACAGCACCACAACAAGCAGCACACACAATGCTACACGTTATACATCGTGTATCATACGACGCCGCCGCCGCAGCAGCAGTAGCAGCGGTGGCAGAAGCAGCAGGGTATCGGAGACTACCCTCGGGTATACCGGATTATGTACACCAGGTATACACGCCCGGTATCAACAGCTGTATCCCAAGGCAAAATCCTATAGAGACACTACTATTCAACACTTTCGGCCATAATCTGGAAACGAACAAAAACACTACAACAGGCAGCAAACCTGAGCAAACAGTAGTCTTAAATACCCTGGTAGTAGGCAGTAGGCAGTCTGAAGAGTTATGAGTACACCTGGAGTCTTCCAAGCGCTAACGCGAAACCGAGCAGGACGTCGGTTGCATTGTTGCGTTACAACCATATGACGCCCGCGTGTGATTTTACATAATATCGCACCATATGATGAATACAGCATAGAGCCGGAGAACCCATGTCTGGCACACGGCTGGCCGGGACGTCTCTGGCATCCCGCACCCTCGGACCTCGGATCATTGCTCCTATGATGAGATGATGACAGACATCCAACGCCGAACTCGGGGGGAGAGAAGCCTCAACACTTCCGAAGCCTCGTCCAGCAAAGCATTCTTTTTTTTTTAATTCCTAACTGGCGGTGAACAATATCATACGCGGTTTATCATACGCACGTACGTACGTATATATGTTCATGTGAGAGGAGGTACTACTGTAAACGCGATTTACTCGTACGCATGGCCAAAATCGACACATCTCTGCCGTCAAAGCCGTCATCTCATCTCGTCATGCATGCATGTCGTCATCTCGTGGCGTTGTGCCGCTGAACCAACCCCGACTATGGAAGGAAAAAGGAACGAAAAAGAGCCATCTTCATGTATGCCATCTGCCATCAAGGCAGTACCTCGTAGATAAAAATAACGGCGACATTTCCGCCGGAGTAGGCAGGCACAGACTGCCGATTGGCGCTTGGTTTCCCTGTAGAATACCAGGTACAAGGTACACCTAGATGATAGATATTGGTAAGATCTATATATACGGGTGTCTACGATATTTTTTCCTCCGTGCCAGACAAACACAAACATCCTACAAACCCTTCAACCAACTCCCGCACTGATGCTCAGAGAGAGCTCACGAGTCTCAAGGAGTGCGAATCCATGCCGTTCGGTGCTGCGACGTCACTTACTGCTATATGTACAGAAGCTCTACGATCTTGATAAATAAGTGCGAGCACGTCTTCAAATACACGCTCACTCGTTGCGGCCAGGGGTTCCTAGCCTGGGTAAAGTGAACGCCCGCTCCGTATCATAGGGGTACGAATTTGTCGGCACGTACGCACCAAAAGCGCATGTCCCCTGGGGGCGGGGGGAGAAAGAGTACATACTGCTGTACATACGAGGGCAAAAAAAAGAAAAAGAGGCGCCCCCCGGACAAGACTCGCTTTCCTCCGGATATCTCCGCGGCGAAAGCGCAAGAAGAGGCGAGGGGCGGAAAAACTGTCTCTCGTCGGCAGCTCTCAACTCTTGACCCTCCACCGCGCGGCTGCCGCCGCGTTTTTTTCCATCATCGCATCGATTCATGCAAATACGAGGCGCGTCTGGACGAGGCACAACAAAACACCTCTAGTTACCTGGTACGAAACACCAGGTACTACCTGCTACGTGAAAGACTGACGACGCGCGCAGCAGCAGTGCAATGCAGTGCAGCTCCGCGTTCTGCGGCACCAATCGATCAATGAATAAATGTTGTGTGACGTCAACGTTTTCATGTCTCACCAGGAAAGGCAGCAGTGAACACTGTTGAAAACAGGAACACAGGCCCAAGGCTACTCTTAGAAAGAGTGCAATTTTTACGACGAAAACTATGAATTGAAAGAACGAAAGAACGAACCCGCCTGACCCACACATATATCGTACTGGTACTCGATTTGCGCTGCTCTTATATTTGGTACATAAGATCAACGACATACGAGCTGCGGCGCTTTCTTTCGTGTACAGCAGCAGTACTCGTTTGAATAGCATGCGCGGGATGCGAGACAGGAGAAGGAGATCGGGCAAGAACGTGCATGGTATACTTTCTTGGGTTGGGGGGGATCTCTTCGGTCTGGGCTTTATTAGTGAGTTATTAATAGTTCAGTGTGCTCGGTCAAGGCCGTAGTTGGTTATCACCAGGCAGGTCTGTATCTCTTCGATTACGTGCGAATGTAAGTATCATATACCAGTACACCAGAGTGAACGAATTCTCATGAAATCGCCACCTGCTCGCCTACCCCGACTCCTTTACCACCCCAGGTCATTCATCATCTCTCCCTGGTGACGCGGCGGGCCTGGCTACCACAACAACCAAAGAATAAAAATGCCGTTCGTTATACATAAGAGTATAGTAAATAAATAAATAAAAACGTGATACGAGTACATGGTATCAATACTATATTGGTAGTACTTTTCACTCAGTCCTGCGGCTCTATCGTTATCTGGAGTAAGTTGAGCATCACAGACAGCTTCTTGTTCTCAAAATAGTGCGCAGCTCTTGCGCAGCGCACAAAAATACAAAATACGCAGCTGGCTGTGCGAGTTCGAGTAGCTCTACTGCTGTACCTACCACTGCTTGATGTGGTGCGCGAAGTTCAAAGAAATTGGGGCGCCCTGTTCGTTTGCCATACATCAGTACCACATACCAGGTCCATACCAGGCGCCAGGTAATATATCTACAGGTCATGAATTTGAAATCGAGAACTGCTGACAGCAGCACTGCTTAGACCAGGTACTATTAATTAACCCCTTTAGGACCGCAGTCCCGTTTAGGGGACAAAATACTTGAAATTTGAGCGGTCTGTCCCCAAAACGGGACTGCGGTTCTAAAGCACTATCACGATCATACCAGTCCGTACGAAAGTACCAAGGTACTCCGCTGCCGTATTTAGGCATCTACAGGGAGGGAGTAGAGTACAACCAACGACACAACGCAAACTATTAATACCAAACGCACCTCACGAAGTTGTCGAGCGAACCCCCAGGACAATACTCCATGTCCAAATAGAGGTAGAGCCGGTCTTGGAACGCCGCGTACAGGGGGGCCACCAGCGGGTGTCGCGCGTCCACCATGACTTCCCTCTCCATGTGGACGCGCTCCGCGCTCCTCTCATGATCCGCCTTGCGCTGAACCTTCGCTTCCAAGCGGGTTTCACCAAGAGAGTTCACATGTTCGCATACGATAGGAAACCATAAACAGTTATTAATAGTAGCTTGTGAATAATATTGATATTTGAAATATTGATATTTGAACACGTTCCTTTTCAACAAGATGTTATCGACAGATAAAATGATAAAGATATTTAAACACGATACTTTTCAGCAAGATGTTATCAACAGATAAGTTGCACTTGTGCGTACGTACATCTTAGTAAGCAGTACGAGTAAGTCTGTACCAGAGGAGAGTGGAGGTCGCACTGGTCCTATTAATACAGGAAGTTCTTACCTATTGGTATGTACCAGTAGGGTTGATAGAAGCCCGCTATTAATTATGTCAACAGGAAATCCTTGGCATGTCGGTGAGAAATTGAGGCTCGGCCGATCACAAAGAATGAGGAATTCGAAACGTACCTGGTATTAATAGTGGTAGTTCACACTGGCTGATAAGATAGGAAATTACAGCCTAAGAAATAGCAGTGATCGACGCCCGCACGAACTAATAAACGACGTCCTATATATTCAGAAACGTCGAATAAAACAAGAACTGCGGAATTTGAGCAACACCTATTAATAACATACCCTGGACTCCTCCCGCAGTGTTGAGGTTCCTGTTTTTCCTTCGTTTTTGATCATGTTTCCGTTTTTTTCATCAACCCGATGTAATATCCAGTCCACTCCAGCCGAAATTCCTCGAAATCAAGAAATGATGCGGTTGAAAAAAGCCCATACGAGCATGAACCGTTTAAGAAATACTTGGAGTGTCCCTACAAAGAAGGCATTGAGCCTCAACGCCAAACTGACGTTTCTTAAAAGCGGGTCTTGCCTGTACTTCCTGCTGCTGTGACCAGGAACGAAAAAGGACAGGAGCATTAACATACCACTATGAGTACGAGGTCGATGTTCAATCCTTGTATACAAGAGAAAGACATACGGAGTGGAGCGGAGCTGTATATACCGGTACCCGGTCAACAAAAGGAGGGAAAATACAGAACCAACTGCAAAGGTTTTTCTCCTTCCTACCTGCCTTCCTATTCTGTCCTTTCTCAGTGCGCCGGGCCGGCCGCCATATGCCACGGAAGCACTCACAGACATCATCAACCACACTTACTGCATTCTTGCCCATTTTGGCGTGTATATGATAAAGCTCCGAGTACCAACTACGCACGCGTATGTATGATGTTGATATGACAGAACGCGATGATGAAGTGCTTCAAAAACCAGAACCCTACCCCAGACAAAGACGGAACGAAGAAGCAGGAGAGGGCTGGCGTTTACGGTAACAGCAGGTCGTCATGTCGTGTGCCCTGTTCACTACTGCTGTTGAACAGCTCTGCATCCGGTCATCTCTGCATCGCCGTCCCCCCCATCCCTCGGCCTCGAGACATGTATCTACGTACAAGTGCCGTTGGTCACAGCCCGAAAAGAACAACAGATAGATCCTCGCAGATATTACGAGTATTGCATACATATATGATACTGGGGCAACAGCAGCAGATGATGATACAGAGCAGAATAGATATGGTACGTACCAAGTACCGGTACGTAATATGGACCAACTGGAGGAGAGAGGGAGAAAGCTCGGGTGTGAAGACGTGACGATCGGACTGGCACTTCAAAGTTTCGAGGGGCTATCCGCTCTCACACTGCTTGCTGTGCTATAATTGCACTGTTTCTACACCTGTACAGAAAACAGCGAGAGATATATCATCGTCGTTCATCCCAATCGTCATCATATGGATACACACAACAGGTACAGACGCGTACGTGGGATGTGCGCGGCCCTGCTCTTCTCTCTTTTCGTGAAACAAAAGTCGCCTCTTTCCGTAAAAAACAACAACTACAAGCAGTAGACTGGCTGTAGACTGGGTCTATAGACCGTCGAGTGTCGAGTACGTACCTTTAGAGCGGACCTCCTGCCCGTCACCTTACAGCGGACGAGATACACAAGGGCGTCGCTGCCCTGCCCGATCAAGCGCACCGTCTCCAGCTGCCGCTCTCTCCGGCGGCTACTCCTGCTCCGGCAGCGAGGCCTAGGGGGCATCGCGCAGCCCGCATCGCCCCCCTGGTACGCCCTGGACCCCCCTGCTCCTTCCACATCTGGGGCGATAGCCTCTCCCTCCGAGCTGCCCATCCTCTCGCCTCCGCGCTACTGCTGCCGCCGCTGCTGCTGCTGCGACTATCACTATGCCGAGAGAGCCACGGTTTGCTTGTGGTACCAAGCTACAACCGTAGCCGAAATAAAGTTGACCCTACGGCCCGTTGTGGCCCTTGCTGGCAATGAGTCGGAACTCGTGGATTTCTCCGATAGCACAGCACTACTGCTGCTGTTGTGTCGACTACTACCACTTGTGGGTAGCAAAACTAAATCTCCTTTGTTCGGCCGCTCTCAAGTTTCTCTCTCGATCGCTCGCTCTGCTCCTGCTCGGACGGCTCGCCCACCAGGATGGTTCGACCTGTGCCGTTCGGTGTTGCTGTAGGGAGGGGGGGGGGGGGGTGTCTCGTTGCTCTTGCGGGACTGTAGTTGGGCTGGGCTGCGGGGGCTGCCTCTTTCTTTTGTGTCTGCTGTTTGATGACTCTGACTGGAGACCAAGGGGACGCGCAACATAAAAAGAGTGCCACTGCCGCTGGAGCTGAGTTATTTTCTTTGGATGGAGTTTTTGAATTAAAAAATAGTTTGAAACGAAACCAGAATCGAATTATTTTTTTTTTAATTCGATTTGTTGAAAATTATTTTTCGAGAAATAATACTGTTTGCACCATGTACTGCACAGAATATTCGTGCTGTACCCGAGATAAAGCCAAAACACAAAACATGGAACCACATTTCGGTTTTTCGCAAATAATTAAGCAAAGAAAATAATTATAATCGAGTGTGTATCCTATCGTACCAGAAGTATCCGGTAAAAAATAATTCCTTCGGTATCTGGTACAGAGGTACAAAATAGTATCCGATATTTCAACATACAATACATACCTGTGGTACTCGACAACGGACGACGACGACGAGGGTACCGTATACTCACACACACTCATTCATGATGATGGATAACTAATGGGTACCGATGTAGTGGAATGATCCTACATTCTCGGGGTCTCTTATTAATATTATTGGGACCGAGATCTGAACCGGGTAATATCTCGGATGACCGTCGCTACGTACGCCTGTTGTGCCCCAATTTATTTTCGTTTTGTAGTCTCGTTCTCGTCTTCTGGTGTGTCCTCTATCATGCTATTCTCTGGTATCAACATTTCGCAAGAAATCAAATTGCGACTCTATACCTGGTAAACTGTGGCAAACCGGTACATATACTCGTACCACAGGTAGGTGTATATACCGCCTCTGGGTATATCAGGCAAAATGTTTGGTACGTTTACACTATGAATACTGCTGCTGTGGAGGATGTGAGCATCTGGTGAGTACGTAAGTACCCGTACTCTGTACGTGGGCGCTACGACTCGTATATATACTCATCATACTTGTACTGGTACCTGGTTCGTACCTCTCTCTCTGTTTCGTACGGTGACACTCTGTTGATACTACTTCAGATAGATATAAACTACCCAGGGGTGCGGGGTAAAAGTCGGGTACCAGGTATGTACCGGTATGCATACCTGGTTATACTATTAATACTACTATTAATACTACGATCGATCATACACCAGGTACGAAGGAGGGAATAATAGCCCAGGGCAAAACTTGGAGGATCTTGCGATCTGTATCATGGCGCAGAGAGTGGGTGTCAGACAAGCGGACGCCGGGTAGTTGTCACAAAAGTTCCCAACTTTTTTAACTGCAAAAAAAGCTCCTTCTACGTTGTATCCCCACACCATTATGATGAAGAAGAAAGTAAATTGGGCTCGGACTCACCCTACGTACGTACGCATATTGCGCGATAATAATACGACGTAGCAAAAAGCTAAAAAGAGGGTTGTTGTTGTCTTAACATTAAATCGTCCTTTCTACTTACTAATAGCTTCATCAGTACACCCAGTGTCCGTCCTGAGTCCCGATCCTAGAGAGATAGATACTGTGATCCTGTGGTCACAGACTGTGAGACAGAGGAAGAAGAGTGGAAGGGGATATATATACTCGTAGCGTCTGTATGTGTTGCCTTCTGTGAAGGAATTACCTACTACTACTGAGCTATATAGGGGTAAAAGATCGATCGATTATACCCAGCCCAGTAGGGCAATCCTTGTAAACACACTCGCCCCCCCTCTGAACGACGGGATCTTTGGGGCGTCGGAACCGTGTACGTCTGTACGCTGTGACCTACCCGCTTCGTTTTATTACCTGTGGGGAACCGCTCGTAGGGAGATGTGCTTCGAGGCACCCGCACCAGCGTTTCTATAGAAGAAACGTTCGAAGTGAGGTTCGAACCCGTGGCCTATAGTGTTACCTATTATACTGAGCTATGATATTAATAGGGGTAAAACATCGATCGATTATCTACCCACAGCCCAGCGCATGTACTTATACGAACACTTCGGAATCCCCCACCTGCGTACACTCTTCCACACGTAACAAAACGCGGTCGACTGACTGTCTATACGCGTACCGGTTGCTTGCGTTACTTATACTCCATACGCGAGTGAAAAAACGCCTCCGTCCCCTTTCGCTCATTTTTTTTTTTCTTGTTTCTTTTTATCCTCCTTGAGATCTGAGTAAAAAAAAACTTTTTACCTGGTACCAGGTACTTATTACCAGGTAATTATTACCAGGTACGTTGTTGTGTGTCAGATCCCGAAAACAAAACAACACAAAAGAGGTGGTACCAAAACCGCCGATAAAGTGGCAGTTCCAATATACCCAGCTCATCATACATCTACCCGTGGTATAAAAATATCGAGAATCCGCTTGTCAATTGATTGATTGTGGCCAGGAGGAGGTGTTGTGTGTACACACACACACGACGTGTACACCATTTTTTTTTTTTTTCTAACAATCTTTTCCACAAAATGTCACGTGTTTGGGTCTTTTAGCCCGTTCGTTGTGGGCTCTATTATTGGTAGTAAAAGGTAACCGCCTACCACAGGTAACAGCGGCGGCGTCCTTGGTCTTTGTATGGGGCCGTACGTGCCTAGTCCGCAGTCCGCCACACAATTAATAGTCTCTGACACCCAGGAATAAGTCTTAAGAGTGTTTTATCAGATTCTTGGCATGAGGAAATTCACTTTTTTTCTTTTTAACCCCTTCAGCATCGCAGTCCCGTTTTGGGGGCAAACTACTTGGATTTTTTTAGTGGTTTGTCCCCAAAACGGGACTGCGGTTCTAAAAGGGTCAAAAGGTGTTTGCCATGGTGGTGGCGATTCGGTCTTACGACCAGCGACCCATGTCCTGCCGTCGACGCCATGTGTCAAGGTCTTAGTCCGTTGAGCTACTGGTAAAGGTTATACAACCAATCGCGTACTACCCAATCTAAGCCTTACAACACACACGTGCTCTCAGGTGTTTTATCCGCCCCTGTCGGCCCACACCACGAATAAAATGCATGCGCGCACCTATATACACAGACAAACAGACATGGTTATAATACTACAGGTCCTAGGAGTAGTAGTAGTCGGGAACCCAACCGAGAACGAAAATAGCCAAACGAGATTAATTATGATGATTGACGGTTTTCCGATTCTAAAATCCCGCGCCCCACGCATATATTATATCCTCGGGGAAAAAAGCCACTACTAATCGAGCGCCACATACGTCGTACTCGTGCGTTTGTTTGTTCTCGGCTGGTGTGGCTGTTTCTGTCTCAGTGTATCTATTATTCCAAAAAGGCCCGTTCATATAGTATAGGGAAAACATCTACCAGGTACCACAGGTATTCATATTGGGAAACCACCACGGTTATACCATGCACAACGAACGGTTGTAGGTTGGGTTATATATCCATCTCGGTTTTTCTATCAGAACCACCGCGAATTCCACAAACCGGCCGCATCATATGGCGGCACTTGCGCTTTGCGAGAAAATACCAACACAAAAAGACAGCAGCCCCTCTCTCAAATCTAAAACGCACATGCGCTCTTCGTATAGTATAGGTTTCTGTCGCTAATAATAATACGCCCCCCCCTTACGTTGTACTCTCTGCGTGTGTCCTTCTGTTTGTCCGCACCCCTTACTTGTCTCGGGAGTACGGTTGGGTGGATGGGTAAACGATGATGCCCCACGAATGTGAAGGTGTTACCTACTGAGCTATAGGGGTAAAAGACCGATCGATTGCCCTGCCCAAGGTAATCCTTATAACACTCTTCCCCCCTCTGAACGTCGGGGTCTTTGGGGCGTCTGCACCGTATACGTCCGTACGCTGCCCTACCCGCTTTTCGTTTCAATACCTTGGGAACCAGGGAGATGTGTTTTTTAGGTGTGCACGCGCAAGCGTTTATTTCTGTAAAAGAAACGTTCGAAGTGAGGTTCGAACCCGTGACCTGGACGACGCCAAATATTTAATGTGAACGTGTTATCTACTGAGCTATAGGGGTAAAAGACCGATCGATTACCCTGCCCGAGGTAATCCTTATAACACGAACCTACGCCGACGCTCCCAGCTCGGTGCGTTTTTTTCTCTACTACTACTACTACTACTACTACTACTACTACTACTACTACTACTACTACTACTACTACTACTACTACTATTACTACTACTACTACTACTACTACTACTACTACTACTACTACTACTACTACTACTATTACTACTACTACTACTACTACTACTACTACTACTACTACTACTACTACTATTACTACTACTACTACTACTACTACTACTACTACTACTACTACTACTACTACTACTATTAATACTACTACTACTACTACTACTACTACTACTACTACTACTACTGCTACTACTACTACTATTAATACTACTACTACTACTACTACTACTACTACTACTACTACTACTACTAATACTACTACTACTACTACTACTACTACTACTACTACTACTACTACTACTACTACTACTACTACTACTATTAATACTACTACTATTAATACTACTACTACTACTACTACTACTACTACTACTACTACTACTACTACTACTACTACTACTACTACTACTACTACTACTACTACTCCTACTACTACTACTTCCACTACTACTACTACTACTACTACTACTACTACTACTACTACTACTACTACTACTACTACTACTACTACTACTACTACTACTATTACGCTTGTGCTCTCGTTTCTTCTCGCTCTCCGCGGTATTCTTTGCGGTGGTCGACGTTTTTCGCTTGCTTGCTTGTTTCCTGACACGCTTTTAATTGTGTGGGTTGTTTGTTGTCCGTTCTATGGTTGGTTTGTTTCACTATCTTCCCTGGAACCATCCTCTCTTCTTTCTCGTGTCTTTATTGATTGCCCCATCATACATATTTGTATCCTCTTTGCAATATGTATGTCTTTCTAAAATTAAAGAAACAACTATTAAATATTAGTACTACATATTTCTAAAATTTAAAAACAACAGCTTTGAGATCTAAGATCTCGACATAACTCATATCTCTAAGCTGTGTGTGATACTTCGATCGCGCGCACTACGCGGGGTTTTCTATAGTGGAACAACCCGCCCCCTCACGAGAGTCCGCGGTCGATACGAGAACGCATAACCAGTTTCTTGACATTTTCAGCTCTACGTGGCACTTCGGCGTCCCCCCAATCGTCTCCGTGTGTCCACTAGAAGATCCTTCGACGTCCATACTACGTAGACCCTCCACGTTTCCTCTATCAACGTGTACTACTACACAATGCGCCCGACGACCACGCTCCAAAAAACGCGGTCAGATACCCCCCCCCCCACGAGCATGCGTTCTTCATAGCTGTGCCTATCTGGCACTCGTTTTGTATCGACCTTATTGTGGACCCTCTTGGTTGTTATCCCCCCCGAATGCAACGCGAGCACTTCCGGAGCCACTACACCCTCGCCCCCACACTCCTCTCTTCCTTGACCCCCTCTCCTCTAGTCTAGTTGTCCGCCGCTGCGAGAAAACAAGCTCTCAAGGCAAGCGTTGACTGGGTTGCTGCTTGTATTCCCTGCAATATATGATCGCCATAAAACCCTGCGATTTTTCCGCCCAACCCAGTGTATAAACCACCCAACCCAACAGGATCATCCCGTCGAAACACCCGTCCTCCTCTCGTGCATATTATATAAAGTGAGACCGAAAGACCCACTGCTTGTCTGCCTCCCCCCCCCCCACCCCCCTCCCCGTATTCTCCCATCCCCCACACCGCCTGCTTCCTCACCAGCACCATCCTGGTCTCCCCTTTGATATATATAGCCTCGACCCTGCTTCTACTGTATACCTTCTTCACTTCGTCTGCCTTCTGCCTTAGTACCTTCTTCCAGCTACTACTGGAGCTGCTCGTACCCCCTGAACCCCCCGCCTCACCTCTGCCTCGGAAGGGACTCGTGGTCAATGGTCAAATGACTAGCACAAGCGAAAAATGAGTACCCCCCCGCCCCCCCCCGACCCACCCACCCCCCCCTCCTTAGGCAGTAAATATTACATGGAAACCCCCTCTTTCCCATCCGTGAGAAATTTCGATTTCCTACCCACCACACATCATCTGAAAATGAGATAAAGCCAGATATTTAGCCGTGCAGATTCTCCCCCTAAGCTATGCCCTCCACGGCACCAACACTGCTACGAATACCTGGTCATCGTCGGGAGACTCTGTTTTACGGCTTGGGAGAAAGGAATGAGGGGGGGAGGGGGAGGGTAAACATTCTCGCTGGGGAGGGATGCAAGGCTGAATCGGGGGGCGGGGGGTGGAAGGAGAGAAGGCGTGGGGGGGAGGAGGGGTGGGGGGAGGGGACGGGTAGGGGGAGGGACGGGCGTGGGGGAGAGGAGGGGTGGGGGGAGAGACGGGCGGGGGGGGGGGAGGGGGGGGCAGGGGCGAGGGGGGGGGGGGGGGGGGCAGCGACGGGAGGGGGGGGACGAACTGGGGGCTGGGGGGTCTAGAGGAGGCGGACAGACCACTATGGGGCTGCGCGATCAGTACCCCCGTCGATGGGCTGATGCACGGGACTGGTAGTTCGACCCACTGCGGGAGTTTGTCATATCTTGGCGCTAGACCTAAGAATGCACCAGCTTGTGCTCCCTCACCCAATACTAAACAAGGAGAGAACGGTGTTCTGGCGAGGAGGGGGGGGGGGGGGGTGTACTCATTGTCCTGCATGGTCGTAGTCGTATGACGAGGGGGGGGGGGGGGGGGTAAGGAGGCGAGCGGGGGGGGGGGGAGGGGGACTAGAAGAGGCGGATGGACCAGGGGGGGAGAGGGAAAGGAGGGGGTTGGGCTTCCTGGTACGGATGTGGAGCGATTGGGATATTTGGTAGAGCGCACCTGCCACGACTAGCCGAGCTTAGCGCGTGCCTCCATGATCCCAGCAAAGCGATGCCGTGCAGATGATACACAAACGGCAACACCTTACCGGGTGCCAAACAAAATGTGACTGCCTTACCGCAGCGCAACGAGGCACCAGCGTGACAGGGGTAGACACCGGGTCGTGGTGTCGACGAGAGGCCGAGGAAGGGGGGGCGAGCGGTAGTAGCGACCGGAACGCTGAAGGTATGAGGGCACGGGCTCCAGCACGCGGCGGAGCCAACAACACACACCCACACGACGACAAAACAACCCGACGACGCCAGTACCGAATAGTACCAAGGAACGAAATATGAGGGCCGGAACAGGGGGGGGGGGGAGGGAGGGGGGGTGGCGTTGGGCGACGAGGAGGGATCGGCGCCAGGGTTGATGGCGTTTGCAGCACAAGGTGCGGCACTCACCCTGAGCTTGAAGGACCAACGGCGGTTGACTGGTATTATGGCGCAGGGGCGTTAGGAAAGGGTGGCAGAGGAGTCGGCGAAAAGTTGTCGGGTGGTTATTCGAGGATCCAGGAACAACAATCGTGGCCGCAGTTTGTCAAGAGCAAGCCTATAGGGGAGGCAGGTGGGAGGGGTGCGTGAGGATCCCGCCGTAATTGGATATTGGGGTGTGTATAGTCAGTGCACGTCTGCTCTGTACTTGCACGAGAGGTATAGGTACTGTATATAGCATGGACCGGTCGGTTTTCCACTGCCATTTTGCGAACACCATCACTAAGCCCTGAATGACTCTATTGGTGGGTGTTGTTTATTGCCTTGGCTTGGAGTGAGTCACTTAAATTCCACCTCTTCGGCAGACGATACATCAGGCAATCAATGTGAAAATATATATACCACACTCGAACGGAACTCATTAATAGTATTAATAGTATTAATAGTATTAATAATAGAAGGAACTTCAACTTAGTGCCGTGACATTTCTTACATCGTACTTACGTTTGTACCGGGTATAATTTGAGCTGGCTAGATGAGGCGGCAGAGAAAGAATCATGTACTTACTTCGAAGTACAATACGTCGTATCGTACGTATGCATTTGAAAAAAAAAAAAAAAGGACGCGACAGCTGTGAGAGAACGAAAATGAAATTACTGTAAAAAATCGAAACTCATTTTGCAAGCTGCGGATGATTCTTTCTTGGATCGAGCGTGTTGCGGGTTGCGGGGTGTATGCGCTCGTGAAGGGCACATGGATCGGTGGCTGGCTCCCTTGAATGCTGCTGCCGTAGTACGAGTATAGTGGGATAGAACGTTTGGGCCGAAACGTTTTCTTTCTGACGGGACTCCTTTTAAGACGGCAGTTCCGTTTTGGGGACAAACCATTTGGCTGGTTTGCCCCCTATATTATTGGAGCTGCAGTTTGCCCTGAAAGGGTCAACCCTATATTAGTGCTGCACTGCACAGAAACCCCTCTTTGACTTTAAGTCCGAGTATAAGTTGTGCCTAAACCGGGGGGTGCGATCCTATAGGGTATCGTTGGAGCACCAGTACTGCTGTATGCATGATCGTTTTACTATATTATCATGCGCGATGCACCCACAGACGGGTAGATTAGAGACTGCTCTTCGGTTTGTGCTTTCAGCTTTTTCAGCACTGGCTGTCATCGGCTACTTACTACAAATACCAGGTATACGAAAAGTTTGTGATAGTGTACCTGTGTCACGCTCTCTTCACGCATAAGATGTGATCACAAATAACACAACAAGCGGCAGGCAGTCAGTCGTCGCGTACAAGAAGCACAGACTAACGTGATAACCGGTTGCCCTTTTAGAGTTGCAGCCCCGTTCTGTGCGGACAAAACAGACTAATTGTATGTATACTTTGTCCACAAAACGGGACTGCAGTCCTAAAAGGGTTTATTAAACGGGTTGACTTACCTTGTACAGCAGTGAGTGGTAGACTATTGATGTGGTACACTATAGGCGGGAAACGTGCTATTAATACTAAGCACGTTTTCGTTATTGTACGTAGCAGTGTACGTATGTTTTATAGCGTTTTGAGTGCTATTGATGTCGTTTATGATTATTAAATAGTGCACTCCCCAATTGGGATGCTGAAAGTCAACTCTGATAACTCCACACACAGGGCACGCGGGGAGGTAGGTGCGGGTTGTACCATGACGATCACCTCCGCGAGGGCTTCGACCTGATGCACGCGGCATGGGCGTCGCCGTTTCGGAAGAAATTTGTGGGTGACCACTGAGTGACCCTGATCGGGCAGACAGATTATATCTGAATCCGAACCAGAGACCACAAGTAAGTGCTCCACTATTACGGGGGACCATAGTTAATAGGACCTATGGTATACATAAAAACCTATATATTCAACATTTTTTACTAACAATTTTTGGTCCTATTAACTATGGTCCCCCGTAATAGTGGAATGCTGGTACACTTATTATAGACTAGTGGCGTTGTTGTCCTTGGGCTTCTTACGGCTTGTTGTAACAGTTGTGTCAAGGTGATATATCATAAAAAACCGTTGGCCCCAACGACGAAGGGAAAGACATTGAGCACGTAAACCTGCATAAAGAGAGAGGGAGAGGGAAAGGGAGAGAGGGGGAGAGAGAGAGGGAGAGAGAGGCTGAGAGAGGAACAGAGAGGGGAGCAAATAATCAAAATTGAAACGGAAACAAATGAGCCCAGTACACTTTTATACTACAAGCAGCGCGTCGCCAATAATAGCAGTGATACGGAGATACGTGATATCCTCTGGTGCCATCACTATACCCACAGCTTGCTGTGTGCTTGCTTGCTGCTGCACCTCACGGAGAGAGACGAAGGGACACGCAAAAAATAGATGCAAGGCACCAAGAAGAAGAAGAAGCGAGAGGCAGGGGGGAGGAGGAAAAATCGAAAAAAAAAGTAGTCAATCAAGAAAGCTTGAAACTGCAGTAGCATCAAATCACAAACCATCCCTATATATATCTCCATTCTGCTTAATATATATCAATACCAAGGAAGAGGGTGGTACCAGGGAACATTTCACCCCCTACATCACTGTACACTACAATATACGTAACACTTGTGAAATTCCACCAGCCACCTGGTGTGCACCATCACCACACCATTTGACGACCATAAACACATGTATTAATAGTAGCCATCTCCTTCTTGATCTCCTCATTAGCAGCACGCACTAACTAATCGTCCATAAACAGCTAGGCCAACAGCAGCAGCACGTGACTACTTCTCCTTCGTTTCGCCCCCCTCCCCCCCCCCCTCCCCTGCTCCGTCTCGAAAGGGGCGCGTGGTCAATGGTCAAATAAGTGACTAATACGGCAAAAAACACACGAGGACGCCCCCACCCCCACCCCCCCCCAACACTTTTTCCCTCCCCGTTTCCCTTCCCTTTTCCCTTAACCCCTTTAGAACCGCAGTCCCGTTGTGGGGACAAGCCACTCAAATTTCAAGTAGTTTGTCCCCAAAACGGGACTGCAGTTCTAAAAGGGTTAAATCAGTTAGGAATTCGGTCATGCATATAGCCCAGGATCTGCCAGCGCCTTCCACACTTACTTATTATTACATCCTATAACTACAGTAGTACTACTGACTACTCTACTACAAGATGTATTCAAAAGTCTAAGATAGGTCATATACTTTTTTCTTTTTCTTTTTTAATCATCACTTCCACTTTCCAGCCTAATTCGTACCAGTAGGAGGTTTTACTCTCGGCGATCTTCTGGACAAGCCGTGGTCACAGGTGTCTACCCTTCTCCCCCCCGATACGTGCCTTTATTTTTTGCCGCGCATAGGGTTCAGCATTCCCACTGCTCGTCGATTTTCATCGAATGTAGCTAACTCACGCTCTCGCGCTTTCCGCTAGTCAATTTCTTTTCATGCAAGAAAAAGCCCTTACGAGCACGCACTCGGTGGGGCTTGAACCCACAAAATTGATCTTGATAGGCACGCGGACCACCTACCAAGCCACCGGGGACGCCGCCTCTGTAAGTAGTTATTAATAGTGGTTTGATCACCGAAAAAAAGTGATATTACGGGGGACCATAGTTAACAGGACCCATGGCACTAATAAAAACCTATATGTTTAACTATTTTTACTAACAATATCTGGTCCTGTTAACTATGGCCCCCCGTAATAGCAGGTACAGCAGTTACCGTAGTATCAAGTTAATATCGAGTTTATACGAGATCCTCCTGGCGTCATGTAGCCCGCGTAAACGTTTTCTTATTGTGCACAACAGCAGTGACGACAGCAGTAGTAGTCCCTCTACAACAACAGCAGTGCCGGTATGTATGCTTATTATGCTCCAGCCAAAAAGTAATAATACCGGCCCTATATTTTTTTTTTTTTGCTCATCCCATTTATTATCTTCGCACATCTTCTTCTCTCTCTCCTTCCAACTCGTAACTCAGATCCGGGGTCACATAGCAGGCTCTTCTACCCCCTTCCCGCTACGGTACGTGCCTTCATTTTTATCGCGAGAAGATTTCAGCCTTTCTTTTCTTCCCTCGTCGACTCGCATCGAATTGTGCTTACCCACGCTGTAAGGCGCTCTCAACAATTGAATCCTTTTTTATTTTTATTTTTGTATATAAAGTCAAAGTCCGACCCACCTGGGGCTCGAACCCAGGACTCAAACAAGTAGAATTCGAGGTTAGCCACTTGAACCACCGGGGCGACCGGTAGAACAGCGGCAACCGGCACACTACTCCGCACACTACCCACACCCCTGGTTAATTAATTCCTTTGATAGGGCTGCAGTTTCGATTTGGGGGCGAACCTGTATAATTCCAAGTGCTTTGTCTCGGAATTGTCCCCAAAACCGGACTGCGGCACTAAAAGAGGGCTGGTTAATCCCATCCGTGCCAAACGATCTTACCGGCACTATTTATTACGGGGGGGGACCATAGTCAATAGGACCTATGGTATACATAAACTCCTATTATATAGTTAACCACATTCTCACTAGCAATATTTGGTCCTACTAACTATGGTCCCCGGTAATACACGTAGCGGGCAGCGGCACTACTCGACGGGCGCTATAGAGGGGGGCCATCGCTACTACTCCAGTTGTACGTACGTGCCTGGTATATTATTACTGTACTACTATAATATATTAACACTGTAGATTATTTCGTCTCCCCGAATTCAGAAAATATATACCAGGTATTGAACTACCAGGTGCCTGCTTTTTATTGCTACTACGTACGCTGTCATTTTCTATAGACTACGAGGTACCTCCTATTTTATTACCCACTATATACAGATGAGAGCAATATGCATGACGCATCTTGAGGGACGAGACACTCGTCAGAAAGGCAGGCGATAGCGCCTGCCAGGTGCCACGAGGAGAAGATTGCGACAAACCATAAATGCCGCAACAGGGGAGAGAGGGGATAGATACCATGACAATCTGGTACAAAAAATCTGATCTGTTCGTATTTCTTTTATTGATTCAGGAGGTGCACGTAAAAAAAAAAATCCCGACTCCCCCTCAATCCAGTTTCGAGACCAAGACAAGGAGGATATGCTCATACTATTAGCAAAACCCAAGTAAAACAAAGTCTGAATTGAAAAAAAAAAATTACCTGGTATTTCGTTAAATTCGTCCAGAAATCCCATCCCACCACCCTCCCACTGTGGCTTGTTTTTTATTCCTATCATTACGAGTTTTTTACTGTTTTTCATGGTGACTCTTTTGAGGAGTGACTATTAATAGCTACTACTGTTGTGTCGTTTTGTCTTTTTTGCCGTGCGCCCCTGGTTTTTATTGCGTACCTGGTACGAGTAGTGTATTACTGTCGTCGCGGATATATACTTATCTGAGCTACACGGGCAACAGTTTGATTGCCCAGCTCAGGGTATAACCCTTCGAACACTCTCCCCACCTCTGCACGTGTGTACGGCCGTTCGTTGACCTACACCCGCTTCGTTTTCCAATACCTCGGGGAACCAGCGATATATGAAACGTGTGTGTTTTATGGACGCACGCGCAAGCGTTTCTACAAAAAGAAAAACGCTCGAGGTGAGGTTCGAACCCGTGTCCTCGACGACGTCGAATGTGAAGGTGTTACCTATCCTGAGGTATAGGGAAGGGGTACAAAGATCGATAGATTACCCAGCCCGGGGTGACCCTTGAAACATTCCGCCCCCCTCTGTACCTGGTAGCACAGTTTGTACGTACGTATATATATACCTACGTACCTGGTGCGAGAAAGAGGATGGATATCCAACAAAAACAAACGTTACCAAAGATCGGAAATTAAATGAGCACTTCGCACGCATTTAACTGTCTGTTTTCAGGAAACGATGTTGCGACCAACATCAACACTCAAAACTCTACATTTTCAATAACTAGGATGCACTTGTGTATTTTGTTGATGTTGTGCATTTGGGTGGTGGGTGGTGTCTCACGCTGCATGAGAGAGAGACGAAGGGGCACACAAAAGGAGGAGAAGTTCAAGGCACCAAGAACAGGAAGAGAGAGTGAGGGGCAGAAAGATCGAGGTCACGTGGGCTGAACACAGCAAGCAGTGGAGTAGTTAGTTGCAGTAGCAGTAGCAGCAACAGTAGCAGCAGCAGCAGCAGTAGCAGTAGCAGCAGCAGTAGCAGCAGCAGCAGTAGCAGAAGCAGTAGTAGCAGCAGTAGCAGCAGCAGTGGCAGTAGCAGTAATAAGAATAGTAGCAGTAGTAGTTGTGGTATTAGTATCAGCAACATAGCAGTATAGTAATATTAATAGTAGTAGTAGTAGTAGTAGTAGTAGTAGTATTAATAGTAGTAGTAGTAGTAGTAGTAGCATAGTAGTAGAACTAGTAGAAGAAGCAGTATAGTGGTAGAAGTAGTAGAAGTAGTAGAAGCAGCAGTAGTAGAAGTAGTAGAAGTGGTACTATTAATAGTAGCAGTAGCATCGTCAGTTCACTCCCCTATAGTTTACATCGGTATCATAATATCTCTGGCGCTTCCTCCATCCATCGCAAGACCCATATAGACAAGGCATGGAACCCCATATACCGCCTACCACCCGCTCTGTACCATCACCTTCAGTATAATCGTCATCATCATCAACGCCACCACCAGCATCTATATATATATAGACCTGGAGGCGTTCTACGACAAAGGTTCACCCTAATTTTTCTGAGGCTCCTCACTTGAGGAGCTCCATACTCCATACCTCACCCGAAAACTGATTTTAGCAAAAAAATAAATTTGACGTCGATGAACAATCCCATGGCCAAAGTATACAAAACGATAGTTTTCGAAACAAGATTGGCATTGCGACGATTTTGGGTCAAACGTCATCGGAAAACAATATCGGAACTGTGCTACCTCTATCGTAGAACGCGCCCCCTGTCTCATCTACCGCCTTACTTATTCCCTCGTCAGCAGCACGTACGCACCCTTTCGTTGATAAATCAGGAAACTCAAGGCACATAATTCGCCTCGGTGCGCCCCCCTGCCCCCTCCCCCCCCGCCTCTATATATTATATATAGAGTGGGTTGGCGTCGGTTGGCAACGACAACGTAAAACATGCCACCCACCTGCGTGAGCTAGACAACAAGGGCACCCTTATTTTTTTTTTTTTTTGCGGTCCGTCACAGCTGGCGATCGAGTTATAGATCATCTGTTGTTGCGGGGTGGGGACCCTTTACTCCGCACAAGAGGAATGATCGCATCACGTAGTGTTTATAGTGTAAGGCACCCACGAGGCAGTTACATGGTACCCCCATTCATTGCTGTCTCTGGAAGCGGCCACACCGGAAAATAAATGAGCTCATTGAAGGTGTCGTCCATGTGCCAGTCCGTCTCACAAGCTGCCCTTGGTAGGATGTATAGCTCACCCTTCACGTGATTCGCCGAACACGTCACGGCGCTTCGCGCTTGATGCAAACAAATGTCTGCCTGGTCGGTGGAACCCCGACGTGCTCCGTCCCGGAACTGTAGAGATGTGCGAGGGTCTATGGTCATACAACTACGGCCTTGCATGTTATTATTTCTCTTGCCATCCGACAATGTGCAGCATGATCTTCAACATTGATCACTCATAACTTTCCCGAAAGAAGAAAACCTCGGAAACAAAAAAAACAGGTTATCGAGTACCCCCCCCCTCTTATATTACATACCCGGTATATATAGGTTGGGTTGGCGTCGGTTCGCGATGACGTGTGAAACACGCCTCTCACTGCGTGAGGTAGGCAATCAGGGTACCTTTTTTATTTTTATTGTTGCAGTCACCACGGACGGCGGGGAGAACCCTAGCTCCGTACAAGGGGGATGATCGTATGACGTACTGTAGCATGTATATGGCAAGGCACCCATGAGGCAGTTACATGGTCGCTGTCTCTGGAAGTGGCCACACCAGAAAAAAAAAACAATTCATTGACGCTGTCATCCATATATATGCAAAAAAAAATACGCCTCAAAAGCGGTTCTTATAGAAGGATTCAGCTCACCCTCCACGCGACTCGCCAAACACCTCGCGGTGCTTCGCGCATGGTGCAAGCAATGTCTGCCTGGTCGATGAAAACCCGATGTGCTCCGTTCCGGCAGTGTAGGGATGCGAGGGTATATGACCATACGACTACGGCCATGCATGATGATGAGGTACCCCCCCCCCCCGGGCGATCGAATTAAATCATTTGTGCGGGGTGGAAAACCTTTACTCCGCACAAGAACAATGATCGTCGCACGTAGTGTTTATGGTGAGGCAACCAAGAGGCAGTTACATAGTACCCACGTTGCTGTCGCTAGAAGTGGCCGCACCGGAAAATAAATTTACTCATTGAAGTTGTCATCCATATATATGCAAGTCCGCCTCACAAGCTGTTCTTAGTAGGATGTGGCTCACCCTTCGTGCGATTAGCAGGACACCTCACGGCGCTTCGTGCTTGGTGCAGGCAATGTCTGCCTGGTCGGTGAAACCCCGACGTGCTCCGTCCCAGCATTGTAGGGTGCGAGGGTCTATATGGTCATGCGACTACGGTCATGTATGGTGTTGAGTACCCCCCCCAACACCACCCTTCCCCTTTCTCACTCCCTCCCCAGTTTTCTATACTCTTGGTTGCCCCAAGTGTTTTTTTCCACTTGAAATACATCGCTTGTGGCGCACGGCTTCTCGACACCTACTATAAACAGTATGTACTCACGGGCTATTGATACACTAAATGCTGCTTGCTCTGTGCGATTTATATCGCCACACACGTTACGTGAGTTCCTCCCGGACTCTCTTCATACCATGTGCTACGTATGTATCTATCTTCGTGGCACTGCTATATATATGGTAACTCAAAACTGCGCCGTGTCGTATGTAGTACCAGGGTATGTGCAGCAGGTCTTCGACATTAATACAAGGACCGCATTGGGTGCTGATGTTAGTGCCTAAAATGGTGCTTATTTTCCCATCGGGGAATGGTACCACATATACCTGGTATACACTCTTCAAGCCTGACTTATAGCCGCTGTATCGTCTCCTGACGTAGACGATTACTTTCATCAAATTTCACTCCCCCAACCCACGCCCATACTGAACCCAGGTAATTACCGGGCTTTCGGCCTCATTCAGAGCAGTACCATAACATTATACCCAACTCGGCGCACGGGGGGCATGGAAAGAAGCCCCGCTCCCCGGGGGGAAGGGTTGCTCGGTATGTAAGTATAGTTTTTCTATTACGGGGGACCACAGAAAATAGGACCTACGGCGCACACAAAAACCTACCTGGTATATATTTACCTACTTTACTAACAATATTTGGTCCTATTTACTATGTTCCCCCGTAATAACTACAGCGGCTCAGTCTTAACTCTTTTAGGGCTGTTAGGACTGCAGTCGAGTCCCGTTTTGGGGACAAACCAGTCAAACTCCAACCAATTTTTCCCCAAAAAAACGGGACTGCAGCCCTTAACAGGGTTAAAATGGACGAACACAATGAGGATCGGTTTCTCCGTAGAGGCCTCGGGGCGCCCGAAACACCTTCTTCTCTTTTTGTTGGGAGATCGTCCGCCACCGTCGAACTGTTGCGCAATACCAGTACCAGGTAGAGATCATGATCACCGTCATCGCGGTTTCTCTCAGGTCTCACATCGTGTACGAAGTACAGCAGTGCTGCTGTAGGTGCCGGTTTACTTGCTGGCCTGCTTGAGCCCGGCTTCTTCCCACTTTGTGGCGTAGCAGGTGGTCAGTCCGTGTTGTCCTCAATATTTTCATCATTTTCTCGCTTCAAAATGTGGGTGTATAGATGCTCATCAAGATCGTTTTGCCCTCAACCCTTTTAGAACCGCAGTCCCGTTTTGGGGACAAACAAGTCAAATTTCGAGTAGTTTGTCCCCGAAACGGGACTGCGGTCCTAAAAGGGTTAATAGATACCGATCCGGGCCCACAAATAATGCTCTGGCTGTTTCCGGATAAGATCACGGTCGGTTTATCGACGCTTTCTCTCGATTGTTTCTGCCTTCATCATGGGAGACCGTGGTGGCGTACGGCATCCTCGTCATTGTTCATCACTCAGTATACTCCATCTAATCATTCATTTGTTTCCTCATCCATTACTCCTCTCCTTCATTCATGCATTCGTTCCTTCGTGCATTCATTCATGCATGCGGTCATTATGATGATTTTTGGCCTCCATTCCGACTTGAATCGAATCACTGTTAATACCGCAGTAGTAGTACAGCAGTAGTAGTAGTCTCTCCTTGATGACTCTGAACCAACATAAAAAATCCCACATTCCCTTCCTGAAAAGCTCCCACCTTACCCCTTCCTCCCTTTTTAGCAAAAAAAAATGCTTCGCTTATCCCACCCCTCTCGTCCATATTTAATCCATGCATTCCTTGATCCACGTCATCAATCGAGAGGGAGAAGAGATACTGTAGATGCCCCGCATGTTCTTGTCGTCGCCTGCAACGAGCATTAACCGCTACCATGGTACCTGGTAAGATACATGCATTTTGTCAACAGTACTTTCGAGATCTCTACCCCGACTACTACTACCACTACTATAACTACTATTTTATGTGGTGACATTAATGAAGCCTCCGGCGTCGGGAAACCCAGCCACCGAAAAAGAAAATGTTGCGGCCTCCACAACACGCGCCGCAGTCGTGTTGCGGCAGCCTCATGGAGGGGGGCCCAGACGGGGGACCCCAGACGGGGGTCCCAGAGAGCCACTGGAGCGCCGCCGGGGGGCGGGGCGCTCCCCGCGTAGGGGCCATCGTATACCTATTTTTTTGTGACACGTATAGCGTACAGCATACCTGGTATATCATACACACATGCGTGGAGTTACCCCCCCCGAAATTCACTTGGCGATTGCATTTATTCATACAAACGGCCTATGACGGCCTACTACTACTATTAATATTACTGCTACACTACTGCTACTACTGCTACTACTACTACTACTACTACTACTACTACCACTACTACTACTAGCGCCTACATCCCCTTTTACACATCCAGATAGGGCATTCGGACCCTCGAAAAAACATAAAAAAAAAGGTGCCCCCGCCCTCCCCCCCCCAAATGAGCTTGACTGCTACGGCGTTTAGACGCCTGCCTTCGGAAGGTGCCTCAAAACGGACGTAAAACAAGCACCTCCAGAATTCACTCAACAATTACATACTGGTACACTGGTGTAGCGTTCAGACGCCTGCCTTCGGAAGGTGCCTCGAAAATGCTCAAATAAATAAAGTTGCCCCGAAACTCACTCGACAATTTTATTTTTTTAGCGTTCAGACGCCGCCTGCCTTCGGAACCTCGAAAACACATGACAATGAAGGCGCCTCGGAAGTTATCCCCCCCCCCCCGCGCGGGAGGAAAAGGCACACCCACCCGCATCCTCGCTTTCATTGCTTTCGCCTGCGAGCGAAAAATATTGAGGCGCTCGAAGCCCCGCTTAATCAAATTGTGGCAAAAAAGCCGCACTCCTTACTTTGTGTCTTCGGCGGCCCTTGCGGTGTGGAAAAGCGCAAGTCCGCACCGAAAGTTAGTTGCGGCATCGCAGCAACGCAAAAGTCGCTGGTCAACCCTTTTAGGACTGTTACTATTACGGGGGGCCATAGTAAATGGCACGAAATATTGTCAGTAAAAATAGCGCAAAATATAGGGATTCGTGTGTACCGTAGGTCCTATTTAACATGGTCCCCCGTAATAACAGGACTGCAGTCTCGTTTTTGGGGGACAAGCCGCTTGAATTCTAGGTAGTTTGTTCCCAGAACGGGGCTGCGGTCCTGAAAGGGTGAATGCCCTGGAACGCAACCCATCTACCTATAGAAAGGTTCCGTATACTGCTACCACTACTGCTACTACTATTAATACTATTAATACTACTACTACTACTACTACTACTACTACTACTACTATTACTACTACTTCTACTGCTACTGCTACTGCTACTATGAATACTACTACAACAACATTACTACTATGAACACTACTACTTTGCTATTAATACTAATACGGGGGACCGTATTAAATAGGACCTATGGTGTAGACAAAAACCTACATATTTAGCTATTTTTACTAACAATGTTTGGTCCTATTTACTCCCGTAATACTACTACTGCTACTGCTACTACTACTACTACCACTACTACCACTACTATCACTACTACTGCTACTACCCACTACTACTACTGCTACTACTACTGCTACTACTACTACTACAGTACTACTACTACTACTACTACTACTACTACTACTACTACTGCTACTACTACTACTACTACTTCTACTACTACTACTACTACTACTACTACTACTACTACTACTACTACTACTACTACTACTACCACTACTACTACTACTGCCACTACTACTATTAATAACACTACTACCGCTACTGCTATTAATACTGCACCAACCACTATTAATACAACCACTGCACAGAGTATTACTGTACTACTACTGATAGTAATACTACTGTATACATAATATACGAGTACTACAAAAGACGCAGTACAATCGGTTTGATTCTTCTCCCTCGACAAGGGAGATACTGCGGGCAGGTGCTAATACAAAACCTTTTGGAGACGAGGCAAGATGGCTGTGGAGGGACCGACTATTACGGGGGACCATAGTTAATAGGACCAAATATTATTAGTAAAACTTGTTAAATGTATAGGTGTTTATGTATACCATAGGTCCTATTAACTATGGTCCCCAGTAATAGCAATCTTCTTCCCGTGCCGTATGTGCATATTAATACTACCCACAGAGTACCAAGCAAGGTCGATCTGCCGGCGGATCACTTACCACACAAGTGCCACCGGTCAGAATAGTATTGCTTGCCAGCATGGAGTATAGCTGCTATATACACGTACGTACCCTCGCCATGATGATGCAACGTACCAGAAGAAGGGACCGAGTGCGTTATTTTTTCAAGAAGGCACAGGAGCCACAACAACGACTGCCACGTTACATTACAGTAGCGGACATCACAGCACAACAAGATTGACCGTTGCACCGCCAGTCAGTACTGAATGGGTGGTATACCATACCAATTGCGCTACTTATACTCTTACCCCACCCTGAAGGGCCGCGTATGCATACGGAGAGATGCACAGAAAGCCACCACGTAAAGCCATCAGGAGCATTCGAAAAATTGTTCGAAGTTGCGGCGCGTCACGAAACCCACCCCCGGAACCTCCTCCAGAGCTGCAAAGCGAAGAGCCGGTTAAACATCTACTTCGAAGTATTAAACTACAAAAAAGAGAATCGCACAACATTGAATGTTCGAACATACATTACCCGCCCTTCCTACGCAAGAAGAGGCAGAAAAAAAATACACACACACTCACACACACGCACAAAAAAAACACAACAAAAACACGCAAAAAAAAGTGAAACTACTACATAACGAAAAACAGAGGACGGAACACAAAACGCTCACAATAGTTGACTCGTTTCAACACAGCGACAATATCCTACTGATAGTCACCTGGTATACAGCAGCAACTTTTTGTTCCCCGAAAGCTTGGATAAAGGAAGGTGGATGGAAAAAGAGCGGTTTCATCTTGTCGTAAACCTATAATAGGTGGGCGGACGAGCCTAAGGGAGGCACGCCTATTACTGTAACGACTCGGTTTATCCGTTACGCTTCTAACAGGGAATGCGCAACACCCACGAAAAATATAGCGCCGTGTCGCGACCGACTCGACGGCGAAAGCTGCGGAACATGTATCTATGCCGTGCGTGCGCGCTGATACATCAGGCACCAGGCAGCAACAATTTTCGTGTGCCCGAAGACGGAAAATGAAGTATTTGACTCTTTTTTTAGTACGTTTTTTTTTTGTAAAAAAGGGCGAAAAAAAGCGGCATAAGGTTCGGTACGTCCTTTGTGTTACATACTATTCTGTCCGTAATGTAAGGACCGTTGGGGCATTGGCAAGCATATCCAAACGGTTTTTATATATACGGACAGAGCGGTGAGTATAGGGGACGAAGGCGGTGCGCGCACGGGTTTCCGGCCTGTGTGAAACACTGAGCGCGCAGTATTTAACACAGGGTTGGTTTTTGTGCGCGGAAAAGAAAAAACATTGGATGGGCGGCAGGCATCGTCACGATCTGTAACAAGCAACAGCACGCGATAAAAAAACGGGGTTGCAGTGGGGACGCCCGTCAAGGTCGCGAACAACAGGAAAGACGGGCTGAGAATTTTGCAGGAAAACAAGAATTCCAGACGTCGTTTTTCTGAAACTACATAGCGATGGGAAGCCCCCATTCGCAAAAATGAAGAAATCCGACTGAGACCAGCTTTCCTGTTTCTTGTTTGGTGTCTTGCTGTCACCGGTGGGAAGTGGAACGTGTAAAGCATTCCAGGAGCTTAAGGGGCGAAGTCTGTCTACTCGACGGGTCGATTACAAGCAACAAGCGGGGGGGAAGGGGGGGCTGGGATGGGGAAAAGCTTCCCGTTTCCCGTGGCTGCACCGAAAACGGAGGAGGACAAACAAAAACGTCGGCGGGTGAGCACAGTATATAGCGGAAGTTATCCCTCGTCAGTTAAGAGAGGGGCAGCTGGTCTAAACAGAAAGGGAGGGCAACGCGCACGAACGTTTGTTTCCGCTGGCCAGTAACAGTCCTTCCTGCCCACGACCGCGGTGATAATATCCCTTCAAAGCTGTGCTCAACCTACGTTTGGGACATACAGTGTTGCTTGGAAGCACCGTGGCATGACTTTTTCAGCTCTGGCTGGGGGGGGGGGGGGGGGGGGTTAAGATACCCCACCGGGGCTACAATCGTACGGTGAGGCGGTAAGATTTATGGACGTACTACGGACCGCTGGTGTGCAGGTTGTCTCTGACGATGGTGAAACCGCTCACACGTGCTGAGTAGAAGCTACAAGGTATGTATGCTGTTACGACTGCTTGCCTCCCCCTCTGGTGACTAGTAACAGGAAGGGCGGGTGTGGACCCTCTCCCAAAGAAGTGCACGATTCGGACGCCACACAGCAAGACTAGCCGCTACCGGCACATCCGCTATAATAGCGAAGGGACACGAGTTCTGTAGTACTTTTGTATCGAAACGAACTCTCCGCTTGTACTTGGTACTGTACGTCTGTACATTTTCGGAAACGATTTAAAAAAACAAAAAAAACTACGGGGGTAGGTTATAACAACAGAGGTTCTTCCGCCCAGTGTTATAGCTTACCCCCCCCGATAAATCATGATCTCTCTATCTATCTATCCACAGTAGATCACCCGCTTCCTCTCCAGAAACGCCTGAATCGACTAGCCACCGATGAGGAATATTTGTGGCGACTGTCCCGACCGGGGGGGGAAGCAGAAACGCGGTCAACTCACACGCGTGTGGCCCACACGTACCGCATGTATGCGCGCGAAAATAGCGAACGCTGAAGTAGTGGGTGGCCAGGGGCCCAACCAGCCCAAAACGGTACACTATCGGGGGAGGGGCACGTTTCTAGCCTACGCGAAAACAAACACTGGGAATCGGCGAAAGAGAGAGTGCCCAAGCCTCAGCAACAAACACCGGGTAAAAAATGACGACAACACCCGGCAGAGAGACAACGACATCATCCGTGCTCCGACGGGAGGAGTTGGACCACCGCCTGCAAACAATCGTTCTCCGCGCGGCGGGTTGCTGTAGATAGGTGAAGACACAGATGAAACATCCTTCCCGTTGGGGCTGCGTGTACCCGTTCGATGTTTCGAGCGTGTGTTTACAGTCCTAGGCGGCGAGAAAAAACTCGAGCCAGCCGTGGATGGGGAGCGTTTTCGTTCGCCACTGTACCTAAACAGTGTTCAAGTAAGCGTGCGCGCCTTGCGGTCCGAAAATTAGTGGGGGGGGGGGGTGTAACCCCGGAGGCACCTACTTACCTCAATACCCCAAACGGTGATGCCTACTTTTAAGGCGAGCGGAGTCCAGTAGCTCTAAAAGTCGAGGAGAGTAGCATTGTTGGTAAAAGGCTCTTGGTTTCCGAATCGTGGGTAACATGGTTGATGTAGGATCCCTCTGCTATGTCTCATTCAGCCTCTCGTGTCGCCCGGACCAACCGCGATCAAGTCGCGGTTGTGCCCACGGCTCCGCCTCTGATACCTTCATCTTCACAGACGCCTCTGCCGTCCCTCCCCCCGTCGGGGCTCATTTATCCTCGGACCCATCGTCGCCAAGCTGCCGCTGCTGGCAAGCCTACAGCCACCGTGGACTATGGTTTCGTTCGTTTGCATCCTACTCCACCCACCGTCCCACGACTAGCCCCCACGGCGCGCAAGCCGCGCCCGCCTCGGACCACTTCGCCTTCAGAGGTTTCTCCCAGGCCCTCCATCGATCCTGTTCTGACAGTGCCAATTCCACCCGCCACCGATGCGGCCAACACCTTCCCCGCCCTTGCTTGGTGCACTCCCTCCAGATGTTCCTCGGCGTGTCAGCACTCCAGCTGCACTTCCCGAGATACCGTCACTGGCAGGAATCAGGTTCATCTGTCGAGCGGTACTCGCACTCAGATTGGGCACGCGCACAACGCGCTGAACCGGTCTGAGTTGTGGCCATTTGGTACTTCTTCTTGGCAGTCCCTCGGTCCTCCCCGACCATTTCCTCCTTCACCTGGCTACAAACGCCTCCCGTTGTCCGAAGTGCGCTCTTTAGCGGACAAAGAACGCATTCACACAGACGACGACGGCATCCTCCTGCTCGCGCGGAAGTTAACGCCCCTTGCTCCGGCTAGCCCCGACAAGCTTGGCGGACGTGCCGCCCGCCTTTCGAACGACCAACCTACGCAAATCTACGCCCCCCTGTTTATGCGTCCGAGGATTTCGCAAGCGTACCATGTTAACGCCTCCTGCCATCTCGGCGTCGCTCGAACGCTCTCTATGCTCGGAAGCTTTTATTGGTGGATTGGCATGAGCATCTGCACGCGGTGGTGGCTTTTTCGTTGTCTACAACGGCAGGCGCGAAAGTCTTCCAGACAAACGGTACTTTAGACGGTACGCTGCCCGCTGCAAACCTAGCGCCAACCCACACGATACAACCGACCTTCCTGATACCTTCCCGCTGGATTGCCGCAATATATCTTCAACAACCACACCACCAACCCCCCCCCCCCTTCCACGTCACCACCGACGACGTTTCCGTGCCCGTCGAGCGTTTGTAGGTCGACAAGATTTCCAGCCGCCGGTCAATACGAGGCTGGGGCAGAGTCATCGCCGTTCTCTACAAAACACACTGGGAAGGCCTCCTGCGGCCGTCTTAGAAACGTGAATCGGACCTCCTTCACTCTCACCAACAAATCTTCAACTACTGGGCCGGTGCGCCCCTGCAACTTCGCGGGGCCAACAGGGCGTACCGTCGTATGCGCGTGGGTGCCGCTCAACGCGAGCTCGTCCGCGACAAGGGCGTCAGTTTTCCGCCTCCTGGATACAGCTACGTCGACCGTAAAACGTGGACTCGTCGGTTCAGCGGCACCGCCCTGCCTATCGGCGCCTACTTCTGGTACAAGGGTCAAGAGCACCTTTGGTGCGCACATTTCAACTCCTGGACAGTACGTAGTTCGCTTCTTGGACGAATAGGAACCGGTCAATCTCGCGCTATCTTCCGCTCGATATACCACGGCTGTTGGAGCCGTTCGAGGCTAGTGGTGTCTGCAAGTGTACCAAGGAAGCCCCATCATGCGTGGTGGTGTTGTGCGTAACGTCGACGAGTCCCACGGAGCTGAACTAGCTGACTCTACCGACTTGAATACGTCCCATAGCCAATTTTAGTTTTCGCATGCGTTTCTTGTGTGGTCACCGGGGCTGGCGTTGGATTCCTCAGTCGTCTCACGCCTGCTTTCACGGCAAACGGCCGCTGAGTTCCTTCGCCGTTTGGGCGTACGGCTGGGTTAAAACTCCCGTCTTCTTGCCATTCGGTCACGCGTCCCCTGCGTTCCACATCTACGATTGTTTTCGCCCCCTTTTCGAGTGAGGCAGAAACATTCGTTGGCTTACTGTTCACTTCTTGCGACCTGTCTCGATCTTTTAGGACCAGCGTGACCAGTCGCGCCTTTTTTTTTTTTTTTCCTTCTTATATCCCTTCGCCTTTCTCTGGTTTACCAGAGGCCATGTTCGTGAGCCCTTTGTACGCATCTTACGGGTAGCCCTAGGCTTAGGTCTGACCACACTTTGCCACTCCTGCGTTGTCCCTCCGCCTTCTCAGTATCCCCAAGCAGGCCGAGGTAGATGTATTTTGTTCTTCAGCGACAGTTTGCATCCCGCCCTCTCCCGCGCGATATTGCATAGGCCGTGACGATGTCTGCTCGTTGTATGTATTGTGCTTTAGCGCGCTCAGTGTCGGCGGAATCTCGCACGCGTTTGTTCCGCCCTTTCGCTGAAGGATCGTGTCTTGACTATCTTGGGTTTTCTAATGGCGTGATTTCCTCAATTCCGACCCTGTTCTCACTGTTTGAGTGAGTTGCGTCGCGCCATTACGTGTTCCGATACGTTACTCCCCCCTTTGGTTTCCGTTTGTTCTTTCATATCTTTGAAGCGCCCCGTGCCTTGGCAGTGGGTAGGGTATTTGGTAATATACTTCCTTCGTGTTTTGCTCCCAGGTACTTTCAGCTAACTAATAGTACATTGCTCTTCTAGCCTCAGCTCATGTCGCTTCTGGTTGCGCGCGCAAGCGACACCGCTTCCTCGAGTACTGTTCCTCGATTCAGCGTCCGGGCAGTTCTAGCTTGTTTACGTACTTTCGCGTAACCGTATTATCGGACTTCTTGTTGCCTGACTCGCTGTGTACGCGTGTAATCGGCTTTTGCCTCGCAAGTTAGAGGTGTGGGAGTGGGTTGTGACGCGCCACATATTCGATCCATTCTCCGAAATCCCTGAATGGGTTTGGTTCCTACATGATATTTATATGGATATGCATATATGGCGCTTCAGGGTGGGCATGTGTTATGACTATCCCCTCTTCATACATGTCAAGCAATATCGTCTGCCTGGCTGATGAATGCCTCGCCCCTTCGTTCAGCAGGCATCCGGCGAGCAAGCAATAGAATGATAACGTTCAAGCGCCTTGGGTGAGTGGCCAGAGAAGAGCCAGGAACACTACCTGCATGACAGTAGTCGGTCCTTAGGTCCATATTGCCTTTGCGCTTAACAGAACCATGTTCCATACTTATTCCTAAATAATCCAGATTACCACACTATGTCCTACATGCAGCACGTTCTATTTTGAATGCTATGAAAACCAGGATATCGCACTGTTTCATCTATGAACCATGTTGAATGCTACCAGCATAATGTATAACAGGTGAATGTTACGGTTTTGCATTGAATGACGTGGAAAGACCGATAATTACCCGGGCACAGGTATTAGGATCCTATTCGCATTGCGTGGGAAGAGTCATCAGCCTTTCAGTCTTCCATCGAGCGGGAATAAGATAAACTATTCTTCTTCTATCTCTAAGCAATCAACACACGTTAGTAACAACGAGGATTTGCTCAACAGGTGAACCTAACAAGGGATACTCTATGCCCCACCTTGAATTAAGCCTACAGTAACAAGTGACGGGCTGGGGTCGTGGACCACCAGAGTTTGGGCCCGGACCACCTCGCCCACTGTGACTTGGCGACCAACCTCCAGCAGCGTACGAGATACCCCGAGAACACCTCGCCCTCACACCCCGCCCTCTCCAATGCACTACGTCCGGTACCCAAATTGGTCGTTGGCAGCTGGGCGTGGGTGTACAATACGACTGCCAGCATCCACCAGGGCGCGAAGACTGATACGGATGCCAAGGTTCTCACGGCCAAGCTCTCGCCCAACTGGACGCGCCTCTACAAAGGTCATCGCAGTTGGCTCTTGTTCCTCCGTGGGCATCCCGGACGGCTCCCCTCTCGACGCTAAGCTCCTGGTTTGGGATCTACCTCCTGACATGCCCGGTGCGGATGGTCACCGGTGCGTGTCAGTACAACGCTGCAAGACCTGTGCCAACCCACACGTCCGTGGCGACACACCCAAGTATTTGCCAGTGGGGTTGACGCAATATGCGCTCAACAATTTCTCCAAGAAGTCCCCCCCCACTCAAGACGATGTTTTGACTCCTCTTCAACGCCTCGATGTGGAGAAGATCACTGGACACCAGCCGGTTCGCGGTCGAAGTGGGGTCATCGCGGTTTGTACGAGACGCATCGTACGGGACTCCCCAGACCGGCCTTGGAAACTCGCCACGATATTTCGGGTTACTGGGCGGGAAACCAGAACCAGCACCCCCGGACCAACCGCCTGTACCACCGGATGCGAATTGGCGCTGCACAGCAGGAACTTTCTCGGAGAGATGCCGAGCGTTTCCTGGCGCCCGGCAATAGCTGCGTACCGCACGCCGATTGGTTTCACCGCGACAGCTCCACGGTGCATCCCAATGCGGAGCTCACTTTAGGCACAAGGGCAACGATGGTTTATGGTGGCTGCGGAAAATCAGTGCGAGTACGACTACGTATGGAGCATATTTAGTTCGATTTTTGGATGACCCGGGGCCGATCAGGCTTCCTCTTTCTCCGGCGAGCTACGTGACTTCAACAGGAGCTGTACGAGGTTCTTGGTGTCTGCAAGTACACATAGCTACGCAGCGTGTGGATGGACGGGGGGTTCAGCGTTACGTAGATAAAGGAATTTGGAGGTGCAGCTGTGGATAGCTGCTTTTTGCATTGCCGCTGCGCTCGATAGTTTTCCGTTTTCCTGGATTGTGGCATTGGGGTTTTCTTATACTGCAGGTTCTCCTGTGACGTTTTCTGAGATTTTGGGTAGGGTTTAGGGTGGCGTATTTCGTATTTCGTCCTGCCTATCCCCCTCCGCTCAGTGCCGGGGCTGGTCTAGGTAATAGGGCCTCTCATTTGTGCCTCAGGACCGTAGGTTTTCGTGTTATTTTCCTTCTTTTTCATGCCGATCCCCCTCGCTCGGAGCCGGAGGCGATCTGGGCAACTTGGTTACTCATACTTATATACTGTGGCACAGGACAGTGCGACGTTTGTGCTTGCTTTCTCGGTGACCCAGTTTCGCCTCGCCCCCCCTCGCTAGGATTGCGGCGCTAGTTTGTTTTTTTCAGGGGTTTTCGCGGGTCATGACCCGACCCGCGGGTCGGGTCACGTGGTGTTCAAAATGTCACGGGTTGGGTCCGGTCGGGTCAGGAAGTGTTCAAAATCTCACGGGTGGGGTCGGGTCGGGTCAAGAGGTTTTCAAAGCTCGTGGGTCGGGTCAGGCCGGGTCAAGAGTTTCTCAAATCTCACGGGTCGGATCAGGTCGGGTCAAGAGGTGATGAAAAGCTCGCGGGTCGGGTCAGGTCATGACCCGCGAGAAACGGGTCACTCGCGGGTCGGGCCAGCATGACCCGCGAGTTGTTTTCTACTGACCCTCGGGTCGGACCCGTGCATTCGGCTCGCAGATCCGAGACTTGAATCACTTTCCGTTCTCTTACCGAAAGGCTTCTCTCGTACCAATACTCAATAACACTCCTTTGGTATCCTATTCAAACATTAAAACACCGCAAAATTCATATACGCATGCCCGCATCCATTCATACACACTATACCCAGGTCATATATCGCTGTGGGGCACTAAAAGGAACATAAAATTGTTTTTGAAGTACCGAACCACGGACCAGACCCGCGGGTCGAACCTTCGGGTCATGATAAATGGTCTCGCGGGTCAAGGTGACCCGACCCGCATGAAACCCGTGTCTCACGGGTCAATCGGAAGGTGGCGGGTCCGGTCGGATCGGATCAGAAGGTTTTGAGATCTCGCGGGTCGGGTCGGGTCGGGCCAGGATATTTTCAAATCTCACGGGTCGGGTCGGGTCGGGTCAAGAGGCTTTCAAAATCTCGCGGGTCGGGTCGGGTCAAGTCAACATACATCCAAATTTTCGCGGGTCAGGTCGGGTCAGCTGACCCGACCCGACCCGACCCAACCCGTGATTTAAGGGATCAATTCGAGCACCGGGTACGCTTGGGTGATGCGTGGGTGGGGCTTGCCATGAGGCGGTGGGTAGAAGAAGTAGAAAGGTATCAATTATTTTAGTGTACTGGTGGACTGAGAGCAAGGGGGCCACGTTCCCCTAGACTCTATAAGACCCCTGAAAGCAGGTCAAACACAATTTTATGCAACTCCTCGGGGAAACACTAATCCCGCCGCAATCTCCGTAGATATATTACATTTACAAGAATCACACAATTCAGTACAATCAGAAAATCAGACTTTGGTACGAGCAAATCCCACATTCCCCCTGCTCGTTTCACAGTCCTGATAACTCTCGTCCGGTCAAAATATCAAAAATAAAACCTATGCATCCAACGCCTTTAATGATAACACCCTGAAATCTCAAAATAAAATAACACAGTCCGAAGGAAGGTCACTAAAGTGTCAATCATGGCTAACGATCATCGACACCCGTTGGGATTAACACGAATTTTACTAAGGTACTGGCCATGGCTAACGATCACCAGTACCCGATGGAATCAATACCACACCAATAGAGTCACCACATATTCATCGCAAGGCTACGGTGGAACTCGAACGATTCTCGCGAGATGGCCTTGGTTAGAAAATCCGCATGCTGAAAAGGGGACGGTACGTGGATGATCGATATCTCTTTCCTCCCAACCAGTTCCCTGAGGAAGTGGTGTCGCACGTCGATGTGCTTGGAGTTTGAGTTGGTGATAGGGTTCTGTGCAAGCTGCACCGCACCCTGATTATCCTCGAACACCGGTATGCACGGCATGCCTACATCAGGCAACATGAAGCGCCAAACCTGCCTCAAGAACAACACTTCCTTAATGACGTCTGCAAGTGCCACGTACTCTGCCTCCGTCGTGGAAAGTGTGACGCATTTCTGAGTCCTAGAAAACCAAGACACGCATGCACCCCCACACATCACCAATCCTCCTGAAACTGACCTTCTGTCAGCCGCCTTGCTTGCATAGTCTGCGTCAGCAAACACCTGCAAGCTCAGCCCCCCGTCCGTACCTCTCTGAAAAGTGACTCCGAAAGAACTAGTCCTCCTCACATACCCTAAAATACCAAGTGCTGCCCTCCAGTGCACTAACTTGGGAGCAGCGCAGTACCTAGCCACTGCTCTTACTGCGTTGGAGATGTCTGGCCGAGTCTGAGTTGAAAGCCACATCAGTGAGCCAACCAACTCGCGAAACGGCCAGCTCCCTGGCGCTTCATCCTGGTCAAAGTCCGCAAGTTTTGTGCCAACAGGGAGCGGAACACTCTTACCAAACTCTATCCCGTATTCATCCGCCAATTGTTCAGCGAATGTCTGCTGGGAAATCTTCAGCACCCCCTTTTCCCAATCCCTCTCGTAGAAACACCCCGAATACCAACGCAACTCTCCCAGGTTCTTAACTGGAACCATCTTGTCCAATTCCTTGCCAAACTGGTCACACCTTGCCTTCTCCCCTACCGCAAAAATATCATCCACATGCACCACTATAGTCATCACTACTCTCCCCTCATCCATCAAACGAAACACGCATGCATCAGCCAGACACTGCTCAAACCCTAAAGTCAGTAAGCACCTAGTGAGGTGAGCATGCCACTGCCTCGATGCCTGCTTCAAACCGTACAAGCTCTTGTTCAGTCTTACTATCTTCCCCGACAGTCTACCGCATCCCTGAGGCAAACGCATGAAAACATTTTCCTCAAGATCAGACTGCACGAAAGCCTGCTCAATATCAAAATGGCAGTAGAACTTGTGTCGGCAAGATCTGTCTGGAAGAAGCTACACACAATGTCAAGCAAAAACGAACCACTACCTGCGCTTTTTACATAGCAGTACCGAGCAAAATAATAAAAAAGACACAACAAAAACACTATCAATACCAACCGTTACCCAATATAATAGTACCACTACAACCACACATCACGACCGTCGAGCATCCACCTCATTTTCTCCGTTCACCATGCCCGGTCGTGATTTGGTCCTCTCGTCAACCGTCCACCTGATGCAATCAACGCAGTGCAGTCTCCAAGCAGGGATTCGGCAAATCATCGACAGCGAAAGGGGGGAAAAGCAAAGGTACTCGAATGAGGGAATCTGGTGACTCTTCATCCTATCGGACGAAACATTAATAGCTTGGTGATAGTTGGAAGAGGATATCACCCGCATGGCCTGTGTACACCTCAAATATTGTCTGTGGGGGGAGCAACCAGGGTCATGCAAACTATCAATCAAGATACCCGGTATTCCGTGTGAATTTCCGATGTGCTCAAACTGAACTCTCATACTACCCTCCCTAGTTTGTGCCCATCGCAAACATTATATATACCAGTCAAGTTTTCTATCCTCCAGCCGCGCTCGTCTCAGTAGTTTTTACTCGTATACGAACTGCGTTTTTGTGATCCAACACGTTACGTGTATCGTATACTACGTGAATCGTACATATGTCCGGAACTTGATACGTATATTCGTAAATGAAAGCTCAAAGTTCCAAAAGTTGCAGTCACACACGCCACGCATCAAATGGCCATCACCAAATTATGACAAGTCTCGAAACGCTGCAAAACAAAAAAAACACAAGATCAAATCCACAGCGAAGACTAGACTACTCGTACTCGAACGAGTATCACGTTTCTAAAAACAAACCAAACACAGACAGCAAGAACGTGCCTGATGAGCAATTGCTCGTAGATGATGGTCCTTCACTTTTCTCGCACGCGCGCCCGCCGTAGCCGAGTCGGACGCCGACCGGCCACCTCACACCCCCACCCCACGAAGGTGCCGCTGCATGACCAACCCGTACCGATCCCAACTCGCTCCCAAGCGCTTCCATTCGGCGCACCGTCGTCCTCGTCAATGTTCTCCGAACACCCGACAGCTCCTTCCGTCACACCAATCTCCCCCACCAGACCCATGCCATCCATTGGGACCACCTCACGTTCCAAACCGTGTTGCTCCTCCTCATCCGACTCCTCCAGTTCAGTAATATCCATCAACTCCTCCTCGTCGCCTTTCTTGACGTACGTAGAAGCCCGTACTTGTTGTTGCTACTGCTGTTGCTGTTGGGCCGCACTTTTTGCTCTCGATAGCACTGGGTCGGCGGGTGACGAGTTGTCGCAGCTCCTCGAACCATTGTCCTGGGCTTGGTGCGTGTTCTCTGTCTTTTTCCTTGCCTCCTCTCGTGCATTCGCGGCGGTTGCGTAACCCCTCCTAGCTCTCAGCTGCTGGTCAACATGTTTTTCAATGGCTTCTTGTTGCTCCTTGACGGTAAGCAAGTGGAAAGATGATAAATCCATGCGGCATCCTGCGCCCGGCCTACCGTGACGCTCCTCCTGCTCCTGCTCCTGCTTCTGCTGCTTTGCTGCTGCTGCCGCTGCCGCTGCTGATGCTGCTGCTGCTGCTGCTGCTGCTGCTGCTGCTGATGGGGCTGCTGCTGTTTCCTGTAGCTCCTTCCATTCTTCAGGAGTCCATGTCCCCAACCCGATGTCCGCTCCCTCGCGGTGTCGCCTCTCCTGATCGAGGATCCTTGTCATCCAAGGAAGCTCCTCCCCTAAAACCACAAAACCCACCATGGTGCGCTGCACCCCGTGCCCGAGCGACCGTGACCATATGTCAGAGGCTTACGCTAGCGTAAGGGATCAATTCGAGCACCGGGTACGCTGGGGTGATGCGTGGGTGGGGCTTGCCATGAGGCGGTGGGTAGAAGAAGTAGAAAGGTATCAATTATTTTAGTGTACTGGTGGACTGAGAGCAAGGGGGCCACGTTCCCCTAGACTCTATAAGACCCCTGAAAGCAGGTCAAACACAATTTTATGCAACTCCTCGGGGAAACACTAATCCCGCCGCAATCTCCGTAGATATATTACATTTACAAGAATCACACAATTCAGTACAATCAGAAAATCAGACTTTGGTACGAGCAAATCCCACATGATTGACCTGACCCGCGAAAAGCCCTTTTTTTCGCATTTGCGTCCACACATTCTCGTCCCCCCCCCCCCCCCCGGTCATACGACTACGGTCATGCATGATAATGAGTACACCCCCCACCCCCCCTGCAGGGAAAATGGCGATGATTTTCGTTGACATTGTTTCCCGTCCCTCACGGGTATAGGTCTCATTTATTTTCCCTTTTCTTGGCGTTTTTTCTCGGCTTCGTGGCCTCGCTGTTCGGGAGTGGGTTTCGAGGAGCCGCTAATTTCTGACTCATGTTCTAGTTTGGGCAACGAGGTTTTCACGACTTTCCCACATTTCTGCATATTATCATCGCTCATCAGAGTGGGCTAGTGCTATATGGCATTGCCTTGAATAACCTTGAAAGACTGGTAACCACCTGAGTGCAGGTATTGGGAACGCATTTTGTATTGCTTAGAAGGCGTATCTTAGATGGGAAACCAGGGGGGCACAGGTCGAGGATTGCACGAGTTTTCAGTAATCTTTGTGGGCGGGAGTAAACTGTCCTTCTTTACAAAAGGCAACCGGCAAACGTGAGTACCCGAGAACCTGTTCAATACTGGTAGGCAAGGTTGGCAAGGGATAGTCTGTGTCCCACCCTGCTACACGATCCGATGTACAATGAACTATTCTTCTGTGTACTTTACAATTATATGCTTCTGGTTTCATTGGTAGACACCGGTACCTGGCGAGTAACCTCCCAGATACGAAGCTATGCGGTACTCGTAGAGCTCAACCAGCGGCGGTACAACTTATCTTCGATCTGTGAAGAGCCAAATCTCAAATCTCGTCATACCTCTCTGTTGACGAGTACAGCAAGCAGTCTTTCGAACCTAAACCTACGCCATCATATCATACATACCTGGAATACACCCTATCCTAGCTGTCCTGAATCTCCATGCCCTATATACGTGGTATATTTCCTGCTCTTCTTGTGCTCGGCGTGCGGTTTATGTGTTTTTGATACTGACCTGCTGGCTGAGCACTGCACAGCCGAGCTATGTACGAGCTCACAGCTCATCAAGCCATGATGGATCCTGCCACCACCAAGATTGATCCGGGCTGTTGGCAGGCCCGAGTGGAACATGCCTCCACATCTTCTAGCGCTCGTCACCCACCACGTACACCGCAAACCGCACCTGGCAGTGCTACTGCTGCCGTGCTAATAAGGCAGCGGAACTGGTGAGCGTGGGATGCATATCTCTGGAGTGAGCAGGGCACCTGCCACCCTGTGCATCTACACCTTGGTGCAGTCATGTCGGCCCGCCACATCTCTCCTCCTGCCTGCCGGAGTGCTATGGACGCTGCCAACTTCTTGTTTGAAACTGTCTCGCAGCAGCAGCTCATTGTTGGGTCGACCCTTTGCTCGAGGTTCTCGTCACCCAGCAGCCCCCAGTGTTGGTTGCGGAATGGAGCAGCCAAAGCGCCGTCGCTTAAAACCCGAGTGGATTTCTCGAGTCGGCCTTCTTAGGGGCGGGGCTGACGCCAACGTCGGTGCCGTGTCGGACGGAAGCACAGAAAACAGGTCAAGCCTCGAGGATACGGTAGGTCTGGACGTTGGGGTTGGCTCGTCAGCTGGAAGCGAGGAAGCTGCGGAAAAGAAGAGGTCGAAGCGGTGGCTGCTCAAAGCCACGGAGCATGACAGGTGAGAGAGAGGGAGAGCCCTCATGCTCGTGTACGTGGCGCTTGGTCGGTGGCTTTCGTCAGCAGTTTCTGGCAGTGGCTGCTACCCATCGTTCGTGTAGGCAAGCGTTGTGCTGCGTCGATCGCTTGTGACAGCTGCGCGTTCATGTTCTGGTTGTGCCTCGTACTCTGTCAGATCATACTCTCTGTTGTACTCGTACACCAGCATGTACCAGGATGATTTGAAGGATGCACAATTCATTATGTAGGCCTGGTATGGTACACGACGCTTTTGGGCTTTCGGGGCGCAGGGCTAGGGTTATCGAGGTTCCACGCCATACTCGTAAGTATTACCAGGTACACATACGCTGGCTAGACTCTCACGACAACGGCACTAAACTGGTGAACATCGGATCGGATAGCGGCACGCGTCAGTCAGTTTCGCCTTGACGGGCAATTTAAAAAGCGGTACATACGTACGTACGGCACGGCACTAAAGCGGTACATACGTACGTACGCCACGGCACTATACGCGTAGCTGCATGTGATACCTACGAGTATACGCTAAAATGTCAGTATATACCCCTAGACAGACACGTCTAGCAAATGCCTATAAATAGACAGACAGCCTAGCCAGCAATAAACCGGGGACACGACAAAAAATCCCGGGTTTTTGGAAAACGCCTGACCATACTATTGAAAAATGCTGGAAAATGTCAATTTGCTTCAATGCCACTTTTTTTCGCGCCAATTTTTTTTCACGCAAACAAAACGCGTTCAGATCTGCAGCGATATTCGAGGTGAATCTTGTATTAGTTTCGCTACGTGCAGCTGCCGCACAGGGGAGTACATAATTTTACATATGATATTTCTGTATGATATATACCAGCGTACGTATGGGGACATTGACAGGAGACAAAGATGGCCATGGAACATGAAACGGTGCAGTTTTCAAGTTGAATCAACGAATCAACAGAAGAAATAGGGGGTTTCCATGCAGATAATGAGGCGTTTTTCTACCGGGGATAGGGGACATATGTCTGGACATATGGCTTTGCCTAGACAGACAGACAGCAAGACATGGGCATGTCTCCTGACATCTTTGAGTATACGTAGACAACGTTGGCATTCTGGAAATGATCGGGAGTTTGGGCGACTGGGACTTGGGCGAGAAACAGCTGGAAACGGGACAACCCTGCATATACGTATCATAGCGAGTCCCGTATTGCGGGGTTACCTGCCCTGGGCACAGGGGGAACTTTGGCGAGTAGGAGTGGCGGTGAAGCAAGTGCCCCCTGCGGGTGGCAGGCCAGCTGCGTGATCTGGTGGGGGACAGGCGCCGACGCACACAGGTGCTGCCCACAGCGGGAGAACGCTTCGCAAAAATTCGAGACGTGGGCCACGTCCTGCGTGGCTTTCCACACGATGAAGCGCGGTTTCAAGAGCTACAGATTGTTTGCAATCGTTACTGGCAGAGGGAGTCACGGATCATGATTCCTGCTCCCGGGCGTTCTATTTGTAAAAGGCGTGTACGAAGAAGCTGGAACTGGCGTCGGCGTCGGCGTCGGCGCACCAGCAAGCTTCAGGCCCATTTGCGGGCGGCGAGCAATGGGGATAAGCGGCACTCTTTTCGGGTAGGAAGGGCGGCGAGCCAGAACACAAACGGTACAGCCACGGACACTCTCCTGGGGCACGAGGGGTGCGAGTACGTACCGCACACCCCTCACGAATACGAACACAACTACTGTAGGTACGTATATGTTGGCATTCGTCGGTTCTTGTGTTCGGTTTGCTGCACAAGTATGCATGGACGGACCGATACCTTACCAAAACTGGGACAAGTAAAAAAAAGATGGAGAAAGTATTCGTCCACGGACGGATACACCCTCGAAAACATGGGCAAGCGCTCGTTTCGTCTCAAAAACGTGGGGCACGTATTCCTCCGGACGAGTGCCCTCTCGAAAACATAGGGCGAGCAATCGTCCGTGGACGAGTGATACCGACGATAGAATGAGTTGCACTATTTTTTTTTCGTCTTGAGGTAGGAACACATATGATACACAGTTACCAGTTCGTTCTCCAGAAGTATTCGCCCAACTTCCAGCACTGTACAAAGTCGGCGGCTGACGAATACCATAAAAAAATAAACACGAGGCAAGCATTCGTCTATGGGCGGATACCCTCTCAAAAGCATGGGCAAATATTCGTACTGTGGACGAATACTCTGTCAGGAATGTGAGTCAAGCGTTCGTCCGTGGATGAAGACCACCTGCTGCTGTATGCGACGAAATAATTTCCCGAGTATTCGTCAAATCTTTTCGCATTCGTGCGGGGTGTGCAAGTTTAGTTTTGCACCTGTCGCACGCAGGAATGCAGGGGCGACAATGTCCGCCGTTCGCGGCGGGGGTCACGCGTTGTGGCGGGAGCATCGTTGATAGAGGCGGACGCCCTGACGTTGCCCGAGCAGTTTTGCAAGTCCATACACAACACACAAAAACGAGTCAATTGAATCCGCTTTCACGATTAATAGGAGCCAATGTAGAGGTTTGGGGCTGTTAACCCCTTTAGAACCGCAGCCCCGTTTGGGGGACAAACCAGTCGAATTTCAAGTAGTTTGCCCCCAAAACGGGACCGCGGTCCTAAAAGGGTTAAGGAGACGACGCAACCCATTGGAAGGAGGGTAAGAGACACAGCCAACTACGGCATGGAGAAAAGACAATCAACTGCGGCTTTGAGAAGAGAGGCAACGGAACAACAAAGTATGGGTGTGATCTCATTGGTGGCAAACTACGTACCAGCAATAATCTGCAAACCAAAAGGCGGGGACGGGGGAAAGGCGTCCCCGGGGTTGGGAAAGCTTCATCGGTGGTACATAGGCGGAGAGATGGTAATCACTCTCGTCGTCGGCAACCGTACAACATCGCGAACATGTATATATAGAGAGAGATGCGGGATATCTGGGACGTAGCGGTACCGCATGCGGCCGTACGTTGTCCTACCCGCTTCGTTTCCATTCTCGGGGAAACCAGAGAGATATCAGACATGTTTTAAGGGACGCGCGCGGAAGCGCTTCTATAAAAGAAACGTTAGAAGTGAAATTCGATCCCGGGTCCTCGACGACGTGAAGTGTGACCTGAACAAGACAACCGCATATCGGCACGTCAAGAGGGCCGTTGTTATTGATGGATTTTTTTCGCCATATTTATCATATACCTGGTACCAGGTATAAGGTTTTCGCGCTATTTTTTATATGGTTCTCCTTTTTTTGTGGCAAGTAGTGGAATTCGAACCGTTCCTGATATTTTTCCCTCCGTCAAAATTTCAAGTTTGAAAATATTTCTTGTTTTTCTTGGGGAAAACATATGGAAAATAAGAAAGAAAAAAAATCCTTCGATCACGACGGCCTTAAGTCCCAACGTGCAACAACATAACAACGCACTGCAACAGCTTGATACGTACAGCTGGCACGTTTCCTACTGAAGATTGCGGCCTGATTCAGCACTCAGTACGACGTTACAGTAGTTGAGGAACACATCCACTGGCCAGACACAGCAGTACGAGTCACAGCAGTGCGGAGTGCAGGTGCGTCGGTGTGTGCCGCGTCGGGCACCTTAAGGCGGCGGCACCAAGGACCTCGAGGCGACCGATATCCGAAGGCCCTCGACGCTCTCATCCGCATGCCGAAGGACCACGACGTGCTGCGCACTGATATACGGAGGTACATTCTTACGGGGGACCATAGTTAATAGGACCAAATATTGTTGGTAAAAATAGGGAAATACGTATCTGGTAGGTTTTTGTGTATACCGTAGGTCCTATTACTATGGTTCCCCGTAATAGTCATTAGTGATGGATAATCGATGCGATCTCGATAAACGAGAAATCAAATCGATATCTTGTCCTGAGGAGGGGGTGTACTCATTATCATGCATGGCCGTAGTCGTATGATCATAGGCCCTCGCATCCCTACAATGCCGGGACAGCACGTCGGGTTTTCACGGACCAGACAGACATTGTTTGCACCAAGTGCGAAGCGCCGTGAGGTGTTCGGCGAGTTGCATCAAGGGTGAGCTGCATCCTACTATTAATAAGAACCGCTTTTGAGGAGGACTTTGCATATGGACGACAGCTTCAATGAGTTGATTTCATTTCCGGTGTAGTCCCTATCAGAGACAGCAATTGGGGCACAAAGGAACTGCTTCGTGGGTGCCTTACCATAAACACTACGTGGTACGATCGTTCTCCTTGTTCGGAGCAAAAGTTCTCCACCCGCTCAAACGATCTAACTCGATGGCCAGCTGTAACCGACCGCAACAAGAAAACGCCACCTGGTACCCTGGTTGTTCAGCTCAGGTAGTGAGCGGCATGTTTTTTACAGCGTCGTTGCCAACCGACGCCAACCCAACCTATATGCAATGAATAGCGGGAGGCTGGGATATATATACGAGTTTCGATAATCGACACAAGGAGTATATCTCGAAACTTTTCGTTCGGTATAAATACTTGAACACAGGGATACGGGGATGTCGGCGGGGGACGGAGGGATAAACGTGATTTTTGTTGTTGTTGTTGTGGTTGTTGTTGTTGTTGTTGTTGTTGTTGTTGTTGTTGTTGTTGTTGTTGTTGTTGTTGTTCCCGTTTAATATCTCCACCCTTGTTCTCTCTTCCTCCTACGAATGCTAGTCGTAGCTCAGATCCCGGGTCACAAAGCAGGCTCGTCTCCCCCCCCTCCCTACTTAAGACACGGTACGTGAATTTCACCTTCATAGCCAGAAGGGTTCAGCACTTTATTTTCCCTCGTCAACTCGCGTGTGTTTTTTGTTGCATACACACGCCACGCCAGGCGCTTTCTGCAGTTGATTTTAGTGCAAAAATTTAGGGCCCCACAACACGACAGGCTTCGAAACCCTGACCTTCGACCTCAGTAGTTTTTGAGGCTAACCACTATGAACCCTTTTAGAACCGCAGTCCCGTTTTGGGGACAAACCAGTCAAACTCCAAGTAATATGCCCCCAGAACGGGACTGCACTCCTAAAAGGGTAGATAGACCAACGGGGCGACCACAGTCAATACCATATATCGCAGTTTCGGTTCAATATCTACGTACCACTACTCTGCTTATACTATTACGGGGGATCATAGTAAATAGAACCTACGGTACACACAAAAACCTACACATTTACGTATTTTCACTAACAATATTTGGTCCTATTTACTATGGTCCCCCGTGATATTAAATGTTACAACAAGGGGATTTCGCTGCGGCCGGCTGACGCCCGCCTGCGGCTCCGCGTATGCCCGTGATGGCCAACATTGTTGGTAGTTTAAGCCGAAGCCGCACTGAAGCGACTGCACTCCCAAGGGGTGGTGTACGAAGCTGCGGTTTTGTTCTCAAACTGTTTTTTTGTTTGTCCCCTTTTGGGGTTTGTTCTTTTTTACGGAGAGATGTTCATGAGCGATCAAGGTCAAAACTCGTGTCATGCTATGTATGGTCGAATGGCCAAACACAATAGGAGATTGACGGTAAGTAGATACTCTGTTTTTTTTTTTTTTTTTAAACAGGGACGAATTCCTCGGGTGGCAGGTGTTTGATGATGAACGGCAGCAGCAAGCAGCACTGTACATACGAAGTCTGCAGCAGCTGTGAAGAATCATAACTTAGATCATACCTGGTAGCTACGAGTACTCGTACCCTCGTACGTACGGGGGTGCCTTGCCCAATGAGCGCTGTCTACCCCAAGGTTTCGCAGATTTGCCCTATACCGTGAAATGGCGCGAAAATACCCCGGTATACCGTTTGTTTGGAGAATACCCAAGTCAGGGCGTACAAATGCCAAGGGCGGTCAAATCTTCGCTGTAATCCACTTCAACCTGTTCGTCGTTTGCCGCCTTTTCCGTGTCCCCCTTCCCCACTCCTGCCTCCCTTATTCCGCGCTCTGTCTTATTTACGTGCCCACTCTGTCCACGCTCTTCGCTCCAGGCAGATAACCGCTCTGGCCCTGCCCGCCCTACTGTCGCTGCTGGTGGATCCGATCTTGTCGCTAGTGGACACCGCTTACGTAGGGCGAGGTCTCGGGTCCATTAGCCTTGCCGCGCTAGGTGCGTCTAGTGTCCAACGGCATGAAAATGGATCGAGCGGAGATCCCTGCTGGAGATTTGGGCTCCACTATTGTTAACAATTGCTCGTTGTGACCTTCGGTACACGCAGTCAGTACAGGAAACGTATTCTACCAAGTAGAGCGAGCACTGCAAAAGGCAGGCTGATACGTATTTCTTGGAAAATACGAAATCCGGAACCCGTTGTGCCGAAGTTGTTAGACTATATACAGTAGTAGTGTGTACTGCACTCTTTCCAGGCTGGGCCAGCATTACTGTTTCTTATTGAGGTGGTCTGTGCTGTGTTGGCACCTCTAGAGAACATAGACCAACTCGCCCTCGCTGAGACGGCAGGCGAGGAACCAGAAATACGTCCTGCGTTCTAAACGGCAGCAGCAGCAGCAGCAGCAGCAGCAGCAGCAGCAGCAGTAGCAGTAGCGGCAGTAGCAGTAGCAGTAACGGCAGTAGCAGTAGCGGCAGTAGCAGTCGTCTATGTCACGAGTACGGCCGGTCCCGTAGACCTGCCGTGTCCAACACAGAGTAAAGAAAACAATCAAAACGTTTCCATTCGTACGTACTGTAGTCCTATCGTCTCGCACAGCTCGAATCGCGGACATCTACGAAAAACGAACAGCGACGCCTTTCCAATCATTCGAGTGTGTCTCCCTTATGCCTCGTTGATTCACGGGACGTGGTTTCTGGTTCTGTTCGGCGCGGCACCGTATCATACCACTCACCACCTCCTCCGTTCCCCGCTCTCGACCGCTGACCCCACCCGCGTAATCGCGGCTGGTCCCCCCCCCCCCCCGCTCCCCTCCTTGTACCTTTCTGCTAACGAAAGGACCATGCACGAGTATTTTCCACTTCTCCTTCAACACATTCCGCTCCCTCACGCAGAGCACGACGGCCCTGGTCAGCAAGAGCCTCGCGGAGGATGACAACGAACAAGCAGGCGAGATAATTACCAACGGTGGCAGGCACCGGTACTCGTTCATAGGGCAGGCGGGTTTTGCTGTCGGATGAGAGCTGGCTGCTTGACTCGCTGGCGGGGGCTCCCTTAACCCTTTGAGGACTGCAGTCCCGTTTTGGGGACAAACTATTTGAAATGAGTGTGGTTTGACCCCAAAACGGGACTGCAAGCCTAGAAAGGTTAAGGCGGGTTGTAAACCTTTGAGGTTTGCGCCCATATTTTCGGCCTAAAAAATTACTTGGAAGTAGTGTGGCATCATTTTTGCAAGTACTAAAAGGGTTGATGCGGTTGTCGCCCCTCTGTCGAGCGCTCTTTCGTTGTCGTCGACGCGGCCACACCACCGCCTCCGCGGCACCGTTTCTTATACCAGGTATATCGTTTGTTTTCTGGTAGATAATCGTACTCTTTTTCTTTGTTGCCGAAACTCACCGTCGTCTGCCGTCATCGTCGCCGCCCACCCTCGTACCCCCTCCCCCCTATTATATACCTGGTATATGTATTGGTTGGGTTGGCGTCGGTTGGCGACGACGCTGTAAAACACGCCTCTTGCTACGTGAACTAGACAGCCAGGGTACCGTTTTTTTTTTTTGGCGGTCACCACGACTGGCGGCCGAGTTAGATCATTTTTGTGCGGGGAGAACCTTCCCTCCGCACGAGGGGGATAATCGTATCACGTAGTGTGTGTGGTAAGACACCCACGAGGCATTTATATAGTAAACCCATTGCTGTCTCTGGAACTGGCCACACCAGAAATTAAACCAATTCATTGACGCTGTCATCCATATGCAAGAAAATCCGCCTCACAAGCGATTCTTAGTAGGATGCAGCTCACCCTTCATGCGACTCGCCAAACACCTCACGGCGCTTCGCGCTTGGTGCAAGCAATGTCTGCCTGGTCGGTGAAAGCCCGACGTGCTCCGTCCCGGCATTGTAGGGATGCGAGGTTCTATGGTCATACGACTACGGTACGGCCATGCATGACAATTAGTACCCCCCCCCCCCCCCCCCTTATATACGGGTTGGGTTGGCGTCGGTTGGCAACGACACTGTAAAACATGCTGCTAACTACTTGAGCAAGACAACCAGGGTACCGCTACTTTTTTATTTTGTTTTTGGCGATCGGTCACAGCTGCTGGTTGTCGAGTAATGTCATTTGTGCGAGGTGAACAACCTATACTCCGCACAAGTGGGAATGATCGTATCACGTAGTGTCTTCATGGTAAGGCACCCAAGAGGCAGCTGCATAGTACTCCCATCGCTGTCTCTGGAAGTGGCTACACCGGAAATTAAAGTATCACAGCGAAGCTGTCATCCATATGCAAGTTCGCCTCACAAGCGGCTCTTGGTAGGATGCAGATCACCCTTCATGCGCCTCGCCGGACACCTCACGGCACTTTGCGCGTGGTGCAAGCATTGTCTGCCTGGTCGGTGAAAACCCGACATGCTCCGTCCGGCATTGTATGGATGCTACAGTAGGGTCTATGGTCATACGACAACGGCCATACATGATAATGAGTACACCCCCCTCCCCCCTTTACCCTCCCCCCATCCCCTCTTGTCGGTCGGGTTTTTGTCGCACGTTTTCTCGTGCTGCCGCCTTCAGGCGAAATCGTGCAGCAAATGTATGTCTTGGCGTGTATACTCGGCGCTGGCCTCCAAGTGACGCTGCTCACCCAAGCTCCCTCCATACTGGCGGTAATGGGGGCTGGGCCAAGCACGGCCCTGTTTTCTGAAGCCTCCGCGTACCTGAAGGTGAGGGCGGGGGGGTGATGGAATCATAGCCTTGGGCATCCCATCCGCGCGAATGCCCCAACGTAGGGTGGTTAAGGTAAGCAAATTATCCACCCGGTTGGGTTGGAGTTCGTTCCGCAAACTTAGCGGGTAGTGCCATTTTTGTGTCCCTCGAGGTTTTTCCGATGCTTGTACCCAGCGGCGGCGGCGGCGCTCGATGCACTTCTCCACCGCCTCCTCCTGCCAGCGTTTACCAAGCCACGCTTATCAGCGTACCGGTATGCCTTAGTGCGCCGCGCGCAGATCGTGCAACAGCGTTGCGCGAATAAACGTCACACGTAACTTGCGAAGGTGAGTTTGGACGACTTTTTTCTCGATCTCACAGTTGAGCTGATGAGGTGTGTGTGTGTGTGTGTGTTTTTTTTTTCAAATTATCAAGATACTGAAAAAATGTAGTCGAAAAACCCTTGCCCCTCTTCCTCTGTATCCTTTTTTTCGTTGTCCATCGTCCACGCGCGCGCAGATCCGCGCTCTGGCAGCCCCTGCGGTGCTTCTGATCATGGTGAGCGAGGGCGTCTTTCGTGGGCACGCCAACACGAGAGCTCCTGCTGTCGCGGCTCTAAGCGCGGCGGCTGCCAACGTGGTCGTCGACCCCGTTTTTATGTTCGCGCTCTCCATGGGCATAGCGGGTGCGGCGGGGGCGACGGCAGTAGCGCAGTACCTGGCCGTGGTGATCTATGGGGCGATGCTGTGGAGGGGCGCGCGCGGAGGCACGATGGTCGTGCCGTTCTTCGTCTCGCGGCGAGAGCGAGAGGAGAAGAAAGCCGCCGCGGCAATCAGCGGGGGAGAAACCAAGCCGGCGGTGAAGGCTTGGCCGCTCTTGGTCACCGTCATTTCGGCGAACGCGGCTATGTTGCTCAGGTAATGAGGCAAGACTCGAACGCGCGATCGTTCGTCTCCGCGCGACGGTCCCGTTCGTGTGCCGCTTGGCCGCGTGCCGCTGGGCGTGCCCTCCCCCGCCCCTCTCTCACTGCGCTGCGCGTTCCGTCAGCACGTGTGGTTTGTTTACGCCCTACCGCTGGCGATACTGTCGGTCGCGTCGGGTGAAGGGTTTACGTATCTTACGTCATCACCCCCCACCTTCACACGCCCGTTTTTGCTTTCTGACCGAGGGTATCTCTCACGCCACCGCATCGCCAAGATCGGCTGTTCGGCTGACTCTACGCTACCTCGCGTTTGTCGCGATGACAGTGTTTGGAATATGATGGTGTGGATGGTCTCGTCGAAGATACGTATATATACGTACAAATGGATGGATGGCGCTCCTGCCGGTATCGGAATAGTTTACATACAGACTTACCATAGTCTATTGTATGATGTGTTCCAGCAGGCAGGCTCCTTCCCTTGGCCGTTACCCGCTTCCCTAACCTACCGCCTTTGGTTGTTTTGTTTTAGGTCGACGTCGTTGATGACGTGCTGGGCGGTGGCGACGGCAACTGCGACCAGAATGTCTTCCGCTTCGGTTGCCGCGCATCAGGTCAGCGAGGTTGTCAAGTGAAGTTGTCTCGCTTAGGTTATAAACTCTAGTAAGCGAGTCAGCCACGGTGGATGCTTCCGTTCGTTCGTTTTGTCCCCCCCCTGCCGCAGCGAGATAGGATCGACAAATACGTCCGAATGTCGCGAAACTGTTTTTGAGCGTATATGACTGGACTGTAAAACCCTCGCCCGGCACACGCTCGCCCTCTGTGTGGTAAAACGGACGCCGTTATTTATTTATTCAGGCCGGCGTATGTGCGTCGCCTCCCTTGTTCGCAACCGCTCGCACCGCTCTGCGCCTTTTCCCGACCCGACCTTCTTGTTTCGTTGCCATGCATGTCATATCATATCATGTCGTGTCGTGTCGTTTATGTACCGGGTCAGGTGGGTCTGTCGCTGTGGCTACTCTTCGCCTTGGTCGCGGAGGCACCTTCGATCGCCGCGCAAGTACTGGGGGCGAGGTGAGAGGAAAAGACCTCACGGAATCGTCCGCGTGGCCTTTGCGCTCCAGTGCGGGGAGCCAGCCGCTCCTGGGCCATATGCCACGACCGGAGGCTCGTACGCAGCTCTTTTTCGCCCTCCGAAAATGGTCCGACCTTCGACAGGGTCTCCCCTAATAACTGAGGGAACTGATAACACCCAATATCGTTGAAATAATCCCATCCCCGTTTTTGCACTACAGGTTTAGGTCGTGGGATTGATTGTTCAATGGGGGTTGAGCGTAAAATGCCAATTTTATCAAAATACCGTTTTGGGGTGAAGAATTAATCGTACAGCTCTCCTTGAGCGAGGAGAAGCCTCATAATAGCACCCCTGTGGCAGCATGCGTCTCCTGCTACGAAAGCCTTTGGCACTCCCCCATCGGTGACTTTGGGGTTAGGGATGATGCCCAGGCGGGCTTTTTAGAGGGTGTTTCGAGGTGTTCTCGCTGGCCGCTGGTTTTTGTTTTTTTTCTTGCGCATGTGGTATGTCGCGGTTGACGGTGGGACGCCGAGGGGAATAGTCTTCTGCAACACTTCCCAGTAGAGTTCCCAATTCTTGTGGACGGAACGTCTCTTTAGCACAACCTCGCCGAGACTAGACTTGATTTCTTCCGTGGGCCCTCGGGGGTAAAGTTATACCTAGTACATAGTAGGAGCTCTGGCGAGTGTCGGTGTCGGTGTTGCGTTATCGACAGCACTTAATTGTCGCCGCGAGAAGCAAGCAAGCATACAGTTTGATGCGCTGTTGTTTCGCGTACACATGTACGTGTCACGTAGTTCAAAGCGGCGGTAGGTCTACGGCCCACAGCAAGCTTTAGCTCCGAAACGATTCCCTAGTTAGGCTGCAGTAGTCGAACCCCCGAATGCCTTAAGCCACCTTGACGACTTGAACCCGCCACTGCTGGCGGGTTGATGCATGGTCCGGTGTAGGAAAACACCCAGCGGTACCGCTTCGATGCAACAACAAGACACACGCGGACGGGACGGGGTGACGAGAATGCTACCTAATTTTCAGAACTGCCGGCGGTAAATAGCTGTAACGTACGGCATCGCGCGAGCGCGGCACCTTCACGGTCACGCCCGACTGGAATTATAGGAAATACGTTTTTGTGAAAGGTCAGATTTTACAATATTTCGACCTCACTCCTATTCCCGCTCCCGCCGCGCTGGACCAGGTACATCGCCCGAGGGAATCTGGAGACCGCGCGCTCCATGGGGCGCCGCGTGACCACCGTGACCTTGGCGTGCAGCGGGTTCCTCGGGTTCAGCCTACTCTGCCTGGGCTGGGTCGCTCCGCGGTGCTTCACCACCGACCCAGCCGTCCTGGGCAAGCTGAGCAAGCTGCTGCCCCTCCTCGCCTTCCAGCAACCTTTGATCGCAATGACGCTCGTGACGGAGGGCCTCCTGGTCGGAGCGGGACAGGTGGGTGGGTGGGTGTGTTGGTGGGTGGGGTGAATGGGTGTGGGTGGGTGGGTGGGTGGGTAGCATGAGCAGGGCGAGGGACTTGTTGGGCCAGCTGTGGGATCGGTTGCATGGTCGGCTACGGAATTGCTGGAACGCGTTTACCTCTCATGACGGTTTTGGATGTGAAGAATGACCATGTGTCGTTTGGATGTGTGCTGTAGGCGGTTGATCACGAGTCCCACGAAGTGTTTCACTATTGATGTACTGCAGCTTATGGGCGAGAGGGAGGGCGGGGGCAGGGAGGGGGGGGTGTACTCGGTAGGAGATATGTACTCGATGTCATGCATGGCCGTAGTCGTATGACCATAGACCCTAGCATCCCTACAATGCCGGGACGGAGCATGTCGGGTTTTCACCGACCAGGCAGACATTGCTTGCACCAAGCGCGAAGCGCCATGAGTCGCATGAAGGGTGAGCTGCATCCTACTAAGAACCGCTTGTGAGGCGGACTTACATATGGATGACAGCTTCAATGAGTTGATTTAATTTCCGGTGTAGGCATTTCCAGAGACAGCAATGGGAGTACGATGTAACTGCCTCTTGGGTGCCTTACCGTAACACTACGCGTACGTGATACGATCATTCCCACTTGTGCGGAGTAAAGGTTGTTCACCTCGCACAAACGATCTTACTCGACAATCAGCTGTGACCGACAGGTAGGGAGGGGGGGGGCAAGGATAGTTGACGTGTAAGGCGCGTGATTGTCTTGGTTATTCTTGGAAAGGGGGAAAAAAGCATCGGCGGCAGCTGCGCCACCGCTTTTGGCGGGCGAGCACGCCCCGGGACGGAAGTGCTTCCCTTCTAGTAAGTTGCGTGCGCTCAAGGCTCTTGCGCCCGTGTCCAGTCCCAGGTGTTATCTTGCATTGTGCTAACGACTGTTTACACCCAGACTGCTCCAAGCTTGCCTGCCAGTATGCTTTCTGGTCCGCAACGTTTTTGCTGAAACTGAAAGTGATTTGTGTGATCAGTTCTGAGGTAATGTTCTGGTCCAGCCACTCCTGAAACGCGGTAAAGTGTCTGTAAAGCAACGCGACCACCTGAGTGTTGTGATGAAGTGTCCGTGCACCAGGCTTGTATGTGGGTACCTCGATCTGTACGGGGTTCCTCGTGCTGTCAAACCCCCAGCACAACTCAGTAGAGATGCTCTCGTCGTCGGCTTGTGGTTCATGATCCTTGAATGGGTAGATCCTTATTGCTGCCTTTTGCCTCGTCTGATATAATCCTACTGCCGACGCGCGACGACGATGTTGTTCCATGCCGCGGTGTCGGGCCGTTCGTTCGAAACGAACAGTTCCGGTGGCTGGCGGCGTCCACCGGCATCTCGAGCACGCTGGCGGCCGGCTTCATCATACAGGTGGGCCGACGAGTACCGCACTGGGACGTGGTGGGAATCTGGGGCGGCATCACAGCCATGTTCACGCTTCGCTTCCTGGCCACGATTTGGCGAGTATTGGATCGCAAAAACGGGCCCTACTGGGTGCTGCGATCGGATGCGGGCGCTGGGAAGAAAAGCAGCTGACAGCGCTACTAAGGGTCATTCTTATCGGAGAGCTTTTTCCCCATAATTTCCACATTTTTTCGCGCAATTTTTCAATCTTCCAGATTTTCCTGTTTTTTTCCAAATATGTCAAATTTAGCAAACTCTTTTTTTGCTTATGGAGAATTTCGCGAATAGTGGAAGAACGCCTCCGTATCTTAGTACATATCTCCAACTATTTCCAAACTCTGAAAATAATGGAAAAAAACTCTTCGATAAGAATGAGCCTAGTGCGGGAAGAATCGGTTTTTGTTAGAGTTGAAATCAAACTACCTCCCGGTGATGTGAACCTCTGGGACAACGGCGGCGATGTCATCGGCGGCGGCAGTAGACATCGGTCGTGGCGGGCGGAAGGAGGGGGGAGAGGATTGGCCTTGGGTGACGTAACGACTTTTACTGCAAGCCCTTGTTGATGGGCGGCGGTGTCGTTAGCGCCCCTTGCGGTGTTTTTGTTATCTATGAGTGTTGAATTAACAGGAGCGGAGCGTCGCGACCTCTAGCTGCTGGCAGCGTAGTGCGTCGAGTCTATACTGCGTCGAAGCAGCGGGAAGAGTGGACTGCGGTGCTGGGTAGATTGCGTAGAGGTTAAGTACTGGTCACGTCGATCCACAGCTGTAAGGCGGCTTTCTGCCAGGCCGACGTGCCCTCGTCTGTTGCGAGCGAGCCGGGTATACACCGGAATGGAGCCCTTGCGGATGCCGGCACAGTCTGTGAGCGTGACTCTTTTCACATCCGAACCCTTCGTTGTTCGGTTTTGTGGAAAATGTGTCCACGTCTGTCCATGGTATTCTAAGTAAATTCGAACTGCTGCAGCTCAAGAAAGAGCCGGTATAATCGTGAAAACATCATTTTTGGCCCGATTTTTTTCGGTCGAATTCACGACGTATCTCTCGGCCGGTGACAACCGGTGCTTACGGCGACACAAGATCCTCACCGTCTGAGCCAAGAAACCTTCCCTGTGCCCACACAGCTGGCTCTTGAGTTGCCCAGGCTACGGCATTAAAGGAGCCGAATCCATTGAGGTAACAATGAGAGATAAAGCGCCCACCCGCGTCGGGAGTAATAGTAGCAGCATCAAAATGACGCCAACGCCCACCCTAACCCAATACAAAGCACGCAAACGTTGACAGTACCGGTGCTACAGCTACCAGCTACGCGCCAGGTGCCTGGTTTATGGAACAGACTACCCCATGGCAGCACGCTACGTACGCTATTGTAGACGTAGGATACATACAGCCCACGGAGCAAAAATATACTGATGTCACAGACTACGCGCACCATAGGGGTGTGCTTTCGTACAAGGCAAGCTCTGTAAACAACATGCAGAGCTATGGGGAAACGTCGAATCCTTCCGCGATAGGTATACAGTAGGTGCTTGCGCAAGGGTAAATTTTGAACCGTGGGGTCTATAGGGAGAGCAGTGGTGAGGAGTTGTAGACGGATGGCAACGTCGAGACACCCCTCATGGTGTCACAAAGCATGCGGCGCCTGGGAGCAAGGTGGTCACCATCCTATCACAGCCACACCATACCAAGTGGCCTGCGGCGGGGAACAGGCGAAAGAACGTGGTACACGGGAGGGGTCAGCAGATTAGAGCCGGTCGGGACGATAGAGCTTGGCAACGTTTTAACGGGAGTCACGTGCAGGTCGAGGCGACGTCATGCATGTTCCCATACTGGTACTCATGAACAACACCGCCGCTTCTGGTATTGTATTGGGCAGCTGTATGCGCAACTTACTACCAATGTAAAATGCCGTCATACGTAAAAAGCGATGTGGCTTCCACCTACCCGTGCTCATATTTCTGAGTATTCGATCTGGACGTTGATGGTTGGTACAGCAGGCAGGTGGACGAAACCTCAGTAGGCACGAGAACCTGTACGATTACGGCACATAACTGCAACTTTTGTGATAGAGCCTGACGATAAAGGCTGTGGCATGAAGGCTGCGGCATCTCGATGGTTGTCGATGGTACGTACCTGGTGGCGACTATCATAGGTCAGTCGACGCCATGATGGGATTTTGGGTGGTATCCCTGTCCCTTTTTCGGTCCCAACAGCAGTGCGAACACGAGAATCGGTACGTGACTCGAGCCTACTTACAAATCATACGTACTCACGTCGGCTGCGTTGCTCCCGACTTGCACGGCCTGGTACTGCGAGTTCTCGCAGGAGGTGACAAGGTGTAGGCCGTCGGGGAGCCCGGTCTGCATGGCGAAAGAGATGGGCAACAACACGCTTCGTCACGAAGGAATCCCCAACACGAACAAGAGAAGAAGTTTATTTACTGTAGTTGCAGATTCACGACGACCCCAATAATTCGGGTCCGGGGCGCTATGAGACATACGAAAGCGCACGTATTTTACTACTGCCTGTACGTACAACTGTAGTATCATATCGGGTGAATCCTTGGTATATACCGGTATGGAGAAGGAGAACTCATACTGTACGTAGAGCGGAAAACCATACGATGTATGTCCTATTCTTATTTGACACCAGGACCTGTTGCGTACCAGGTACTTGGTTTTGTGTTGTGATCTGGGTAGGACCGGATTATCTCGTGGCTCGTCGACCACCCACCTCGTGTGTATCCGAACGATTACAAGTACGTATCATGGAGACTCACCTGCAAGAAGTAGTATACGTGCTCCCACATCACCCCCGTCGAGTATTTTTCCTCGTCGGTGCATCCAGAGGTACCGCAGGTCATCGACACCAGCGCACCGGACTGGTTATCTTCCCCTTCCCGAACAACATACTGTACGCCGGTGATGCCGCACCCTGGCACGGTCCGCAATCGAGAACGCACAGCGGTGGTGTGGTGTGGCGTGGAACGGAGATGGTCGACTGTTAGCGGTCCATGGCGTGTGGGCGCACACACACATCCGCTCAACTCCAACGTAGATTATTGTTCGAAAATATGTCGCTCGAATATCTTCATACACTTCATACATGGTACAGCAGGATAGTAGTACCTGGTACTTCGTACCAGGTATCATATACCCAGTCGTTAAAAGAGATTTCATTCACCGACCGAAGCATTGGTGATATCGGCGATACCAACCGACTGTTCCTATCAGCACGTGGACTCTGCTGTGTTACTCGACAACTCAAAGCTGCGTGAGAACATTAATAGCTGTCACGGTTCGTATGATATTAGGCTGTACGAAATGTATCTCGTAAAGGCATGATACGTACGTACAGTACGTACGATCCTTGTACCTACCTGTCAGTACGATCTACGAGTTTTTCCCACCGACTTCATATTTTACGCGGTCGTCGATCTCACCGTTGGTGCCTGCATTGAACAGCCTTCCGGGTGCCCGTGCCACGGCCGTAAGGGCACAAATGCTCCGTAGCACTGTTGTAGTACTGCAAGCCCTCATCGATTGAGTCTCGATCGGTGGGCTAGGGCTGGTGCCGCATGAAATGGGCCCGTCGCTTAATGATACTCGGCTACGACTACGTACTGCTGTACGAGGAACGCAGAGTACGTATGTATGTGCTCACGACGACAGCACCTCGACCAAACAACGTTGAGCTTTTGATGATACGAAGGATGTACCCAATAAATGTTGTTGCGTTTCATGTATGTGTCTTTTCGTCTTTTCGTCTAGGCCAAATATCTGAGATCTGAGAAATCTGATGAGATCGGTTTTTTATAAAAAAAAGGAATGGGTGATGAGAGTTACTTTTTATGCATGCGGCTTGTTCGTACGAGTGTGTTGTACGTACGCCTGGTACGTATGTACGTGCGTACAAGTATATACCTGGTATCTTGTTCTCGCTTAACATTATCTATCTACGTAGCTTAATAGTGTGATAGTATCAGCCGTCCACCGTCCGCACTTTACCGGTGAGAGCACCAGAGCACCCGGAGTCTATTGCTGTTACCTTCCTGCGGTACAAAGTACAGTAGTACCTGTAGCGTATGTAGTGTGACATCAATGGTATGTAGTCGGGTGTAGGTGGTGCATATTAATATACCTACCTGGTAAAGTAGTAATAACCAGGTACCGGTAGATGTTGTTATGGCGATATTCATTAGGCTCATATTTCACGTTTTTTCATTTTGCGGACCTCTCCCGCCTTCTCGCGCGGTTTTTTCACCGGGGCACGCCCCCGCCTCCACCCCAGCGGCCGGTGCCGCCGATACGCTCGCGCGGTGCCGCACGCGCTCGCCCGGGACCTTGACGTCGGAATCACCTTTCGTCATCTCTGCAATCCACGGGCCTTTTCTGCCCTCTCTCAGCTTTCGGATGGAACGCCTCGCCAAAGGCATAATCTTACATCGTGATTTTTTCGGGGGCGTGCTCTCCGACCTCCGTTCTCCCCGGGAGGATCGGCTGCCCTGCTCGCGCCACCATCATGGGGGCCTGTGCTGGCGGCCGTAAGAACACCACTATATTACACCGATGGTACTACAGCAGTCGAGAGTGCTTTTACCATCGTTGTTGAGAGTATACTCACCGTCTGATGGTCTCTGAATTCCAAAAGACAGAAAACGCATGCATGTATGTGAGTATCCGAGAGCGAGGCGAGGAGAGGAAGAGTGGCAGCAGCACCAACCAGCATACGACTCGTATGTGTAGGACGCCGGATACGCGAGCATAAGCTTGGCAGACGATTAGGGTGCGCTAAAATCTTGTCCCCGTCTCGGCAGCTATATACCCCAAGCGTGTAGCTTCTCGATACCTCTGCGTAGGCCCCCATCTATGCCCAAAGGCCATGGGCTATGAAGGATATACACTATTTACGGCAGATAGGCACCAAAAATTGACAACGACATGCACAGACGACATGGAAATGGACTTTGAAGACCATGGCGTATACAATGAGCTGACAGTAGGGCCGGCGCAATACTATCGTGTGGGGGGGGTAAAACACAGTCGTATGTGTGTGGGTGCGGAAGCGGTCGGGGTGGGAGAGCGACGGAAAACATCGCGAGGGTTGGTGGGCGGGAGTGGTCGCCCGAAAGGTGCTTAGGGTCATTCTTATCGGAGAGCTTTTTTTCCAAAAATTCGATATTTTTTTCGCGCAATTTTTTCAATCTTCCATATTTTCCTGTTTTTTTTCCCCAAATATTGGAATGTTAACTACCTTGATATTTTTGCTTCTGGAGAATTTCACGAATAGTGACAGAACGCCTCCGTATTATGATACATATCATCTCCAATTATTTCCAAACTTTGGAAAATTTAGAAAAACCGCTCTCCGATAATAAGAATGAGCCTTAGAAAAGGTGTTTCAAAATTCGTACCCGGTACACTATAGGATTTCTGCTTCCAAAATCGCGTACGATTACTATACGTAGTAAGAAGTAGCTTCAAAAATCGTGGGTCGATTATTCAGAGCCAAGAGCGAAAACCAAAGAGAAAACTATCAGGAAGAGATTCATGTACTCGGGGGAATACAGGGATACAAGCAAGCACGTACGAGGTTATCTCTGACACATAAAATAATGAGTGTATCCTTGTCACATCTGGTGTCAGTATGGATTTTGGATTTTGTGGGCAAGAGGTGATAGCAACCTGGCTGCTCGCCCCCACCCCATTTGGTCACTCTTCATCCGACCCCGAGTCCCAACACGATTAATCAAGAGAATATCTGGTCAGGTGCAGTGGAAATTGTTGTACCCCTCTTCGCCTATTGGCGGACCACACTCTTGGGTGCATTGGTCCGACACGATACCAGGCGGAACGTTGGAAACGCCTGCCACTTGTATCGCGCTACCGCAGGGACGTCGTTAATGTTAGTCAACACGGCCACAGCACGATGATTGCGGGGACTATAAATCGCCTTCCGGGAACCAGAAGCAAGTAGCCGAGCAACCGTCCGTCGCGCAGGATAAGCAATACACCCTCTGCAGCACTCGTGCTGCTGCTGCTGCTGCTCACGTGCGAGCCTCCGCGGCAAGTAACGCCCTCGCCCGCGCTTCATACAGCACGTACATTTTGTGTGCGAATTGCTTCTTCTGCGATAATATTATATAAACAAAGTCTGCACCTATAGTCTAAAGTAATCATCCACTCCAGGCTTCATATTAATAGTATATTTGCCGCCGACAGCGCACGCGACTTACGTACCGACTGGCGGGAAACAAAAACGCATATACACGGCAACTACTGCTGCTGCTATTCTTTCACAATACCGGGGTACGGCTTATTAGGGGACAGGTGCCCCTAGGCTGCCAGGTATGATGTACTCCGGCGAGCCGATGGCGGGAACAGCCGCCGTGACTCGCTCGATCTCGCGCAAGTCGGCGGGGGAGAGAAAGCGCGCCTTGCCGATGAGGGAGTCATGGCTTGACCTCGCCATCAAATCTCCCGCCTGGAACAGCAGCAGTAGCAGCAGTAACACCAAGCAATCGAGCCAGGTGGAAGAGCACGTGCCGCCGAGAAAGCATGCTTCAAAGCCATGAACGCGTACCGAGTTGCTGGAAGTAATGCTTCGTAACCCTACCGAACAGATGACGATCGATTGACGGACCGACCGACCGACCAAATATTCCACGCCTAACACAGGGGACGATACGCATACATGAAGTCCGGGTAAGCGAGCGGGCGGGCGGGCGCGTGCGGCCGCGTCTGGAAACAAGGGAGTGCCCCCTAGACATATTCCGAGATTCTGGGCTAAAATAGTACGGCCGTTCGTTGCCGTGTGTGCCGTGTTGTCGACGGTTTCGAGGCGACCCAGCGCTGACTGTCTTGTTCGTGGAAGGCGCAGGCTCTGGCTGATCAGTGTGTGGTGGCTAACAGAGTACAGCGGGCAACCGAGCGTGTCCGCGCCGGCAGGGACCGGGAAAAACTCGCCTGCGAGTGCGTGTTAAACGCTTCCAGGGAGGTGGCGATCACGTCCTCGCCCACCTCGACATCGCTGCCGAAGAAGAACCGTATGATGCTCTCGATCAGCTTGGGCTCCTGTGTGTTTCGCCGGAACAAACGCGCGACACGAGTGCATGTGGTGCTTGAGATACACACACTGGTATGCGTTTGGTCCGATTATTCGTGCAGTGAAACTTGTCGGCACGCTATATAGCTGGCGCTTTTTCAAGTGCTCCAGAGCTTGCAAGAGCAGCGCCAAACGCCCGCGATGAAAACGCTCCACTTGGGCACTTGGTTTCATCCGTCTCAGTGCTAGGCGTCGTTCAGCGAAGCCGGTGCGAAAGCTATATTAACGCCTCTTGTATGATGGGGAGGGTTTTAGGGACAGGCGACAGCGCCGGTCGAACAAAAACATCAAAACACGGATACAAACAACACAGACGGGAGTAACGAGAGAAAAGAGGGGTGCGGCCCGCCCAACGATTACAAGACTGCTTTGACTACTTGTCCGAGGTCGTGGAACGGTAACCGTTCTCACCTTTCTGGTGAAGTCGTTCATCCTGAGGCTGGCGGTGGAACCACTACTTACAACCCCGACCTGAACCAGCTCTTTCCACAGGCACATCGACTGCATCCAGCTCAGCGACATCCGCGCGACGAACGGATCGGTAGGGCGAACAATGTCCCCCGACGCCAACGCCTTCGCGGCGTGTCGAAGACCAAACAATACGAAAAACGAAAGAGAGAGAGATGAAATCAGGGGTAATATGTGGGAGAAGGAAATCATAGGCGACGTATAACCTGCCGCTCACCACCGTGACCGCGCTCGTTTTTTTAGGCTGAAAAGTACATGCATGCGACTTTTACCGCGCAACTGCTTGCACGACGTAGAGGGCAACGAGAGGTCACACAAACTCTGGGGTATAATCTTCGGAAGAGGACGCTTGCCTTCGTTTCGGCAGCGGCAGAGTAACTGCTACTGTCTTACTCCTCGACGAACGCGGCGGTATATAGCCACGCTCGCGATGAGACTCGATCACTGGTTTTCTCGCGCAAGTGAATCGATATCGCGTTCCTGCCTCTCATCGGCTCTCAATCGACGATAAAGTCCCGCTTCGACACCCCCTTGTGCTACAATTCACCTGTGCCACAGCCTCGCTGAAGATTGGCTCGACCACACCCTTCGTCGGCGGCGGCGTCATCATCTTTCGACGTCGCCAGGGGTTCAACCCGTTGAATAGCTGAAGGACGTGGGGGTACAAATACAGGGGGGTGGGGGAGGTGGCGGCAAGAGACTGGGAATATATATGTGGGATGTCACTTATTGGCCTCCTGCTCCGAGAGTGGTGACACCTATATATATACAAACGACCAGAACACGTACCTGGTCTGATGGGTATCTGTAGGCTTGCCGACAACAACATGAATTTCTTTCAATGCTGTGCGGGTGACAGGGATTGTGGTGGTGGTGTAGGTGATGGTGTAGGTGGTGACGGTGGTGGTGATTCGCGCGACAGTATCGCGGCAAAAGACTTGCGACGGCATCTGTAGAGCGATATTCTCCGCAATCGGAATAGAGGTGTTTGCAACCGAAGGCTGACGAAGCCCCCCCTCCCCCCCCTCTCCCCGGCCTCCCCGTAGGATGCAAGCTCGCCAAATTAACGGGGCACTGCTGACAATGTAACGTGAACAACCTACTACTACGACATGAGTGTTTTATCACCTTGCCAATAGCGGACGGTTGCTCTTGGAAAATACTGCCGAACGACTCGATGACCTGGTAGGGGTAGGTGGATGGGTGGGTGGATGAGTCAGTGTGTGTGCGTGGGGAGGGGTGGCAGAGTAGCGGACGAGACGCGGAGTAAAACGGGCATTCGCCTTGTTGTAGGCCTTGTTGTAGGGGGCAGAAGCGGACCAGCTGTGTAGGCGAAATAGTCCCACGACGGCGCGAGAAAACAACGAAATAACACGGGTTCACGACGAATCCAAACGGTTTACGATACAAACAACGCAGGAAATGCAGCGTGCACGATGCAACGGGACGTGCATTGAACAGAACGAAGCTACGGCTGTACTTTACTCCACACAGACAGTTACCGCAGGGTGCTCCACAAAACAAACGAGCGAAACCGCGTCCAATAAATACAACAATTTATGTGTGACAACGCGCTGGCCACCTTTCGGACATCGCGGTACATCAGCATGTGCTTCGCATTTGGCAGCGACTTCATGATCGGCTCCATCACCGGGAAGCTGTTACACTTGGGGTTGAAGGATATGTGGTCAGACCCCAGGGTCGAGGCAGCGCCAAACGTTGATGCATGTACGGGTAGAGACCTCTGGGCCAGAGATATGTCCATAGCCGCGCACACTCCGAAAACCTTGAAAGGGTGTCAACCGCGCGTGCCAGAGTTCGAGGGTTTGTTGCGGAAGTTCGCATTGGTCAGTGGCGGGCACTGTGAGCGACAAGTTCATGCTTTATATAACAGCACGATGAACAGGGGGAGGGGGTGGGGGCGGAAGGGGACTAGGTCAATTCTCCCCGCTGTCACTAAATATCAAGGCTCCTCATCGGATCGTCTCCTGCGGCGGTACTTCATGCGGCCTCTCAACATCCCGCAGCTCCGCTGGCCCAGACAAGCAATGGAAGTACAGCCACGACTACAGGAAGATCATCGGCATATATAGAAACACAAGCACGGTTAAGAGCTCGGTACCATCGTCAAACATTCCAGGGAAAGACAGGCGGCCGTCGCCGAGCGTCGCTCACCCTCCCGATCATGTCGTGGTCCATTCCATGAGATGGAAGGGTAACTATGTTGTCCAGCCAGTACGGCTCTGAGAAGGAGAGCACGCCCAGCTTTTGGAGCATCCTGGTCCGAGGGCACCGCGGCGTCATGACGTCATAAGGTTTGCATTTGGAACGAACGCATCAAAAACGGCGGGGCACGTATGCCACGGAGGGCACTGGCACCCGAGGTGAGCACCGACTCATGACAAAATATTGCTCTCGTACTGTTGCGGCGCGCCGTATGACGTTGTGGTTCGGGACCGCGATGTGGCGATGAGGAACCAACCGTCCTGCGATCTCGTGGAGGGGGCAACACAAGCCCTTCCCCACTTCCGATGCGGCGCCACAGCTCCGTCATGCGGCGCGAGCTTCTCGATCGGGAGGAGGCGGTATTTCCCCGCGGGCGACCCCATACGTGCCAGCGTTACACGAACCGAAAACCTCATACCGCACCGGTACCTGAGACTTAAAAGCGAAATTACGTCTGCAGATATATGCTATTGGCGAAGAACAGGTATCAAGGCTGGCGAGGGGAGGAACACCGGACGATGCCTTCTGCGGCACGAAATATAGAGGTTGCACCTAATTTTTCCGAGACTCTCCCCACTTAAGGGGCTCTTGAGAAAAAAATGAAAGCGCATTATTCCGATGAGTAATCCCATTGGCCTCGGTATTCGTTCAAAACACAAAAATGCGTGAAGTTCCAGGGACACTGGGTAATTCCGCAATTCCTCGGGTGAAGAGAGCCCCTCTTCCCCCCCAGTCAGTCATGGAAAAAAGTGGCCAAAAAGTGCCACCCCTCTTATCGTCGCTCGCGTGGGACAAACAAACAACACAAGACAACAAAAACAATAACCACTGCTTTGTTGGGGTCTCTTCTGTCCTGAAAAAAACAACACAGCGAAGAGGCATCGACAAAACGCACCACGCGGTCCGAGCCGGCAGCGACAGACCGGAACGCTTGCAGTGAGTGCGTCGTCGTCCGTGTACGCGAGAAGTTTCATCGGGGTGGGTGCACCGGGGGGGGGAGCATCCAGGTTACAGCCACGGAAACAGCACAGGCAGCACCACCGCCAACAACAATACAACAAAGGGCAAACACAAAACTAAATATTGGCAGCGACGCCTGATTGTGCCGCGGTCTCACTTGTGCATCAGAGTCGATCCGCAGCGGCCGGTGTTCCACACGATCAAGATGCGCGCCTGCTGGTCCGGGGACAGCTTGTTGGTTGGGACGAAGCCGGGCATCGTTTCCACCGCGTCCAGACGGGCGACGTACACCGTGCTGCCGGTCTCCGCGAGAGCGCGCACACCTCGGTCGAGGAAGGGCGTGGCGAAGACCTCGGGCACGGATGGGACCTGACGCGGCGGCCGAATTTCCGAGTGGAATTGCCCAAGATAAGACTAAATAAATGCAATCGACGTATTAGTAGTAGTAGTAGTAGTAGTGTCCATAAAAATAGTAGTAGTACCCGTAGTAGTAGTACTTCGCAATAATAGTAGTAGTAGTAGCGGCAGTAGCAGTCGCGATAGCACTATTACTATACTTGTATATATTGGATAATAGTAGTAGTAGTAGTAGTAGTAGTAGCGGCAGTAGCAGTCGCGATAGCACTATTACTATACTTGTATATATTGGTTTGAGTCGACGGTTGGGCGGCTTTTAGATTTCGAACGCGAAGGATCACCAACAGGCATTTGTAGGTGCGCCAAACACAACATCAGGTCGGACTACGCCGGTACTTCACGGCGGGTTGAACTCCAGAAACAAACCTGACCCGGGGGGGGGGGTTAGAGTACACCGATCAGATCATCAGCGGACGAAGGCTCTACTGTGTCGCAGACATTCATCATTGGCGGAACTGTTTGGGTCACGGAGGCCGGGGAGGCTAAACAACGTTTGACAGTGCATCAGCCCGAGAGTCGACGAGTCTCCTACAACTTGACGATCTTCTTCGCAACCGCCAGCATCACCCCCCGACTACTGTCACTACTGCAAGCCAGGTATCAGGTATAAAGTCCTATCTGTACTGCTATGCGATAGGTCTGAATATCAGCAGGTTGGGCAGTCTACTCGTATACAGCAGTAGCGCGTCACCTGCAAGAAGATCAGGAGCATTTCCCCTTGAAGGATCTCAATCGCGTACAGGAGCAGCCCGGGTACGTCGATCAGCTTCTCGATCGGCGTATTGCGCCCGGCGTCGGAGCAGCGAAGAGCGCCTGCTTTGAACCGGTACCGCGCGTTGTTGTGCGGCGCGGTGCGGTGCGGCGAAATGTGGCGCGGATAAGGCGAGTGCGAGCAACGAGGAAATTGTTTGAGTGGGAGAGGGCGAGGGTGGTCGTGAAAAAAATTGTCGACGGTGCTTCGGAGGCAGAAGGACCCCGCTTCGTCAAAGATTCCTAGGAGCAGGCATGATGATGCGGCACATCAATGAGGTGTATTGACTATTTCTCACTCCCCACATACGGCTGGAATGGTCGGCCAAGAACACGCACCGCCTGTACGCACGGGTGTGACGTCATATGAGCTATTGTTACAGGCGCTCGGCTGGAAAAGATCCAGATAACATGTACTGCTACCACAAGCAAGTCGTTTTTAGTGCTGATCCTCTTGTTTTTTTCTCTTTCTGACTTTGTATCAATAGTTTCATTTTACCTCAGAGATATTCTTCCACTCCAGTGCTATCGGAGTTTTGTCTCTTGTGATCATGGACTACATTGTAGCGATGGGTCAATGTGATAGCAACAATGCCTGTGGGCGGATCTCGGTACAGCGGCACATTCGCTAATGAGCGCTACCGATGTGTGGTGCTTTCTGTGGTGAGTTTCCTCTATACCGGCAACTGGCGAAAAAAATGGTATATGCCGTTGTCTGTCTAACGCCCAACATTTGTATAAATCGCATTTTTTCTTTTTGTTCTATACGTGTCATACGGCCTGCGAGGTCGCTCCCACCGCCCCGTGGTGTCGCACCCTACAATAATCGCTCCATTGAACGCGCTCTCTCATCGACCGCTGGCATATATGACTCCGCTTGTTGTCTGCACCATTATCTTTGCTTGCCGCGGCCCTAGAGCCAGATCCCAAGCTCCAATGCGAAAAAACCACTTAGTTATATTCGTATCACACCAAGCTTGAAAAAATGAGTTTCGAGAAAATGTTCGATCTTACAGCTGAATTTTTGTTTTCTTTTATTCCAATATCATGTATATTTACATAACAGGCACCAGGTAGGCACTACCCTAGCTTTCGGCGCAGAAATTGCTTGGATTTAGAGTTGGGTATAAACGTCTTTATTATTACCGGCATACCTGCTCCCCCCACGGTGAATAGTTTGCTCCGGTCAAGGTTGATAAGCTCAAACATCCCGGCCTCGTCCTTGGAGATTCGCTCGATGCCAGCCTGCACCAGCCAGTTGAACGACCCGCGCTCCTCCTTGGCGTTGCCGCGGCGATGGCGAACGACCATCGCTTCGTTGAAAAAGTGCAAACCGGCAAATACACCAGAAGGGCAAAATAGTATTCGTTGTCAGGTTATGATACAATACGTATGAAATACCAGGTACCTGGTATTAATAGTAGATATTTGTACCACGAGAGCATGCTGACCGGCAGATACTATTCGTACTATGAGTACATGCCGACCGGTGGATACTTGGGGAGTTTCGGTACCTGGTATTAATACTGTACTGGCGGATACCTGGTACTGTACTACTTGCGGATAGCTCCGATGTTCAGCCAAAAAACCTGTTATCAACAGAGATCACGATGCGGAGTAAACCCCCTCTGCATTGCGGAAGGACGGTGCTGGTGTCATGGTGGGTGAGTGGAACAGGCTTAGTCACAGCTCAAATGTTCTAAACCCTAGAGTAGGCACGTGTGCTTTGCTGCCAAACATGCGCTGTTGAGGGGAGAGGTGGGGAAATGGCACCAGATGGAACGAGTTAGATTAACGTTGAGATAGTATGCACGACGCTCGTACATATGTGCTGTTAGTACATGGATGCAGGGGTATGTGCAGAGTCGAATAATACTATACAGGGGTATGTGTAGAGTCGAATAATACTATAAACGTAAGCAGTGCCCTGTGTAATGCGAGCGCCGGCTGTACGGCCTGTGCGGGATGAAATTAATGATACACAAGTGCGGACTAAGGTTATGCTTGATACATGAGTACGGACTCAGGTTATGCTTGAGTCTGTACAATTTTCCTTTCTTGCCTCAGTAGCGTCAATAACACGCCAGTTTGTTGATGGCTCCAGGCTTGACGACAAGTCGATAGCGAGTGAGGCAAGGGGCACCGCCTTTGCCTTGCATTCAAAGGATCTTGGGTGTCGTCAGTCATTACATATGCACGAGACAGCGTATGGAGCTGACAACCACAGCAAGTAGTCCTGGAAAACAAGCGAACACAGTCGTACAATATGATACAGATGTCTATGACCTCGACGAATGATGAAATCGGCGCTGGACAAATAATATCTATGCGACGGTTGAGTCGAGAGCCTGGCACCCACATCGCCCCCCAATGTTCGAAAGCGAAATACTGGAGAACCCAGCACACCTTTCCTACATTCAAAAGGGAGATAGGCCTTCGAGATTTCTACCATTCAAATGCATTCTACAGCGGCAGTTGATGTATAGACTTCGCACTTGTTAATCTAGTTATGTCACGCCTTGCGTAGTAAAAAGAATGGGTACCAGGCTCTCGACCCAACCGTCGCATGGGTGTGTCCTGCGTCGATTTCACAATTCGTCGAACCCAAATGGTCATCGACAGAATCGTCTCTGAACTCACTTGAACCGCTACCTACTTTGGTTGCGACGCTGTCCCCTTCATACAACCAGCGACAAACCAATTCGTTCCAAACAGCGACACGCACGATGAGCGAACCGCTCGCTCTATATTATGATTGTGTACAATATTCTCGGGATAGAGCTCAACCATACTGTTAAATGACACGCTGTACGATGCCTTTAAAAGATAGAAATCTCGAAAGCCTGCGATCTCGCTCATCAATATTGCAAAGGTGTGCTGGGTTCTCCTGTGGTTCACTTTCAAACAATGGGGGACGATGTGGGTGCCAGGCTCTCGACCCAATCATCGCATGGATACTATATGTCCTGCGTCGGTTTTACCATCCGTCGGGTCGTGTATATCTGTATTTGCTGTGGTCGTCAGTTCCATATGTTGTCCCGTGCTCTAGTACTGTCTGGCGACACCCAAGATCCTTTGGGCAATGCCCCTTCCCTTACCAAGTGTCGTTCGTCCGGCTTGACCGCCCGGCTTGTCGTCAAGTCTGGGGCCATCGGCCTATAGTCGGCGCAAAGATGAGTACGGTATCAGGTTCGGTCTAAATCTTTAGCACTTCCCTTCCTTGCCTAGGTAGCTTCGACAACACGCCAGGTTGTTGATGGCCCCAGGCTTGACGACAAGCCGGACGAGCGATACCGAGTGAGGCAAGGGGCACTGCCCTTGCCTCGTATTCAAAGGATTTTGGGTGTCGTCGGTCAGTACTTGTGCACGGGTCAACATATGGAGCTGACGGCCACAGCAAATAGTCTTTCAATACGAACGACCAAAGTCGTACAATAAGATACAGATGTCTATGACCTCGACGAATGGTGAAACCGGCGCAGGGCATATATTTTCCATGCGACGGTGGAGTCGAAAGCCTGGCACCCACAGTTTTATACGTAAAATTAATGGGGTAAAAATGAAAAAAACAGTAGAACTGATATCAGGAGTGAGTGCCTACGAAGACATTTTCGATAAATGATGTACGCTGAATCGGACGCATTCGGTTAACCTTTCATTGCGTAATAGCCTTGAAGTGGGCGGGGGGCGGTCAGCCTACTATGTGCGTCTGGATCTGAGTTACGACAAAGGAGGGATCAGGAGAAAGAAGGGCGAATTGTGATGGGGAAAAAAACAAAGAAACTAAGAAATAGCTGGAGTCGCTTCCTCCCTATGTTATGATACTGCCTTGAATGAGGCTGAAAGCACGGTAATTACCTGGGTTCAAGTATTGGGATCGTGTTTGTAGTACTTGGGAGGCGTATCTTCGATGGGAAAATCAGGGGTTTTCCCAGAGGGCACGAGCTTGGACCTCAGTCTCCGCGCGCACGGAAGGAATAAACCTGCTCTTCTTCTATCTCTAAGCAAACAAGACACGTAAGTACCAACCGGTACCGGCTTAATAGGCGAAGCTGTCCACGGATACAAAGTGTCCCGATCTCTGGTCTTAACAAGTGACACATCGGCGGCTTAGGACTTTTTCGACGATTTATTCCTGCCCCTGAGGGCTAGGCCTTTCTTTCTTCCTTTTTTTTTCGGCGTACCTTGTCGGCTTCGTTGCCTCGCCGTTCAGAGGTGTGGGAGTGGGTTTTGAGGAGCCGCATGTTCGACTCATGTTTTAGTTCGTGGAATCGGGGCTTCCGCCAATTTCCCGTAATTCTGCATATACGGCTCATCAGAGTGGACTAGTGTTGTGATACTGCCTTGAGTGAGGCTGAAAGCCCGGTAATTACCTGGGTTCAAGTATTGGAATCGTATTTGTAGTACTTGGGAGGCGTATCTTAGATGGGAAAATCAGGGGTTTTCTTAGCGGGCACGAGCACGAGCTTAGCTCTCAGTCTACTCGTTCACGAAAGGAATAAACCTGCTCTTCTTCTATCTCTAAGCAAACAAGACTCGTAAGTACCAACCGGGACCGGCTTAATAGGCGAACCTGTCCAGGGATACAAAGTGTCCCGATCTCTAGTCTTAACAAGTGGCACATCGGCGGCTTAGGACTTTTTCGACGATTTATTCCTGCCCCTGAGGGCTAGGCCTTCCTTTCTTCCTTTTTTTTTCGGCGTACCTCGTCGGCTTCGCTGCCCCTCCGTTCAGAGGTGTGGGAGTGGGTTTTGAGGAGCCGCATGTTCGACTCATGTTTTAGTTCGTGGAATCGGGGTTTCCACCAATTTCCCATATTTCTGCATATACGGCTCATCAGAGTGGACTAGTGTTGTGATACTGCCTTGAGTGAGGCTGAAAGCCCGGTAATTACCTGGGTTCAAGTATTGGAATCGTATTTAGAGTACTTGGGAGGCGTATCTTAGATGGGAAAATCAGGGGTTTTCTTGGCAGGCACGAGCACGAGCTTAGCTCTTAGTCTACTCGTTCACGAAAGGAATAAAACTGCTCTTCTTCAGTCTCTAAGCAAAGAAGGCACGTGAGTACCAACGAGTACCGACTTAATAGGCGAGCCTGTCCAGGGATACAAAGTGGCCTGATCTCTGATCTTAACACTTATCAAGCGATACCCGTCAGCGCAGAAACCAAGGGCATGCCGATTGTTTTAGCTTCAAACCCACGAAACATTATCAAATGGCAAATAAGTGGAATATCTGTCCCGTATAGAACACGGCGAAAGCGGCAAATTACATTTCAATTCAGAAATCGTGCTCATCGGCGAGCACCACACTAAATTCTGCCGAATATAACACGAGCCACTTGACAGCCAAGTAAAAACACCTTTCTATGCTCAAGGCTCCACAAGTGTGGAGTCACAACAAGGTTCAGGAATTGCCCAGACTACGAGTATTCTCAGTTTGTAGAACTGAGTCTCCGTTTTGGTAATTGAAAACTTGTCTGTCTGTCTATCTGTCTGTCTCTCTGTCTGTCCGCATAGTTTATATTTTCGAACACTTTACACTGGTCGATATATAAGGTCGTTACAGATGATATTCGTATGACGCATTCGACCCTTACGGACCTTCTATACTGAAGCATACCATACCACCATGCAAATTTAGCCATATAATATATCCACGACACCGTGCCATCGTACCATACCGCCAACGTACCATACAACATACTGTGTTTTTCCCGTACCATACCGCCAACAATACCATACCACGTACGGTGTTTTTCCCATATACCATATCACCAACTTATCCCATATATCGTATACCGCGTTTTTACCATATAGTATATCAAACCGTATAGTATCATCATACCTGGTACCATGTACCAACATACGATATCACATCAGGTACACAAGAGGAGCATACGTTGAAGGTGCAAGGTGAGGAGGTGATGAGTGAGGTGAAGGTGCAAGGTGGTCACTGATCAAGTTAAATATGAGATGAAGGTGCAAACGGAGACCGATGGCACCAGGGGGGGCACTGCTATTTCCACCCGTGAATATCCAGGACATCCACAGTGTCCATGACTTATCCTAGACACAGAATCCGACGACTTGGGTGGTCTGCTTCTTGTATAAAAAAATGGCAAGCTCTCTGAATTCAAGATGTTCTCCACGACAACAAATAGCAGCAGAACGATCGATGAGTTGGATGGTGACACAACTGTATGGCGTGGTTGCTTCGCGCCCGACTTGTGGTCAGCGGGCGGCGCATCTCTCCGTGGCCAGACTACAACAACAGTCGGCTGGCGTGGGTTTGGGCCTGGAGACCAAGAGAAGCGCACTCTGCGCGAATCTCTCGGTGGATACGTACTCGTAGACTACAGCAGCGGCACAGCAGCAGCGGCAGCGGCAGCAGCAGCAGTTATTAATAGTCACATTGTAAAGTAAAAAATCCCAAGACAAGTTGACTCGGCACGTCTCTCTGCCGCCAGACCAAAGAAAGGCAGTCAGAGTTGGCTCGGACGCTTGGGTCCTACGCGCAGGTCAGCGCACCCAGCGCGTCTCTTCGCGGAACCAAACCACAACAACAGCAGTTGGTCCCTGCGTTTGCTCGCATACGTGCGAGCACAGTAAATCCGAGCAATAGCAACACACAATGGCCGGTGACGTGTGGCGGGCGCTGGCCAGGCGTATGATAAACAACAATTGGCCGGTGGAAGACAAAAAATCATCTTTACTTATCCGTCTCGAATGGCAGAAAAATTGGCTTTTTCTTCAGTTTTGGGAGGATACCGTAGGACGCCGCCGGCAAGCTCTTGCCCCCTAGAACATGGATCCTCCTGATTTCTTCGAGCCCTTCATCTATACTTGTTGATCTTGCCCGCAACCAAGCGGGTTGGCCGTGGGCTGAGCCTATGTTGAGATCGAGCGTCTATCGTCGCACGAGATGATTTTTATCAGCGTGTTGACAATTTGCAACGAGAAAAAGAAAATTGCGCCGCCTGCAGCCAGGAAACGTAAAAATCAAACAATTCCACACAGCGGCGGTACGGGGATATTTTCCGCTGTTCTTTGAAGACAATGTTTTTGAAAGAAAACTGTTGTACCTCGCGTTTCCATTGGCGTACTGTACGACTATAGGTCTTTTACAACTGCAGTGGACTACGTTTTACGTCGCCTTTACTATTTCGCGATCCTCGTCGTGTGTTTCGGTACTCGTAAATAATAACCTGACAGTTGAAATACATGTCAATGTGTCGAATGTGTATGTAAACAACCCACATGTTTTTCATCGGCCAACAGAGCGTCGTCAGCTCTCGGACCGCTTGTTGGGGATCTCTAGTATTTCGCGGTCTGGGGCCGCAGAGTTCACCGGGCGGATTGCCATCGTGTGAGCGCGTATTATACCCGCCAGTTGATCAATATTAGTAGTAGTTGGGTTGGGCCCATTAGGATCACGGCCTGTGTGCCGGGTTGTGCTGTGCAGTTTGTGGTGGTGTTTGTTGTGCTGAGTGTCCTCGATGTATTCGGGGAAACATTGTGGCCGATCATTTCCAGTTACTACGAGAGGCTGTCGGTTGAGTCACGCGTGCTGGATCGAGGTGCCGACATTGCCGCTGTTGAAGGGTGATATTTGCGAGTTCATACTACGCCGAGAAGAGGGTTGTACTTGGGTTGGGGGTTTGGATCGTATGGCGGTGCTTTATGTGCGCTGTTGCTGCAGAGCTGAGGCTGCTCCTGCTGCATGCTGCGGCAGAGCTGTGTTGTGTGCTGTATGCTGTACGATGTGCCACATGATGAAAGTAAAATGCCCAGAAAAGCTTTACTACCCAATAATATTACGAGTATACTGGTACGTACTTGGTCGGAAAGTTCAGTTCGTCGCCTTAAATGTGTCTATTATAGTATGACCACGAGTATAGTGTTGATTACTTTGTTACCGTCGTGCGTACAAGCGCAATACATGCCAAGAAACCCCGCGGCAGACCACTGCTGCTGTGTGCTACCGTAGATCTGTCACTTTCGTCATTCGTACTCTTCTAGTAGGCAGTGAAAGAGTTTGGCGCATCATCACTACTACTAGCAGCACGAAAAAGTCTAATTCGCATCATCTTTAAGACGAAAAGTGATTCGCTTTTACTTTCCAATCCTCTGTGGTACAGACATATATATTCTGTCTCTAATGGTCTGTCGATCACTTTGTTACCGTCGCATATTTCGCCTCCCCGATTTCAGAAAATAAATACCTGCTCAATATTATTTCTTGCAAGCTGTACCTCCACCACCGCTCCGACTCTACATGACGTTAGGATAGCATGCTTTGTAAAAGGAGTGTGTCTTTCCGTACGTAAGGACGGGCGGGTTTACGGCTTCCATCGTCGCTCGGAAACGGAGCCGTGAGCCGTGGGCTTTTCTCAGAGGCGAGGGGAGGCGAGGGGAGGCGAGGGGAGACGAGGGGAGACATTCTGCGATATACAGACATCGGCAGACGTGCTTTCCCGTATACGCTACCGCCGTATGGACCAGGCAAACCACTACCTATTGATGGCTGTTGGGGGGTGGGGCGTCCTGCTCCCGCCGCGCTATCGTACTGCTGTACTGGCATACAATTCTGTCCCGTAATATAGTAACCGTATATAACAATGAGGTGCGCGAGCCTTTTGTTCTTGGTTTTCCAAGGAAAAAAAGCAGACGTTCAGCCTGAACCAAACCCCGCCTGTTGGGGTGCGGTCTGTGCCGGTGCCGACTGGTCCCTCTCCACACTCGCACCAACTCCAACTGCGATTTCACTAAAAAAAAGGCAGGCAAACTGAGAACAGCGCTTGAATGCATTTAGGGCAATAACAATACGGATGTACCGGTATCTATAGTATCATACAAGGTACAGCCTGCAGTAGGTGGTGTTTTTCTTTTCTTCTTTTCTTCCGTTCTTTTCGAGTGTCTACCACATCCCCTGGAAGGGGGGCACGGCAGTTTGTTTCTTCTGTTTTTTTTTTATTTTTTTCTTCTCTTTCGATTTGTTTTTCTTTGTTTTTGTTTTTTCTTTGCTTCCTTTCGTTTCTCTATTTCATAGAAAGTGTATGTCGTGCCTGTCGTATCCAGTATGATGACATGGCATTGTATCGCTGAAACTCGATCCCACGATCATCGACCTCTTGTCCCCGCGACTGCTTAAACTGTCGCTTGAAGATGAATCATCCATGGACGAGATGACGGAAGCACTTAAGGGGATGTCAAATTGGAAAGCTGTCGGGCCAGATAGTCTCCCGGCCGAACTCCTGAAAATCGACTACCCCGCATTCGCCCAGTGCTTTCACAACATCCTTGTCAATGTTCGGGTAACAGGAGAAGCCCCCCAGCAATGGAAAGATGCGATCACCACGGTCCTTCACAAAAAGAAGGAGACCGAACTGACTGCAACGACTAAAGAGGGGTTTCGCTTGTTGCCCACGCAGGCAAAGTTTTGTTGAAAATCGTCGCGTCCCGCCTCAGCAACTACTGCGAGACCGAGGAATTACTCCCTGAGGAACAGTGCGGCTTCCGCCCCGCACGATCAACGATTGATATGTTGTTCGGCGTGCGCCGGTTGTAAGAGCTTGGACAAAAGAGGAAAATCCCCCTGTACTTCATCGATCTGCATAAAGCGTACGACTCTGTCGACCGAGAGCTGGTATGGGAGGTACTCACACGCTTTGGCGTACCAACCAAGATGCTGAGAATTATCCGTAATTTTCACGATGGCATGCGGGCTCGCGTGCGTACTGATGACGGCGAGCACTCGGCATGGTTTGATGTCACGCAGGGGCTTCGGCAAGGCTGTGTGCTATCACCGTTACCGTTCAACGTATTCTTCGCTGCTGCGTTACACGTCGTACTATAATAGTACGCTTCAGCCAAGACGAAGCCATCGTAAGGGTTTTGGTCCAACTCAGTGATGCTGGAGTAGTTCGAACGGAGGAGCAAGAGCCGTTGGCGTGCGTGCGAAGGGCTGTATGGGTCCTGTTGTACGCCGATGACGCAGGAATTGTCTCGAAGTCGGCTGAAGGGCTCGCGAAAATGATGAAGTCATCGTGACTGACTTCGAAGCGGCAGGCCTCACGGTGTCGGGAAAGAAGACTGAGACAATGCTTCTACAAACACCAGACCAGACAACCCTCGCATCACCCCTCGTCACCGAAGAAGCAGGCCAGAGGTATAAGCAGACGGCCCAGTTCTTTTACCTAGGCGGCATTATCCACGAAAACGCTGACCTTTCGCTCGAAACCGACCGACGGATCCGTCTCATGCGAGCATGCCTTAAACGGTTCGTCCCGGAGTTGTATGATGGGACGACCGCCCCCCGTTATTAGCCTGAAAGTCCGAATGCTGAAGGCCGAGGTGATTGAGACCTTCCTGTACGGGTGTGTGACGTGGACCCTCAGAGTGGAACGCTTGGCCAAGCTTCGAACGGCTCACCACCAAGTCTTGTTGCCAGTCATTGGCGTCCAGCGCCGACTTCGTACTGACCATGCCACCCTCTCGTACGCGAAGGCCCTCAAGATGACACGTTGCGAGAGCATCGAAACGGCCATTCGTAAACGGCAGCTCTACTTTGCGGGGGGCGTAGAACGGCAAAGAAATGAGCGATTATTCAGTAGGGTAATGTTAGGGACGATGTCTAGTGGGGAGAACCCGAGACCAAGCGGACAGTTTAAGGCTTGGCATAGATGCATAGTCGAAGACCTTAAGGAGTTCCGAGCCACCGAAGGGTCAACGGAAGTTGCCCCCTTGGTGTTTGGAGTTGAGACCGTGCTGTGGTCCACTGCAGCAAAAAAGGCGGGGAAGTGGTACCGGGGGATCCTTGAAGCAGCCGAACGTTCATGGTGAGGTGGCACGAGGCTGAGGCTGAAATGAGTAGGCAGCGCCGCGCATCCGCCGTGGATGGTGTCCAAGGGAATGGGGGGGGGGGGACAACAGGAGGAGTGGCAGAAAACCCGACCAAGGGAATGCGGAGAGGGGGGGGGACAGGAGGAGTAGAAGGGAAACTGCGGTGGACGAAAGTAGGAAGGGGATGGCAGACAGGGTAGCAAGGCACCAGGCCGACTAGGAAGAAGAACATGACTATACCACTCGTGCCACCAACTGGTGCAGCTGGTTCGAACGTGATCTTCCTTTGTCTTCTCTTCTTTTTGTTTTGTTTTTTTCTTTTTTGCGCTAATTCTCCGTGATTTTCATTTTATTTATTCATTTTCCTTTTTTCGATTGACAAGCCGTATTGAAGGAGGCGTGTGGTGTGGGTGGATGACGAGCCTCCTCTGCTTGTTTCGTATTGTCTGACGCCAAGGGGCTGGGCATAGTTGACGAACGCAGGACGGAGACGGCAGTCAGGGTAGCAAGGTACCAGGCGGACTAGCAGGCAGAACTGGCTATGCTACTCGTACCACAAGCTACTGCCGCTACCTGGAAGGTGCTTTGCGCTTAGTTTGCCCGTTATCTCCCTTTTGTTACTTTTTGTTTCCCCTTGGTTTTTGGTCCTACTCGGTTTACAAGTATTTAATATTAATAGTGGTGGTGTATTTTATTTTATTTTATTTTATTTTTCCAGCTCGTTCTTTTCAAGTGTCTGCCACATCGCCTGCGGGGGGGGGCACGACAGTTTGTTTCTTCTGTTTTTTCTTTTTCGCTTTTTTTCTTCTTCTCTTTCGATTCGTCTTTGTTTTTGTTTTTTCTTTGTTTCCTTTCGCTTCTCTATTTCATAGAATGTGTATGTCGTGCCTGTCGTATCTAGACGTGGCATTGCATTGCCCACTGCTGCTGTGCTTACTGCATACCTGGTACGTGACAAGTGGCAACGTAGTATCTCTGTGGCATAGCTTTGTGAACACAGAACTTGCATCTCTTCTAGGATTGAAGAATCGGCACGGACACTGGTTGTGCTGGATGTCGACGGGTATATAGAAAGAAGAACACACACACTACAGTAGTATTACTAGTAACAAGACTTACCTCTGATACATGCACTAACCCCTACCGAATCATGATGTGTTCCCATATCAGCCAACGATACGGACATCTGATTCCAATTGCGAGTCCAACTCGGGAAACAGAGACATAACAATTTTATCACGCAATAAGTGGAGAGAGGTGATGCCAGCACCAAGGTGCGGTGTCTGACGTCAAAATACTTGGTGTGCATAAAGACATACCTGGTACGAAGCATGTAGTACTCGGTAGGTCCAGCTACAGAGCAGCAGTGCATCACTCAGTCCCGAAATATACGGACTTCTTCTTACAGTAGAAAAATATTATTAACAATACGAAGTACTTAGTGTTCAAACGCTATTTATATTTCCAAACGGATTGACGTAGAAGACAAAAAGACGAGGGTATTAAAATAATACCTGTCCCGACGGCGGCCATCACAGCCAGCGCAGCTGCTGACCCAACGACAAGGCCTCCATGGTTTTTCGCCATCATCCTGGTCTCCCTTCAGCAACGCACTTCCGGTTCCGTCCGGAGGGAACCCAGGGACGCAAGCAGGACGTGATCACGGAAGGACACGGACGAGAGTGACGTTGAGATTTTGTTTGAATGTTCACGAGTTCATGTCTCCATATATATACTCGTATACTAGGTATACATGCTGCCCTGCAAGTTTGTTTTTTTCAGGATGCGTATTTCCCGGTAGCGGTAATTACCCGAAATTAATAGGGCTCGAGGTAATAATTTTTTTTCAGAGGAAATTCTTTGCGTCCCCTATCCCCGGGCAAATAACGCCTCCATATAGAATGGAAACCCCCGTTTTTTTTTTCAAACGCTGCTAAGCTGTGCAGCAGAGCAGAGCGCTACGTAGGCGCCCACAGGCAACCGAGAGCTACGCCACACGCAGGACACAACAACTGTGTGTCGTTGTGACGGAGTAGCATACTATGGCGTTCAGGCGTAGCGCCGTCGTCGATTTATCCGATGGCCAGCCCCAGAGCTACGAAGAGCACCGCACCGCGCTTACAATATAAAATATGATCATATATATGAGCTGACATATTCGAATGGAAAGGGTGAACTCGGCGCAGATGCAGCTGGGACGCTGGGATTTCGTTGAGGCGTCCAGCGTCCATGTTTACAGTTTCTAGTCGCGGATAAGGTCGCGATCGCTACACGCGTACGAAGCAGCGCACTGCTGTAACTGCTCACTTCCTGCTTTGCGCTTTGTGTTGCTGATTTACCTCGCGACATATCATAAGTATATTCGTACATGAGAGATCGCTATCAGTACTACGGCAGTAGTCCTACTATTCCAGTATCAAATTGCTTCAGGACGAAATCAACGAGGACATGAACAATTAAAAATCAACTGAAACCGATGAACATTTACTAAAGTACTTGTGCATTGTGCGCAACTGCTACTACTGCTGTGCACCTGGTGCCGGTAGAGTGAAAATGATCGAAAATGTCTGTCCGAAGGCCTGAACGAATCTTATACTTGTGCTTTATGTAGTGCATGGGCCACCCGGGGATGATATTTTTTGTCCCCCCCTCAAAATTACGCCTTTTTTTCCTCGAACGAGAGGAAATAGGGGAAATTTTTTGGAAAAGCTGAAAAAGGCTGTTTCCCGGAAATTTTTGGGTTCCGGGTGAGGAAATACGCATCCCTGGTTTTTTTCTGTTGTTGTTCTCACATTAACTCTCTGACGAAGGAGTCCGTGGTCACACAGAAGGTGCTGAAGCCCTAGGAAGATCCGAAAAACGGGAAAAAAAACGAAAATTCGGCTGCCTCAAAATACACGAGACGAAGAAAGCGCACACGAGCTAAAACTAATGTGCAAACTGAACTAACATGGCCACGGGTATATCCTCTCAACTATAACATAGAGTACCCCCGTTCCCACCACTAACCAACTCGTGGCTGCTGACTACAGCGGATGCTGTCTGAAGTGCTGCCTGCACCGCACGAAACGCACGGTAGTCGTGAAAACGAAAGAAGAACACACCTGCCTGCTATCTGGAGTGCTGTCAGAGTGGAGACTCGCGGATATGCAGTGAAAAAAGGAGCAATCGAACCTTACTACCACACGAATATCAACGATCGCTATCTCTTCCTGGATTGTCTAACACAAAAAAGTGCAGCACAGTTACGGTACCACGCCCCTGATAATTGCGTAGTTTATTCCCCATGAAGGGTATACAACTCGTTAAACTACAAAGACCAGCAGTGACGACGTTAATAACAAGTACCGGTAGATACTATTCTGCCTCGTGAAAAACAATACCAGGAAAAAACAAACTATAACGTTACGTTGGTTTGACAATTAAATTGACTATAAACCATTCAACCGACCCCACTCACAGATGACGTATGTCTGTACAGTAAAATTACAGAGTAGTGGCCCCGATATAGCGGTGACCTCAACAGCGGAATGCCCTCTATAGCGGTGCCAAAATCGCTTGGCACGACTGCACCCCGATATAGCGGCATACCCACCGCTATATATATCGGAATTGCGGAGCCCCCAGCTGTCTGCTGTACGTACCATCATGTCTCATGTCGTATGATACAGCAGCACAGTCGGTCGCCCCGGTGGCTCAAGTGGTTAACCTCGAATTCTGCTTGTGTTTGGGTCCTGGGTTCGAGCCCCAGGTGGGTCGGACTTTGACTTTGTTTGCAAAAATAAAAATAAAAGGATTCAATTGTTGAGAGCGCCTTGCAGCGTGGGTAGGCACAATTCGATGCGAGTCGACGAGGGAAGAAAAGGCTGAAATCTTCTCGCGATAAAAATGAAGGCACGTACCGTAGCGGGAAGGGGGTAGAAGAGCCTGCTATGTGACCCCGGATCTGAGTTACGAGTTGGAAGGAGAGAGAGAAGAAGATGTGCGAAGATAATAAATGGGGTGAGCAAAAAAAAAGAAAAAGTGCGGCACTGCTTCTGTTGTTGTAGGTGTTTTAGTGAAGCGAAAAGGACAGCACCGCCGTAGTTTTTTTTTATGTTTGCATTTCTTTTGTGTTCCGGCTGCTCTGTTGTATGGTAATCGTGGTGTGTGGAACCCTTGGTAATGCTGCTGCTGTAGTGTGTGGCACAGCAACACTGCTGTAGTATTAATAGTACATACACAAAGGGGGAGGAGGTGGTATAGTTTGTCGACGAATGTGATGATGCAGCGCAGCACCTATTTTTCATGTTTGCATTCCTTCTTCTGTATTTCGGCTGCTCTGTTCAATCCAAAGTGTGTGGAAGCGTGTGTGCTGCTGCTGTAGTGTATGGTACAAGTAGTATTAATAGTAGTAGTAGTAGTAGTAGTAGTAGTAGTAGTAGTAGTAGTAGTAGTAGTAGTAGTAGTAGTATAGCAGTATAGTAGTAGTAGTAGTAGTATAATAGTAGTAGGAGGAGTAGTAGTAGTTGTAGTAGTAAGTAGTAGTAGTAGTAGTAGTAGTAGTAGTAGTAGTAGTAAGTAGTAGTAGTAGTAGTAGTAGTAGTAGTAGTAGTAATAGTAGTAGTAGTAGTAGTAGTAGTAGTAGTAGTAGTAGTAAGAGCAGCAGTAGTATATATTAATAGTAGCAATAGTAGTAAGAGCAGTTATGTAGTAGTATACCAGGTATATTAATAGTATTAATAGTATACTGTACTGCTGCTCTGTTGTACTATACTGCTGTACACTGGTACTGATTGATACCAAAAGCCGTACTGAAGGAGCCGTGTGTGGCGTGGTTGGATGACGAACCTGCTCTGCTCGTTTCGTATTGTCTGACGCCAAGGGGCTGGGCATAGTTGACGAACGCAGGGCGGAGACGGCAGTCTGGGTAGCAAGGTACCAGGCGGATTAGTAGGGAGAACCTGGCTATACTACTCGTACCACAAACTGCTGCCGCCACCTGGAAGGTGCTTGGGGCTTTGGTCTGCCTGTTATTTCCCCTTTGTTATTTTCCCTTTCTTTGTTATTTTTTTTCCTTCCTTTGTTATTTTCCCTTTCTTTGTTATTTTTTTTCCTTCGTTCTTTGTCTTACTCTGTTTACAAGCAATGCGATGGTGTTTTAGTTATTTTTTTTTCTTTTTTCCAGCTCGTTCTTTTTCAAGTGTTGGCCACCTCGCCTCCGGGGGGGGGGCACGACAGATTGTTTCTCTTAGTTTTTGCTTTCATTTTTTTTCTTTTTCTCTTTCGATTTGTCTACTTTGTTTTTGTTTTCTCTTTGATTGTTTCTTTTCGTTTCACTATTTCATAGATTGTGTATGTCGTGCCTGTCGTATCTATCTAGTACGGTGACACATGGACATGGTGACACATGGACATGGCTTTGCATTGCCCATTACTGCACACGTGGTGACGTCTGTGGCGTATAGCTTTGTGACCACAGAACTTGTAGCTATTCTATTAGTAGGATAGGAGAATCGGCACGGACACTGGTTGTGCTGGATGTCGACGGGTAGAAAGAACGGTTTAATGTGAAGAACACACACACTGCTGTTGTAGTAGTCTAAACTGTACTCGTACATACAGCAGTTTTTAATCACATACCTGGTACCTGGTAATGCTCTAAGGCTCCGTATAAAGATGCATTCCCGCTACTACTGTTGTACGTTGACGCTGCAGCATCGGTACTTGTGGTGTGTGTGAGCAACAACCATACGGCAGTACCGTACTGGCTGTACTGCTGCTGCACTGCTGTTGTTCACGACGCGTGGTGGAGAGTTTTTTTCCGGTATATTAGCGGTATTTATGCCGCTAATGATGAATAATAGCGGCAACATGCCGCTATGATATTTTAATGAGAGAATAGCGGCATGCCCTGAATATCGCCAACATTTTCTCTTGGCACTACCTGCCGCTATATCGGGACCACTACTGCTGTACCAGGTATCAATTATACGTATAAATCGCAGCCGTACGCCGGTGCATATACACAATATTACTCGTCTACATACCAGGCATATATTCCGATGAATAGACTAGCTTTGACATTGCAAATTGATGATACTCGTACGTGTGCTCGTGTTAGTACTGGTATATTTATACTGGCGTGCTTCTCTCTGAGTTCACGACTGCCCCGTGTTTCGTACGGTACAGGCAGCACTCCAGACAACAGCCGCTGCAGTCAGCAACCACGCGAGTTAGTTAGTGGTGGGAACGGGAGGAACTCTATCTTGTAGTTGAGAGGATATACGAGATGGGGGGAACGTGCCGTTCACCGTCACCGCAGCCGGCCACAACTGTACAATCAAAGGGCCGAGTTTGTGTATTTGGGCGGGGCTAATTGCGCAGATTAGGCGAGCCGAAGTGTCGAGGTAACGCGTCGACTCCAGAGGGCATGGGCGTGCTTCGGGCCCGGTATCTATGGCCACCCGCGTGTGCGCATACGCCTAAAGGTGCGGATGCTGAGGGCCGAGGTGATCGAAACGTTGCTCCACGGTTGCGTTACTTGGAGCCCGAGCAAGAGTGATTACGATAGGCTACGGGAGGTCCACCACAAGATGCTCCTCCGATGCATCGGCTGGCGAAAACGAAGGCGCGAAGACCATATTATATCCTACCAGGTACCTGGTATGCTAGCGCGCTTCTCAGGACAAACTCTGAGAGCGTTGAGACGACGGTACGCAGACGTAGGCTATTGTTTGCGGGCTTTGTCACACGCATGGGAGAGGAGCGTCTGCCGAGGAGGGTGATGTTTGGGGAAATGGTCGGGGGTGAGGGTTACTCCGGAGGACAGGAGGAGGAGTGGGACTGGATGAGGTACCTTGAGGAAGACCTCAAGGAGTTTGGCATCAAGCTCGAAGGTTGGCTCGAGGCAGCACAGAAAGCCGGCAGATGGTTCCGACGGGTCGAGGAAGGGGCGGAGGTTTTCATGCGGAAATGATATAAGGATGAGAAGGAGGCATCGGCAGAACGGCACTGGATGGCTGCAACCACGACTGTAACCATTGACGCCAACGCACGTGCGCAGAATGGCAGGGAAGAAGGGGGGGGCAAAAGGGGGGCGAGGGGGGAGAGGGGGAATGGGGGGGGGGGGGGGGGGGAGGGGGAGGAGGGGGGGGGGGGGGGGTCTGCCCAACAGACTGAAGCCTGGGTATGGTCATCATCGTCATGATGCGCTCCCTTCTTTGGGGCCCAAGTAACTAGCATGGTGCCACCCGGGAAACTTTGCGTGTCTGGAGGCACCAGTTCCTGCCTTTCGTAATATTTTTGCCCCCTGCCGGTTTTTGTCCCTTTCTTGTCCCTTCTTTTCATGTTTCCTTATTTCCCGTTTGTGCCTCTTTGTGTCTCTGTTTGTATCTTCCGTTTTGCTTTTTTGCTATCTGCTTCTGCTTTTTGCTCTGCTTCGTCTTTCTTTCTGTTTTTTGTCTGTTAATCTCTTTTTTGCTTCCCTGGTGTTCTTAGGGTCATTCTTATCGGAGAGCTTTTTTTCCAAATTTTCGACATTTCTTTCGCGCAATTTTTCAATCTTCCATATTTTCCCGTTTTTTTTCCAAAGATTGGAATGTTAACGAACTTGATATTTTTGCTTCTTTCTGGAGAATTTCACGAATAGTGACAGAACGCCTCCGTATATCGATACATATCTCCAATTATTATTTAGGGTCATTCTTATCGGAGAGCTTTTTTTCCAAATTTTCGACATTTCTTTCGAGCAATTTTACAATCTTCCATATCTTCCTGTTTTTTTTTTCCAAATATTGGAATGTTAACGAACTTGATATTTTTGCTTCTGGAGAATTTCACGAATAGTGACAGAACACCTCCGTATATCGATACATATCTCCAATTATTTCCAAACTTTGGAAATTTTGGAAAAAACGCTCTCCGACAAGAATGAGCCTTAGCGGCGGAGTACGTATGTTTGGATTTTTGTTCTTATTTCTGTTCTACACCCCTCTCTGTTCTACACCCCTCGCGTAGCGTGCGAGCCTGCTATCTGCGAAAATTTGCACATTCTCGTGTGTGTTTCCTTTCTCGATTTCTTGCTTTCTATTGCTTCCTTGCCTGAAGTTTTTTATCTCTCTTCCCCTTTGGATTCGTGATTGTTCGATTTTTATTTCGATTTTTCGACGTCGAGTTGTTATTTTCATCCTGTCTACCGTGGTATTTTTTTTGGGTAGTATGTAGTCCTCTCGGTTTTTGTGGCGACTTGTACAGCGTACCGCATGTATCTGATACGTACGTGCGCGGGCCTCACTTTTTATTCCTTGTGTGAGGTGTAGATGTGCTTCAGTTATCATGTGCACTACCAGGTATTATTTTGCTTGTTTTTATTTTTACAGAGGTATTTCTTCCACTCCAGAGTTATTGGAGCCTGTCCTGCGACCACGGACTGCATTGTATTGTGGCGATGAGTTACTGTGAGAACAACAACAACAACAACAACAACAACAACAACGCGCGGCCATGCCTCCTCTTTGCGGGGGCCGTACAGCGGACGACCAACTAGCGGCTGACCCGCCGGGTGATGTTTGGGACGATGCCTAGTGGGGAGAACCCAGGACCAGGCCGCCCGTGGAAAATAACTGGGCCCAATGTCTAGCAGACGCCCTCAGGGGTCCACAGAAAGCTCCCCTCTGCTGTTCGGAGTAGAGACGGAGTTATGGCCCGGCTACGAAGAGCGGTAAGTGGTATCGGGGGGTCGTCGAAGCGGCGGACTGTTTCATGGCAAGGTGGCACCGGGACGAGGCACAGAGGAGGCGGCTGCGCCACGCAGCTGAGGACGCCAAAAACGGCGACAAGGGGAGGGGGGGAGGTGGGAAGGGCAGCCGTACTGATACGAGAACAACTGGACGGCTCGGTACGACCCATTGCTTATATCAGCCGCGCTACCCTCGATTCCGAGAGGCACTGGACCCCGTTGGACCTGGAAGCTGGCTGCATTGTCTGGGCTATCAAGCGACTCCGAGGCTACCTATGGGCGACAAAGTTTCGCGTATTTTCGGACCACAAAGCCCTTGAGAGCATCGGCAAAGCAAGGGACCACAACGCGCGAGTCCAGCGGGGGCTCGAGTTCCTCACCACGTTCGACTACACCCTCGAGTACCGCAAGGGCAGCGCCAACGGAAATGCTGATTTTCTCTCCCGCTTACCAGATCCCGCCACAGAACACGACCGCAGTGGGTCTAGCAGCCTCACCCCCGTCGAGGGCGGGGTTATCTTCCTCATCCGAACCTGCGGGCTTCGCACTCGCTCTTCCCCGACCCCCGGTGTAGGTTTGGGTGAGCTGGTGCCCCGCACCGAAAGTGCCGTCTTGGGTGGGCTGCCTTTCACCTCTTCGGAATTTCGCGATTTTCGCGCACACGGGCCACGTATGAGGATTGACGACCTCTCTGCTCCTCTGGGGAGATTCGTCGCTCGTGTATCTACTTCCGCCACCACCGTCGAGCGCCGTCCTGGTCTGCGGGTTTTTTCACCCGCCGCCGACGCCGCTTTCGCTTCGGTTTTGGCGTACCCCCCGGGGGCGACCAGGGCTCTGCAGAAGCCCCCGCTGCAGCGACGATTGTCGCCCAGCGCGCTCCTCCCCCGACGAGCATTTTACAGGGAGAAGATTCTGCCGTGAGCACTGCTCCGGCCGCGTCTGCCCCTTCGGACCAGGGCTCTGCCGACGCCTCCGCTGCAGCGACGGTTGTCGCCCAGCGCGCTCCTTCCCCGACGAGCACTTTACAGGGAGAAGATTCCGCCGCGAGCACTGCTCCGACCGCGTCTGCCCCTTCGGGCCAGGATTCCGCCGTGATCACTGATCCGGCCGCGTCTGCCCCATCGCCGCCTGGCAACCTGGCGCCTCTGAATACTTTGCCGCCTTCAGGCCGCATTTCCACTCGGACACGCCGGCGAACAGCCGCCGCCACCTGCTGTTGATTATGGCTTCGGGCCCGGCGGGGCCCCTAGACCATCCGCCCGGCGTGCTATCACCCCGCCGCGAGCCTCACGGCCGCGACCTCCCGCACCAGTCGTTTTGGTCCCGGCTCCTGCCGCTTCGTTGGTCCAGACGGTACCCATCCCGTCCGAACGCGACCGCGCCGAGCCCGTGGGAACCCCTCTTTTACGGCTTCCGCTGCCAACTGACGCACGTCCCGTCCCCACGACTGACTTGGACGCCCTCGGCGCAGCTGCCGAATTTCAGTTGGGTGATTCTGCAGAGCACTAGTCGCACGCCGATTGGGCTCGGGAACAACGGGCCGAGCCCGCGTGCAACGCCGCCCCTGGCTGACCGGAAGTTTTGCCAGCCGAATGTTTGTCGCCCTCTTTTTTCGGAGGTTCAGGAGCTGGCTAACAAAGGCCGTTTGCACACCACCGACGCGGGCATCGTTCTACTCGTCCTGCAGCCGTCCCCCCCCCCTGCGTCAGACACGCAACGCCTGGTGGGTCGTACGGCCTGTTTATTGAACGACGAGTCTCTTCGCATTTACGTGCCGCTACTCATGCGCCCCTGGGTCATGCAGGCTTGCCATTCCACGGCTTCCTGCCACCTAGGAACCGCGCGCACCCTACGTATGCTCGAACGCTTCTACTGGTGGATCGGTATGAGCATCTGCACCCGGCGGTGGTTACGCAACTGCTTGAAGTGTCAAGCACGGAAAACGTCGCGGCAGACGGTCCGGTGAACCACCACCACATTGCCCTTGCCAGAAGGGTCCGGCATCGCCGCTTCTACTGGTGGATCGGTATGAGCATCTGCACCCGGCGGTGGTTACGCAACTGCTTGAAGTGTCAAGCACGGAAAACGTCGCGGCAGACGGTCCGGTGGACCACCACCACATTGCCCTTGCCAGAAGGGCTCGGCATCGCCGTCAGCATCGACTATTTCAGCCTTCTCCCAGTGACGCCTCGAGGAGATACCTACATCTTGCTTCGCACTGATCGTTTCAGCCGCCAAGCCGACATGTACGCCGTTACAGCGGCAGAGTTCACCGCTGAGGGCACGTCTAACATTCTCACCAACCGGTATATTCCTCTCTGGGGGTGCCCACGCAGCATCCTCTCGGACAACGGCCTCCAGTTATGCTCCAAGCTTTCGCACGCCGTATATCAGCTTCTCGAGGTTCGAAAAATCGCCACCAGCTCCTACCACCCAAACGGCAACGGTTGGGTGGAACGTGTAAACCACACGATGGCCCAGATGCTGGCAATGGTCGTCAACGAGCTTCAAAACAACTGGGATGAACAGCTCCCTCATGTCGACAATTCGGTCAGTGCCGCCACGGGTTTGGCTCCCACCGAGGTACATATGTGTCGGCTGCCACGCCTCCCCCTCACGGTTTTCGAGCGTACTGGAGTCGCTGGCCACCAAAGCTTGGCCCGCGACCACCTCGCCTATTGCGACTTGGCGGCGGACCACCAGCAGCGCGCGTACGGTATCGTTCGCGAACACCACGCCCTCACCGTTGCCCGCGTGAACCGCCGCAACTCCGCCCTCGCCGACGCTCTGCGTCCGGTCCCCAAATTTGACGTTGGCGGCTGGGCGTGGGTGTACAATACGGCCGTCACCATCCGCCAGGGCGCGAAGCCCGACACGGACGCCAAGGTCCTCAAGGCCAAACTCTCACTCAACTGGACAGGCACCTACAAAGTTCTCGCAGTTGGCCCCTGCTCCTCAACGGACACCCCGGACGGATCTCCTCTTGGGGCAAATCTCCTCCTGTATTTGGAGTTTCCTTCAGATATGCCCGGCGCGGATGCTCGTCGGCGCGTTTCAGTTCAACGCTGCAAGCCCTGTGCCAACCCCCGCGACCGTGGTGACAGGCCGAAGTATTTGCCAGCGGGGTTGACGCAGTACGTGCTCAACAACTTCTCCAAGAAATATCCCCCGTACCACGTCACCTAGGACGACGTCTCGACACCTCTTCACCGACTCGAAGTGGAAACGATTGCCGGACACCAATCGGTTCGAGGTCGAGGTGGCGTCATCGCAGTGATGTACGAGACGCACTGGACAGGACTATCTCGTCCATCCTGGGAATGGGAAATGGACCTTCATCTTTCTCGCCACGCAATTTGGCGCTACTGGGCCGGCACCCTGAACCAGCACCGCCAAACCAACCGCCTGTACCGCCGAATGAGAATCGGCGCGGCACAACGGGAACTTTCTCGGAGTAACGGCGAGCGGTTTTTGGCATCCGGCTATGGCTGCGTCTCGCACGCCGACTGGCTCCGCCGATACTGCAACACCGTGTTTCCCAACGGGGCCCATTTTTGGTACAAGGGCGACGACGGTCTGTGGTGACTCGGGAAAATCAGTGCGACTACGCCAACGGATGGAGTATATTTGGTTCGATTTTTGGACGACCCGGGACCCACCAATCTTCCTCTTTCTCCGGCGCGCTACACGACTTCGACGAGAACTGTACGTGGCTCTTGATGTCTACAAAAAATCACTTAGCTAGCGCATTTGCACGGAGGGTCCAGCGTAACGTAGACGAATCTCGAGGCGCCGCCGTGGATAGTTGATTTTCTCTTTTCGGTTGCACTCGTTTTTTTTTTTTTCTTGGCGCTTTCCTGGACTTTGGGTGGTGATTTTTCTACTTGTTGACGTTTTCCGAGTTTTCGGGTTGGGGTTTTTCTGGCAGGTGCGTTCCTGGGCTGTTTTTTTTGGGGGGCTTGGTTGGGTATGGTTTTCGCGTATTTTGTCCTGCCTACCCCCCCCGCTCAGTGTCGGGGCTGGTCTGGGTAACCGGGCCACTCATTTGTGGCACAGGACACGTTTCCCGATTTGTAGGCTGGGTTTTCGGTGTTTCTTGACAAATTCTATCTTATTGTTTCTTCTCGTTTTTTTTATATTCACTTTTCACTTTTCCATGCAATCTTCCTCGTCCCCCCCCGTCGCGGGTGACATGGCGATGGTTTCCTTGACGATTTCTTCCTGCCCCTCAAGGCTGGGTCTTCCTTTCCTTTGTTTTTTACGTACATTACCGTCTTCGTTGTCTTGTCGTTCAGAGGTGTGGGAGTGGGTTTTGAGGAGCCGCATCTTCGACTCATGTTCTAGTTCGTGGAATCGGGGTTTCCATGAATATCCCATAATTCTGCATGATATACGGCTCATCAGAGTAGGCTAGTGTTATGATACTGCTTTGTATGAGGTTGAAAGCCCGGCAATTACGTGGGTTCTGGCACTGAGATCGTATTTGTAGTACTTGGAAGGCGTATCTTAGGTGGAAAACCAGGGGTTTCCCAGAGAGGCACGAGCGTGGTCTCAGTCTCCGTCGTGCACGAAAGAATAAAGCTGCTCTTCCATCTCTAAGCAAGCGACACATGTGAGTACCAAGGAGTACCAGCTTTATAGGCAGACCTGCCCAGGGATGCAAAGTGTCCCGCGGTACATGATCTTAACGTACAGCTGTCGACGCATGCAGAAACGAAATTATGGATCGGGTGGCTCGGTATCGGTTCGGCTAGCTCTTCCAGACTTTTGCTTGTATCTCCCTCTCCTTCGTGTTGCTTCGTCCGCGCAGCAGAGACATATCTGTCCTTCCTGCGTACGTATGAATAGTATGCTTCCCGTCTGGCAGCCTTTCTGAAGTCCTTGCGTCGTTCGTATTATGTTTCCTTTCAGATTTTTGGTTTTGTTTTTATTGTCTTTCGTTCTTATTTTTATGTGCTTTCTTGTGTTGCCGTGTCCTCGTACCCGGTACGCTGGCATTTCACTTGCTTGACACTTGAAATTGCGTTTTTTAACTTTATTTTTGTCTTTCTTTGTCTCGCAGTCTGTGACCACAGAATCAGTATCTCTCTAGGATAAGGAATCAGGACGGACACTGGGTGTACCGATGAAGCAGATAGATGGGTAGAAAGGACGATTGGATGTGAAGACAACAACAACAAGAACAACAATAAATGTTAGTTCAGTTTGATCATTTATTTCATCTTGTGTACGCCTTCTTCGTCTCTAAAAAAACAAAAAACACAAGAGTGTTTTTTTTAGGCAGCCGAATTTCTATTTTTTATAGTTTTTCGGATCTTTCCAGGGCTCCAGCACCTTTGTGTGACCACGGACTCCTTCGTCTGAGACTTTATGTGAGAACAACAACAGCAACAACATATGCGAACATACCTGGTACAACAGAGTACTACAATACTAACAATGCTTACAATTTAATATGCATCCTGATCGTTTAATACGGTACTTGAGGTTTGTACTCGTACTTGCAATTGACGATAGGTACGCACTCGTAGTGCTGATAAGGCTGATACGTGACGTGTGCCGTGCGCAGCAACGTAAACACATACACGATATCACTACCGCTGTATACTAGTTGTATTCTACTCGTCGCACTAGTAAATATCAATGCTCATACGCTCATACTTCTTCATTTTTTACTCAATCGCTCTTACTTTTGTCGGGCCTATTGCGACCTATGACTCCACCGCCGGACTGCTTGTTGCCCCCGAGAATGCCGCCGTGAACACCGGAGCTCCTCCAGGCTCGGCTTCCAGGCCGTCCGTCATCTCTCCGACGTCCACCATTGGCGGCACGGTACCAGCCCTCTCAGGCCTGATATCTTCTTGGACCCGCCATAGTATCGCCGCTGCCGCGGGAACCCCTCGACCCACAGCCGGCTATCGCTTCGGCCGTCGACCACAACCCGTCCTACGCAGACGATCTACATCCACCCACAGTGCGCCCACGCCCCCGGCCGGGGTCCAGTCAAAACCTTCTCCTAAGACGACGCCTTCAGCTACAGCTCCCGCGTCGCCCGAGCCGTTGGCGCCCACAAATCCAACACCGACCCCCTCAACAACGTCTTATCCGCTGGCACCAACACCACCGTCGCCGCCCCCTCCGGAGCCTATCGTCGAACCCGATGACGACCTCTACCTCCTCGCCTGCTTCGAGCACTACAACTACTAAGACTGGGCGCGAGAACAACAAGCAGAGCCCCCGTGCTGCGCCGCCATCCGCTTCCTGTCGTTGGACTCCCCCGCTCCCCCCGCCGAACGACCTCCTGGATTTCATCCCCTCGGCCCGGCGCCCACAACTTTCGGACGTCCTCACCCTTGCCTCCAAAAGGAAGCTGCACCGTACGGACGACGAAACCACCCTCCTGGTCCAACGACCACCCCCACCCCCACCCGGGAACAGCCTACCACCACCCGCCCCCCTTATCCCACGCGTCTACGAGTCAATGTTCAAGCGCCCCTGGGTGCTGAACACATGCCACGCCACCACCTCTCTACACCTGGGAGTAACCCGAGTGGTCCGCATGCTCGCACGTTTTTTTTGGTGGATTGGAATGGACTCTTCCGCCCGCTGGTGGATCCTGTGCAGCCTTCAATGCCAGGCACGGAAGACCTCCCGGCACACCATTCGTTGGCCCGTCATTTCTCTTCCTTTGCCCAACGGGTCTGGCATCACCGTCCGCTTCGACTACTTCGGGCTCCTGCCGCTCACGCCGCGCGGCAACGTTCACATCCTCCTCTTTCCCGACCGTTTCAGCCGCCGCGCCGATATGTTTGCCGTTTCAGCGGCGCAGTTCACGGCCGCCGGCACTGCCGACATCATCCTGAACGAGTACATACCTCTCTGGGGGTGCCCGGTTACGCTCCTCTCCGACAACGGAATACACTTTACCTCCAAGCTTGCGAACATCGCCTACGAGCGGCTTGGTATCCGCAAGGTCAGGACCCCTGCACCAACGGCGGCGTCGAGCGTGTCAGCCATGTGTTGGCCCAAATATTCTCCGTGGTCGGCAACGAACAGCAGACCGACTGGGACGTGCTGCTGCCACACGTGTTGTCGGCCTACACCAACTCCGTGAACGCCGCTACAGGGCTTGCGCCTAACGAAATCCACTGGGTCACCTTCCTCGCCTCCCGCTCTCGGTTTTCGAACCCGACAACATCGGCGGCCACCAAAGCTTGGACCGTTATCACCTGGTCTGCATCAACCTCGCCACCGACCGACAACGACCCACCTAATCCCTCGTCCGCGAACTCCACCGACTCACCGTCTCGCGTCTCCAGCGCCGCAACGCACCCATCGCGGCCGCCCTCCTAGCACCCCCCCTTCACCGTCGGCGGCTGGGTTTGGGTCTACAGCTCCGCCTCCACCATCCGACAAGGCGCCAAAACGGGCACCGACGCAACTGTCCTCAGGAGGAAGCTTTCCCTGAACTGGAATGGGCCCTTCAAAGTCCTCGCCGTAGAACCGACGCCCGCCTCGAGCACCCCCGACAACCGCCCCCTTTACGACAAGCTACTTTTCCATGACCTTCCACCCGACTTTCCGGGACGGGACTCCAAGCCACGCGTCAACGATGCAAACCTTGCCGGAACCCCGACGACACCAGCGATATCCCCAAGTATCTACCGGCGGACCTCACTACATACGTGGTCACAGGTTCGGCCGCCAAGTCCCCACCTTACCACGTCAGCGTCGACGACGTCACCCCTCCACCGGAACGCCTCGAGGTCGAGCAGATCACTGGCCATCAACTCGCGTGCGGTCGCGGCGGGGTCATCGCCGTTCTGTACGAGACCCACTGGGCTGGACATCTCAGCCCCTTTCGGGAACGCGAGCTGGACCTTCAACACTTTCGGCGCCACATCCTACTCTACTGGTCAGGAGCGCCGACACAGCACCGCCAAATGAACCGCCTCTACCGCCAGATGCGCATCGGCGCCGCCCACCGTGAAGTGGCACGACCCCAAGGCCAAATCTTCCTGACCCCCGGCTACGCCTTGGTCTCCCGCAGTCTTTGGCTCCAAACCTTCAGCCCCACCATCCTCCCCTCCGGAGAGCACATATGGCACAAGGCACGCGACGGTCTCTGGTAGCTAGGGAAAATCGCTCACCACTTCCCCCCGGACGCCTCTTCGAGAACTCCAGCGAAACCTTCACCGGGTGGCTCCTACATTATCCGGTTCGTGGATGACCCCGGTCCGATCAAGATCGACCTTCAACCCGCCCGCTACACTACAGCACGGAACGCCGTGTACGGATCGTGGTGTCTTCAACGCCATGGGAACGGGAGCCTAGCACGTGGGGTGCTGCGGAACTCTGATGTGTCCCGCGGAGCCCCCACGGTTTCCACCCCGCCGCCTGGTTAGCCTTGGTTTAGCCTTTTGTTACCTCTGGGTATTTGGTTCTGGTTAGTCTACAATATCTTAGAGTAGTTCTCCAGGGATAGTTTTCAATAGCCTTCAGCAGCCAGCTTCTTGTGTGTGTGTTAGTTTCCGTCTTCGTGTGTGTTTTCTTCCTATCGCCTACACCCCCGTGTTGCCTCCTTACGTCCAGGCCGCCGAGTTGTAGCGATACCGTAATTTTAATTTGTGTTTGTACTTCACTAGCCTACCGCCAATTCTCGGCAATACTACGCCGAGGTAAAATCCTGTCGTAGCCTGGGTTATGCCCTGACCTCCGTCGGTTTCCGCCGACCCCTGTTTCAGACTGTCATCGAGCTAGGATTGTCTCGAGCTTCCAGCTCACCCGTGTTTCTTCCATGTTTGCCAAGAAGTAGGGTCCCGATAGCATTGCCGCCCCGGAAGGCCGCAAAGTTCTCGACCATAGTGATTCAGATAAGATCTACTTCCCCTGCCCTGTGTTCAGCTTTCAGTAAACTTCCTGGTCCCGATGGTGCTTTGTATCCTCTTTCCCCTAGTTTTCTTCATCTTTTGTTCGTTTTTATTCGTATGCCGCGCGCCCCTCTGCTCTGTGGCTAACGACGCCATCATTGATGTCGCCCCTGTAGGTCGAGTGGCACACGCTAACTATTACGGGGGACCATAGTTAATAGGACCTATGGTAGACATAAAAACCTATATATTTAACAATTTTTACTAACAATATTTGGTCCTATTAACTATGGTCCCCCGTAATAGTTGATTCGCCCCGTACTATCTACCACCTTGAATTGCACGCATTTTGCCGGTCTTCCTGCGGATCTTCTTGCCGACACCGTCTTTGAGCTCGTTTTTTTTTATGAGTTAACTACCTTGCTACGTTTTTCTGGTAGATATCCACACCCCGAACAGGTCTCCGAGACGCCGCGTTGTTCGCTCCGTCTCCCGGTTTTAATAGCCCCTAGTGTACGCAGCCCTCACAGCACTCTAGCCGTGTTATGTTAGTCTCGAGTGATGTCTACCATGTTAGGACCTTCGTCACAAGACAAGGCATGACTCCTACCGGATATCGTTTTTGATTTGCAATCACTGCCTCCTTTAGAGAGTTTCCTAGTTTGCCAACCCGGTTCGGCGACCAACCCCCGTTCGTACATTTTTGTGCCCCAGATAATGGCTCCAGTAATACGTGTGTGCGTTATTCTTTTGCCTTCACTTCGGTCTTAGTTTTCTTCTTCAGCCTTCGCTTCGGCTTTATTTCTGTCTCCTGTTTTATTTCGTCTTTCTTCGGTTTTCGCTTTGCCTTTTTTCTCCTCTCGCCTCCGCTTTTGATTTTTTTCTTCCTCTCCTTTGGTCTATACCTTGTAGTATTTTTCTCAGTAAACACCCCTTCGTAGTGTTTGGGTCTTATTGCGAGGTGTGGGGGAATATACAGCCTCATTTTTGTTTGTTTCAAATAATAGCCGCATCTTCGACCACCTTTTCCTGGTATTTTGGGATCAACTTTGTCATCATCCTTCGACTATTTTGTGGTCTGTATATATTTACGACTATTCAGGGTGAGCTAATATGATCTGAGTGGAGTACTCATGGGCTATAGATATAGATAATATAGCCTGAAGTTTCGTAGCCTGAGGAATACGAGAATAATCCAAAGAATGGACTAATCCGGCGGATATTCCGTTAGTTGAGAGTAACGTTCTTTCAAGAAGGTTCCCTAGGGCGGATAGCCCGTTAGACGAGAGTAATGTTCCTCAACGCAGATAGGATCATAAAGTGAGAAGTTCTTGTATTAGAAGAAGAACGATCGGTAGCCATAGGAAACTTCTTCATGAATCAGGAGTACATTAGATAAGAGGAATTTAGGAGAGCTTGTGGAGTGGGGTGGGACGAGTATATCTATCTGAGTGTCTATTCCCACCCCCCCTACCTCTCACTTCTCTACCAGAGCACCTCTTCAGCTCTCGTCATCAACAAAGAAGATCTATACCAGAAGAAGCGGAGCACTGCTTTCCAGCTACCAGATACACCTGCGTCCCTTACCCTTACCCTTACCTCGGCCATCTCTTCACACCAACCTATAACGTGTACCACATGCCACATGGTAGGAGGTGTTACCCTCAGCGTTTCCTTCTGGACAAACCGTGGTCACAGATATGGTCCCTTCTCCCCCCCAGTACGTGCCTTCCTTTTCTATACTCCTCATAAATATATGCACTTGAATACACAGCAGTGGCAGCAGCAGTAGGGACGATTTTTTACCGATCTGTGCGATAGGCGCACAACGCAACCAAAACCACCGTAAAATCGGTAAAACCATGGATCTTTCTCAATGCGCACGCATGCACGCGGGCTGCGCTGATTGCGTAGTGGACGTTCACCACACGGCTGCGGCGAGGCGAACACCGTCGAGGCACGACGCGATTTCTGAATGTGGAAGTGTGATGAGCTAAAGCTTTATTTTTTCCAATCCGCCGGAGGACAAAATAAAAAGTAATAATAAGAAGTCGCGGCATTTAACAGGCTCTCGTGTGGCGCGTCTCTCGTGAGACGATCTACCCTGATCTACTTTGTATGGAATTTTCTCTCTATGATTTTATATCGTTTTCAGTCGACCTTCGCTCATCTTGTTGTTGGTGTCTGCGTCGAAGAGTGGTATAAGGCCTAGATTGGGTAGGCGATCGGTTAACCTTTCACCAATACTCATAGTCCAACGGACGAAGACCTCAACATATGGCGTCGTCGGCAGGGCATGGGTCGTCGGCCGTGAGTTCGAATCTCACGTCCACCATGAAATCGCTTTTTAACGAAAAGTGAATTTCTTCATGTCGTGAATCTGAAAAAATACTGTTGTAACATCGCGTAGTACGCTAATTCGCACCAGGTATGTACTTTGGGATCAATGAGGCCACCTGCTGCGACCAGCCGGAGACTCTCACCCAGGGTTACTACTCCTGCGTAGGCAATCAACGCGGCACCTCGTCGCAGAGAGTAGGTACCCCGGTAAAATAAACACTAACCAAAACCGATGTCGTCGCTACCAACGATGGGCGGGCGGGATGGTCTGTTTTCTCCTAGCCTCTTTCTACTTTGTCGTGCTGTTTGTTGTAGAGCTGCGATATCGCTCACGGAGTGGTACTCAATCGCTGTCTCCCCATACAACAATGAGGCTTTCCCGAAAAGGGATTCGCCCTGCTGGCGTCCCCTCTTTTCTGTTCCAGATTACTGTTGTTACATCGCGTCGTACGTTAATTCGTATATAGTTTGGGATCAATGAGACCTCCTTCTGCTGCGGCATGAGATCACACCCATACTTGTTGACCCTTCTCTTATTATCTCAACGTCGTCGCTCGTTTGATGCGTATCCTCTTTGCGGGTGCCTTTTATTATTTATTGCCCCCAAACTTGTAGTCTACCAGGTAGTTGATTAGGGGTTCTGCTACCGTTGGTTGTCCCGCGAAAACGTCCCGTGTACGATTTTCCATACCCCTCCGACGGTGATACGGCGCTGAGGTATGCGATTGCGGTGTGATGCATCCGGAGCGCGTTTACCTGGTTGTCGGCACGCAGTGTTGTGGCGTGACTCCGTGCGGTTCTTCCGGAACTACCATACGGTCATGTCGTGCTTGAGGGGTGACAAAGGCGGAGCTTTTTTTATGTAGGTGGTCTCCCACACTCTATTTTCCCAGATGATACCGCAGCCCGCCACCCACCGTAGTTACCATACGCTTTCGCCCAAAGAATCACGCATATTGTCTACCACAGTCGGCATGTTTTGTACGTTTCGCTTGGTCCTCGCCCCCCCATCCCATTTGTTCCTCGACTTTTAGATTTGGGGAAGGTGGGAACGAAGAACCTACTTCTCGGTGCCTCCGTGATAGGGTCACGAGCGATACGTTGGCAGATCCTACCACGCTTGATAGGGCACGGTGTACAAATATATTTTTTATAGCAAGCAATGACTGGCACCTAAGCTACGAGGTGCACTACTCACTACCGTGGGTTGCGATGTACTTGAAGCTAACGTAGTCTCGATGCGACTGTGACCAGACGCACCCGCCGAGAGACATGGCGGACGTAAGGGCAATCAATTGCAATGACAATTCGGATTGACGGTCTGTGAGTATAAGTATATATACATATATTTATATACTTATGTTTATACTCCGTACAGCTTCTACCACGTGGGTGCAGACGTGAAACGGTTGTCGATTAGATGTGATATAGAATTGATCGATCGAAATAAGTGTCCCGGATGCAAAATATACTGGCTCGTGTTGGCGCAACGTGCGCTCGCTGTTTTTCTGCGTGTGTTTCAACGTGTTCGCGTATGCGCTTGAGAACTCGCATGCACACGACATGTACTTCTTACTTATATTATTTTGCCACTATATACCGATATGTATATTCTAATCGTATATATCAAAGTGGGGCTACGCCGCGACCCGTTATATTAGTCGCCAGGTGCGTGGCCCGTGCACGCTCCCCCCTTGTATTAACGTCAGCCCCCTACGCTCCCGCTGTTCCCGTTACCGTTCCACACCGCCGCTTGTCGTGTCGCGAACGCTGGCGCACTACTGGCTTCGATTCGCCTGTGTAGTCGTGCACAGGTCGGTATGGTATAGCCCAGCCCTCTGTTACTCCTGTGCGACCGTTCGTCAAGTGCTGCGTCCCCGTTCCTGTTTCTAGCAGCCGGCGACGGCGACCCCATCGTTTACGGTACGCCCCGCCTATATGTACGTGTCGTGCGGTTGATAGTCAGCCGTCGCGCTACTTCCCTTACATTATGTGTGACCGTCCTCCGGTGTCATCGCGCTCTATCCTCTCGTGCGTTGACAGGCCACCGTCCCTTAGTGTTGCCGTCGCCACCGCTCTCGTGGCTATTCCGGCCGCACACACGCCCCCCTGTCCTCGCTCTCCAGGACCGCTATACGATACACGGATCCCCCGTCATTTTTAGGCAGGCATGGTTTCCATCGATGGTACCGCTCTATTGTTCCTCGCTGTTCTCGCGCTCTTTCTTAGCAAAAACCTTCGGTCCAACGGCGACAATGGCCGCTGATATGTTTAACCCCGCGCTCGGGTACGAAGTACGTATACTGTTGCCGAGTGGTAAATAAACTCAGTAGGTACGTACACCTTAAATAGGCTAAAACCCGTTTTTTTTCAGAGAGTATCCTCCACTACTTTACTTCTGGATCCCCAAAAAAAAGAGCCGCGTGTTGGTGGCAAATCGATCCGTATATCCGGTCCGTTCCAGCGGGGGAGGGTGTTGTAAGGCTTAAATTGGGCAGGCGATTGGTTAACCTTTGACCAGTAGCCCAACAGACTAAGACCTTAACAAGAGCCCTCTGTGTGCCCGTGCCGCGAGGTCCCAAGGGTGTAAACACGCCGATGAAAAATAATACGCTCTGGCGGCCACCGACAACTTAGCACCGCCAGTCTTTGACCCTGTTCACGATGAGTACTCCTCGATAAACGTCGCGCTGTTCTAGCAGACCGCTTTCATTTATTCGCCGTGGTCCCCGTCGATGTTTGTATTTGATGACATTTCATATAATCCTCGACGGAGCAGTATATATATATATGATGGAGAAAAAGTCTCGGCTCTTTCACGACCACCAACACCGTATTTGGGAGCATGAAATGCCTGTCGGATCTTCAGTAGCACAACGGCCGCATAGATGGCAGTGTATGCAGTTTGGACTACGTCGGCTACGCAGTTTGGAAGCGGGTACCGTTTGTACGGGAAAACGCACTTCTCGCGGGGCATCTTTTCAGCCAAGTTCACACAACATCCGGGCATGAAACAGCACCTTTCTTCACACTGGCCATAAACGTTCGATTGTAAACAGAGCCCTGACCCCGTATGGGGCATCGATCTCCGGGCGGACGACCCCTCACAACGCTGGTGATACCCGTCAATGGCGCGAAGCAGAGCCCCTGGATCAAGCTCTTTCTGCCGCGGGCGACATCATTCGCGAAAAATAGGCCCGGTCGGCACACCCCGCCCCGCCTCCTCCTTTACGTACTCGGTGTGCGTCCAAGAGAATTCAGGAGATTCATCCCCACGCTACTGCCGCGTACTTTGGCTTCGCCACGCGCTTGGTTTTGCCTGGGTCCTCCGGAGTTTTCGACCTATTTTTCGGACGCGCCGGCCGGCCACAGGACCCCAAGGTGCTGACTGTCGCACTTGGTGTCGACCTCACCCCCACGGGCTCGTCTTTGCTCCCAGAGCACGGCTCCTGCCTCGTTAGAGGTACGATTCTGCTTAATGACGCTTCCTACACCAAAATCGTCGTCCACAGCTGGTAGAGCCACCGCTGTCGCGATGTTTGCTTGCGTCGCGTTCCTGGCCACTGCTGTGGTCTCCCACAAGCTTTCATTTGATGCGATGTGCTGGATCGCATACTGCTTTCGGGAGGCACCCCCATCGTTGGTTATGATCGGAATTTTACTCCTCTTCCTCCTTGTTCCTGGGATGATATTGACGCATCCGCTCCCCTGCATACCTCGACCCAGCGCCCGCCTGAGCATACCTTTTTTTCGAGATGTTGAGGAGTCAACTTGCTCCCTCTCGCAGTGTTTGAGCCTATGTTATTCCTCCCTTCAGTGATGCAGCACACGGGGTTGTTCGGTCGCAATGGCTCGGTCCGTTCTAATCAACGTTCCTATCGCTCCCTGCCCCCCCTTGCCCACCGGAACAAACATCGGTTGTTTGACGAGCTGGCGTTGTCTCACCGCGCCCCCTCCCCCACGGCCGCCTCAGCGCGGTTCGTTCGCGATGTCTGAATGGGCATTAAATGAACGTTTCTATCGCCCCCCCTCCCCCCCCTGCCCACCCGAGCATACATTGATTATTTGGCGAGCTGGCACTATGTCACCACCCCCCCCACCCCCCGCCCCAACAGGCGCGTCGGCTTTTGTGTCCGACCGCCGACGCTTGCTACGATAGGGGTATACTACGTACCAACTTTTCACTCAAAACATTTCTGGCCGATGAGGCTCCTCAGCCGCGGAACTACTACCGTAGTGCTGTACTCTAAAGCGCTGGAATAGCGTTAATTTTTGTGTTCCGGCGTCCCCGGTGGCTTGGTAGGTGGTCCGCGTGCCTATCAAGATCAATTTCGTGGGTTCAAGTCTCACGGAGTGCACATGCTCGCAGGGACTTTTTCTTGCATGAAGAAATTGATTGGCGGAAAGCGCGAGAGCGTGAGTTAGCTACATTCGACGAAAAACGACGAGAAGTGGGAATGCTGAACCCTATGCGCGACAAAAAAGAAAGGCACGTACCGGGGGGGAGAAGGGTAGACACCTGTGACCACGGCTTGTCCAGAAGATCGCCGAGGGTAAAACCTCCTACGAGCTAGGCTGGAAAGTGAAAGTGAGATAAACAAAAAAAAAAAAATGATATCCCTACTGTAGGGCAAAAGATTGATTGCCCATCGGGATGCACTGAGAGCTTTGTATCTCAGGGTCAGGTTTGGGAGGCGTAGACACCCCCCACAAGTGAGGAGCGCCGGAAAAAAAACAGGTGCACCCCCATCATAAGCATGCCTCCTTCCCCCGCCCTTTGGACGGCGACTTTTCCGCCCTTTGGTTACCATAGCGAAGGTAGATGGTAAGCCACCTTGTCTGACGACTCGCTGCTGCTCCGAGGGTCAAAACTTGGGCCGCTGGCACGGCTCTCGCCAGCGCTCACACAGGTCGCCACGCGAAGAGGCTCGTCGATACTTTGTGCTGCCCTCACCAGACAGGCTTTCTCTGCTGAGAAACACTGCGCGGCTTCCGGGCTCATGGACCGCCTCGTGCACGGGGCAGTTTGGTCATACGATGGAGCCCGGGGTTGCCATGAGGCGGTTGAAACAATTACAACAGGTAGTTGCTACGATGTATAGTGTCGAGTAGCGTGCGACAGAGGGCATTCCTTGGAATCCTCGCTCACACTACTAAATTCTTGGATTACATCAATCAACTCATTCCAAAAATATATATTCAGCTTCCCATTCGGGGGAAAAAACCGAATCCACCACGATCTGTGCAGATCACTACCACTACTCGTACTGTAGACGTCACATGTTGTTGTTGTTGTTGTTCTCACATTAACTCTCTGACGAAGGAGTCCGTGGTCACACAAAGGTGCTGGAGCCCTAGGAAGATCCGAAAAAAAAAAAACGAAAATTCGGCTGCCTCAAAATACACGAGACGAAAAAAGCGCACACAAGATAAAACCAATGTGCAAAACTGAACTAACATGGCCGCGGGTATATCCTCTCAACTATAACATAGAAGAGTACCCCCGATCCCACCACTAACCGACTCGTGGCTGCTGACTACAGCGGATGCTGTCTGAAGTGCTGCCTGCACCGTACGAAACGCACGGGTAGTCGTGAAAACGGAAGAGGAACACACCAGCCTGCTATCTGGAGTGCTGTCAGAGTGAAGACTCGCGGACATGCAGTGAAAAACATGTATATCAGACCGTGGCAAGCCTTTCAAGAGTAAATCCACCACGGGCGACAGAACTCTCCCTCCGTTGGCGCTGACGACCTTGGGCCTGGCGAATGAATTCCTTGACGTTTTCCACGCCCCGTTGAATGCTCGTTCCCATTGACGTTCTTGAGAGTCACGAATGGCGTCCTAGTCCTCTCTCCGGCCCTCGCAAACGGGTCCCAGGTTTCGGCTGCTTCGGACTCACCCCTCGCAAATGCCTTAGCCCTGGATTTTCTCCCTGGCTTCGTCCTCACCCACCCTGCTTAGATGTTTGCGTCTTTCTGACGGCCGACCTATACACTTGCGCGCTATCGCATCCGGTTTACATGCCCCGTATTGGAACCGCCTTGCCTGGCAATCGAGTAGTGGGCAGCTACATAGTATATGTAAACGTGTTGCTGCGGACGGCGTAATGCGACCTACCGGCGCAAAACAAAACAAACTGAATCTCCACCCAACGATACGCAACAATAGCTACTGCTGATGTTGTACAGTGTGGCTTATTAGGGCACAGGCGCCCCTAGGCTGCCAGGTACGATGTACTCCGGCGAGCCGATGGCGGGAACAGCCGCCGTGACTCTCTCGATCTCGCGCACATCGGCGAGGGAGAGAAACCGCGCCTTGCCGCTGCCGGAGTTATGGCTCGAGTTCGCCATCAAATCTCCCGCCTGGAACAGCGGCAGCAATGGCAGGAGCAGCAGTAAGGCAAAGCGATCGAGTCAGGTGGTACAAAGCATCTATCTGCCGCTGACAACGAGATATTGAAAAACGCACTTCTGAAAGTCATTTACGAGGACGAGTAGCAGCTGCTGGGAATGACGCCCCCTAACCTTTTCGCACGAACGACGAATCGACCGGCAGGGCGATCGGCCAAGCATTCCGCGCCTAATGAAGGGGGGGAGTACGCAGACGCGAGACCGGAGTGGGCGAGCGGGCGGGCATGCGGGCAGGCGGGCGCTCGAGTCTAAGATGTCATTGTCGGCAACCTTGCGATCACGCCCGGGCACAGGGTATCGCCTTCAAGGAAAATAACGATATTGTGGGCAACGGTTTCGAAGCGGTAAAGCGCTGACCGTCGGATTCACGGTCGGCGCGGGCTCCAGAAAATACAAGAGTGTGCTGTCTAACCCAACTGCAACGGGCAACGGAGCCTTTCAGCGCCGGCAGGGACCGGGCAAGACTTACCTGCGAGTGCGTGTTGAACGCTTCCAGGGAGGTGGCGATCGCGTCCTCACATACCTCGACACTGTCGCCGAGAAAGAATCGTAATAAGCCCTCGATCAGCTCGGGGTCCTGCGTGTTTCGCAGGAACAAATCGCCGATGCAGCACGAGCAAAAAGGTTTCAGCCGAAGCCCTGGTGTATTTTGTTTTGTCGGATTTCTCCTTTTGTGAACCTTTCCGGCGTGCCCTCTCAGAGCTTTATCCCGGGATTGGAAGAGCAAACGAAAACGAACCAGCGAGAACGAAGCGCTCGAGGCGGGGGTGCGGCCACAGGTCGGCGCAGAGAAAAAACATAATATGTCCGCCCGCATTGTGTGAGCCTTTTTAGCGCGGCAAACGATCAAAGTTATTTTTATTTCAATTCAACTGTTATCTGCTGTGGTGCTCCGTCTCATTGAGCGTAGCATGGCCTTTGTGGACGCAACCTACATATCCTCCTCATTTTTAGGAGCGTTCTGGGGCAAGCGGCTTGACTGGAGCTGGATGCGTAAGCGGCGAGGACAACGAGGCTGCCTGGACAAGAGAAAGCCGAACGGGTGCCCGTCCTGCAATGAAGGGCGACAGAGAGCTTCGTGCAACACCTAGGAATAGCAGCAGTAGCATAAAAAACGAAATCCATTGGCGATTAACTGTTCATGAAAACCACGCTCACTACGCGACGCCAGGGGAAGAACGGGGGCGGATATCGGTGACTTACGTAGCCATCACTACAACCGTCGTTGTTTTCCACGGTAACTTCGGCTTTCACTCCGCACCCGAGGCTAAACAGTACCCATCCACCCACCCACCCACCCACCCACCCACCCACCCACTCCCTGCCGATAATCGCCCGAGAGGAAAACGCCGAGCAACAAAGACGAAAGACACAGGCGCCTCCGGCTCTTGCTCAAACGTACACAACTCACAAAACAGAGAGCCCAACACACAGACGGGAAGGGAGGGGAAGGGAAGGCCAAGAAAGAAAAAAAGAGGCCAACGATTGCTGCGATTGACCCCGCCCGTCCGAGGTCATGCTACGAGACCCATCTCACTTTTCTGGTAAAGTCTTCCATCCTGAGACTGGCGGTGGAGCATTTATTCGCAGCTCCCGTCTGGATAAGCCGCTGCCACAGGCACAACGTCTGCATCCAGTTGATCGACATCCGAGAGACCAAGGGCTTGGAAGGGCGAACCAAGTCTCCTGCCGTCAACGCCTCCGCAGTGCGTCGACACCAAAGCGAAGAGCAAGATAGAGAACGAGAGGGGGAGGGAGAGGAGGGGGGAAGGGCAGAGATACAGGGGGAGTTGAACCAACGTTGAAAGGTGGGAGAAATGACGAGGAAATTGCGGGCGGCGCGTGCATGCAAGCAGTTCGACCTACCAGCGTGACCCGCTATTTATCGCGCAACGGCATGCGCAACGTGAGAGAGAAACGAGACGTCACACGAAGCCCCCGGAGAAAACCTCGGACATTGTGAGCTCCCGCTTTCGTTTTGGCAGCCGTAGCTCAGCTTCTGAACTCTTCCTTCTCAGGGAAAGCAGTGCTTCATACCCGCGGCCTTCACGCTCTGCGGTTACCTGTCCTTTCGAGTGAGTGAATTGAGATTAACTCCTACCTGCCTCTGGTTGGCTATAAATCAGCGGCAGCGTCCCGCCCCGATTCCACCTGCGTGCTACAACCGACTTCCCCCTCCACGCGAGTGCGAAAAAAACACGTGGTTGAGCGCACCCACCCACGCACGCACGCACGTACGCACGCACGCACGCACGAAGGCACGCTAGCGCGCAAAACGCGCACAAACATACACGCCCAAGCCCATGTATGTCAGGAGCGGCAAACAAGATGCCTCACCCTTAATCCTCACGCCAGAAAACCCATGACCCGTCTGTGCGTAGATACGCGGCGTGTAACCTTCACCTTTTCCACGGCCCCGCTGAATATTGGCGCGTCCCCCTCCTCCTTCGGCGGTGGTTGTCTTCCCCTCGTCGCCTGTGGACGCCGCCAGAGGTTTAACATCCCGAACACCTGAAGTACGGGGAGAGATCATACGATGGGAGGCAGCGCGGGGGGGGTGGGGGGATATTCATGTCACGAAAGGCCGTAGTCGTATGACCATGGAACCTCGCATCCCTACAATAAAGCGACCGAGTACGTCGGGTTTTCACCGACCAGGTAGACATTGGGGGAGGGGGTGCTGTGTGGTATACCAAATGTTTGGCCATCTGCTCTGCTTGGGGAGTGATTGCGCCTATAAACGCCCAAAATGTATGCTGGATGATGGGTGTCTACAGACTTGTTGCAAAGAGCAGAGGTAAACTTCACTGGTGTACGGGCGACGGGGATGATCAGAGTGGTGGCGATGATGGGTGACGCAGCAGTATGGCGACACTTATTCACTCCTACCCCGGCTTTCAACTCTCTTTGTGCTACTCCATTCGAGGGGGAAAAAACGTTTCGCGACGGCCTCCGCATATCAATATTCCTTTGCAATCTGCAAAAGCCGCATAAAAAATAGTAACGACCGAAGGCTGACGAACCCACCCCTTACTCCTGAGCAGGGTATAAGCTCGTAAAGTAAGGGGGCACTGTAGGCTGTCACGTGCACAACCCAATATAACAGTAAAGGCGGCTTCCATCACCTTGTCAAGTGGGGACTGGTCCTTCTGGAAAATGCTGCCGAAAGACTCGATGACCTTGGTAGGGGTGGGAGGGTGCGGAGATCGGTGTGCGCACGAGGGGGGGGGGGTACTCGATATCATATATGGCCGTAGTCGTATGACCATAGACCCTCGCATCCCTTCAATGCCGGGACGGAGCATGTCGGGTTTTCACCAACCAGGCAGACATTGCTTGCACCAAGCGCGAAGCGCCGTGAGGCGTTTGGCAAGTCGCATGAAGGGTGATCTGCATCCTACTAAGAACCGATTGAGAGGCGGACTGCACATGGATGACAGCTTTAGTGAGTCAGTTTAGTTACCGGTGAGGCCATTCCCAGGGACAGCAATGGGAGTACTACGTAGCTGCCTCTTGGGTGCCTTACCATATACACACTACGTGATACGTTCATTCCCCTTGTGCGGAGTAAAAGGTTTCCACCCAGCACAAATGCTCCAACTGGACCGCCAGCTGTGACCGACCGCCAAAGGAACAAAACAAAACGGTACCCTGGCTGTCTAGCTCAAGTAGTGAGCGGCATGTTCTACAGTGTCGCTGCCAACCGACGCCAACCCGACCTAGATACAATGTAGAGAAGGGGGAGCGCAGTGGGTGAGACGCGGTCAGTCTTTCAAATCTACAAGAGTGTCTTCGATGGTGTACAACAAGTTTAGAATAGGCAGCTAGCAGCAGACACGCTGTAACGGTGCAGCAATACCGCCATGGGGCGCCAAAAGTAAACGGTGCACACAAAACGCACAGAGAAACTTGCGCGGTGCAGTGGAAAACACGAACGAACCGATAAACAAGTGAGATGTTGCTGTACTTGCAGCAGCCTGCACGCACAGTTGCTGCATCCGCTACATAAAATGAGCGAAACCGCGTCGAATTGAAAGCGAACCAAAACTTAAAAAATAACTATTCGGTGTGACGACGCGCTGGTCACCTTTCGGGCATCGCGGTACATCAGCATGTGCCTCGCATTCGGCAGCGCCTTCATGATCGGCTCCATCACCGAGAAGCCGTTGCCCTTGGGGTTGAAGGATATGTGGTCGGACCCCAGGGTCGAGGCAGCGCCAAACACCGGTGCATGGGCTGGTAGAGTCCTCCGGGCGAGAAAAACGTCCATAGCCGCGCACACCCCGAAAATCTTGATTCAACGGTACAGAGCCGCGTGTGCAAGAATTCGAGTGTGTTTCGCGTTTGGTCGAGTCGGTAAGTGGCGAGCATAATGAGCGACACATGTTCGTCGGGTGTATACGACAGCACCGGGAATCGGGGAGGGGGGGGGTACTCGATATCGTGCACGGCCGTAGTTGTATGACCATAAACCCTCGCATCCTTACAATGCCGGAATGGATGGAGCACGTCGGGTTTGCACCGACCATATAGACATTACTTTCACCAAGTGCGAAGCGCCGTGAAGTGTTCGGCAAGTCGCATGTAAGGCGCGTTGCATCCTACTACGAACCGGTTGAGAGGCAGACTTGCATATGGATGACAGCTTCATGACTTTGTTTATTTTTCGGTGCGGCCACTTCCAGAGACAGCAATGGGGGTACTATGTAACTGCCTCGTGGGTGCCTTACCATAAACACTACAGTACGTGATACGAGCATTCCCTTTGTACGGAATAAAGGTTCTCCACCCCGCACAAATGATCTATAACTCGATCGCCAGCTGTGACCGACTGCCGACAACAAAAAACGGCACCCTGGTTGTCTAGCTCACGTAGAGAGAGGAATGTTCCACAGTGTCGTAGCCAACCGACGCCAACCCAACCTATATCTTAGGGGGGGGGGTAAGTCAACCGTCTCCGCTGTAGCCAAAACTGATGCTCTCTGTCGCTGTTGTTTCCTGTGGCGGTACTTCATACGGACCCCGATACTGCGCAGTTAATATGACCCAGACAAGCAATGGGACTACGTACAGCCATGAGTTCAGGAACGTCATCCGCATACGCACGCTAGTGCGGCCATAAGCCCGGTACGGTCGTCCAAAACAACGGCAAAGAAAGGTGGCTTTCGCTGATTGCGCTCACCCTCCCAATCGCGTCGTGGTCAATTCCACAATACGGAAGCCTAATTATGTTCTCTAGCCAGTACGGCTCTGAGAAGGAGAGCACACCCAGCTTTTGGAGCATCCTGATCGAAAGGCGCAACGACGCCATGACGTCATAAGGTTTGAATTTTCAACGAGCGCATCAAGCGGGGGGGGACGCACACCACGGAGGACATTTCGGAACGGAGGTGGGCATCGAGGTAATACTTCGAAGTATATGACTACGACGAACCGTTGTGGCGCGCCGTATGAAGTTGTGGTTCACGCCCTCGATTTGGGGATTAGGAAAAATACACAGTGCAGTCTCGTCGAGTGGGCGAAACACCTTCCCTTGACTAACCCTATTTGGGTGCGCCGTGGCGTGGCGCAAGGTTATCTACCAAGAGAAGGTGCTGTTTCCCCGGGTTGACTCCACACCCGCCAGCGTTATACGCATCGAAAGAAGTGTCACGGCAGTACCTGGGGAACTAAAGGAGGACTCAGATCCGAAGGCGCTATTGGGACAGGGCAGGTCTCAAGGGAGGGAACGAACACAGCACAACAACACGAAGCAAGAGCCGCGCGGTTTGGTCTATCTCTCCAGGAGGGTCGCCAAGAGGCACCGACGCACAAGCCCACGCCAAACCGACCGACGGTAACGAAAGCCGTATCTTCCAACAAACGCTTTGTGCGAAGCGGGTGCACTCGAAAAACACAATAAAACGCCGGGCTTGGGTATGTGCTTGAGCGGAGACAATGCACGTGTTATTGGCCAAAAGCGGCGACGCGCCAAAAGAGACACAACCTCTAACTCAACCGAGCGACGACAACAACAATCTTGACAAAAAAAAAAAACAACAGCAGCATCAACAGAAACAACAACCACAGACAACAAATACAGACAACAGTCAACGACGTATGCTCTAGTTGCTTGTGCCACGGGTCTCACTTGTGCATCAGAGTCGACCCGCAGCGGCCGGTGTTCCACACGAACGAGAAGCGGGCCTGAAGGATAGGGGAGAGCTTGTGGACGGGGACGAAGCCGGGCATCCTCTCCACCGCGTCAAGGCGGGCGACGTACACCGTGCTGCCTATCTCCGCAAGGGCACGCACCCCCCGGTCGAGGAAGGGCGCGTCGAAGACTTCGGGAACGGAGGGGACCTAACTCGCGGGTGGTCGGGTTTCCAGGTTAATCGCGCCGCGCGCAAGACAATGATACATTTACATCAGCTAGCGGGGGTGGTACATATTGGGCAAGAGGCGTAGTAGGTAAGCTACTATTACGGAGAGATAACGCTGGGCGACTTGGAGGGTGTACGAGCGGTCCGTAGTTGTATCCCTTGCTTTCCAGATATAAATTTGCAGCGAAAGTCCTCAAGACTGTCAGCGGGATGAGGAGGCTGAGGCTAACAGTTTTCTGCCAGCGAGAAAAAAAACTGAGCGGGTGGGGGGAGGGCGGCGGCGGCGGCGGCGGCAGCGGTGCTTGCGTGAATCAGACGAGTGCACAATGGGCGTTGTCGCGATGACAGACGTCACCGACGAAACTGCTCTACTCCACGAGGGTGGGGATGAGGGGGCGAAACATGTTCGACAGCGCAACGATCCCAGAATCGGCCCGTCGCCTACGAATGCGGATCTTGTACATAGCCGCCAAAAACTGCCGCGTACTACGAAAAACCGATTGCTATAATTATTAACAGCAGTGCAATCGACCTACATATCGAGTTACCTGCATGAAAATCAGCAGCACTTCCTTTTGCAGGATCTCAATCGCGTACAGGAGCAGCCCTGGCACGTCGGCCAGCTTTTTTACGGATACATTGCACCCGGTGTCAGAGCAGCGGAGCGCGCCTGCGTTGGGCAGGTGCGGTGCGATGCAAGGCGGTTCGGTTCGGTTCGGTTCGGTTCGGTTCGGTTCGGTTCGGTTCGGTTCGGTTCGGTTCGGTTCGGTTCGGTTCGGTTCGGTTCGGTTCGGTTCGGTTCGGTTCGGTGCGGTGCGGTGCGGTTCGGTACGGTGCGGTGCGGTGCGGTTCGGTTCGGTGCGGTCCGGTGCGGTGCGATGCGGTGCGATGCGGTGCGGTGCGGTGCGGTGCAGCGCGGATATGGCGAGCGCGAGCAACGAGAAAAATCTATTTGAGAGGGGTGGGGAGATCATGGCTAAACTTTCACGGTGTCTCAGGGGCAGAGCGAACGTGCCTCGTCAGAAATTCCCGGCAGCGGGCCCAATTTGCGCGACCAAGTGATGTACTTTGACTCTTCCTCCGCCCTCCCCCTACAGCGGCTATGATTTTTAGGAAAACGCGAAGTCATTTACGGAGGGGCATTCCGCGAAAAGGTACGATGCAACACCAGGAAACCTCCCGATGACCCGACGCTGACCTGCTCCCCCCACGTTGCCAAAGGGGCTTCGGTCAAGGTCGTTCAGCTCGAACATGCCGGCCTGATGCTTCGGGATTCGGTCGATCCCAGCCTGCTCTAGCCAGCCGAATGAGCCGCGCTTCTCACTGGCATTGTCGCGCCGATGGCAGACGACCATCGCTTCGTTGGGGGGTGCACGTGGGTACAGAGGAGAAATTTAAGGACGTTATATGCTACCTACCTGGTATAGCGCGTCTCGCCAAAGCACCACAGGCCTAGTTAGATACAGCCAATGAGTAGGCACAGGAGCTCTCCGCATGGGGGCCAGCATCGGCCAAGGATTTTATCCAGACTTCGGGTTTATTCGAGTAAAACAAAATGGCCACTTTAGTGGGGTTCTCTGTGGCGGAAACTTCAAATGAGGCCGTCCGACCCGAAAAAAAACATAAAACGGATTACATACCGGGGTTTTCCCGCCAGTTGACGGTAAAATAGGGGGGATTCCGCCAATAAAGTCAGCTCAGGACGTAGTACACCTTACGGTACACCGACTCCTATCTCGCCGCTATTCCATTCTCTGTCGAATGGCCCAAGTCTATCTAACGTACCAGATCCAACTTTTGAAGCTTGGGAGGTGCTTCCATCGTTGTTATCCGACACTATTACGGGGGACCATAGTTAATAGGACCAAATTTTGTTAGTAAAAATGGTTAAATATAGAGGTTTTGATGTATACCATAGGTCCTATTAACTATGGTCCCCCGTAATACTCATCTGAAAAGAAGCACTGGTCCGAATATACATCAATCCGTAATGCCCAGGCTAAGGAGCACCGATTTTGGGGAGCCGAAATAACGGGCGCCTTTCATTGTGTCGGGGATAGGGGATCGTTGCATCGCTTTTCTGATCCCGACCCTAAACGATACGTACCAGGTCTGCATCTTCCGATCAGTTCTTATTCTCAGAGAGTGTGGGATATGGTGGCAGCACCCCCCGCGGTCCCCTCCCTTACTCTACAGTCTCTCCCGGTATACGAATTGCGTTTTGCTTCTCCTTATGCTGACTGTGTGACAGTTTTCCCCATGGTACGTTCTCTTTGATGCTCCCGTTTATTTATTTATTTGAATGTGTTCCTTGGCATTGCATCATTGATTGGTTCATTCGTGAACGCTACGTGCCTACGAAAAACGACTTTGTTCAGTCAACGGGAGCTGTTTAATACCCTTGAACTTCTGTGCCTCAGTTGCTCCTGGAGCCATGGCTCCCGACCCATCGAAATGCAAGGGAAAAGGTCACCCTTCGTCATGTCCCACCCAACGGACTCCCTTGCCGCTATCCATTGTTTGGGTACCCTCATGGGAACAATCGCGGTGCTATGGGCTGCGCCATCTTGCATGCAATTTCCCATCAAATATTGAGCATCAAGCAGAAATCAATGATCTTCGACATCCAAGGATGCGTTGAGGGTTGCATGAGGGTCTGCGTGAATTTGTCTACTCGTTTTACTACTTCATATTATCATGTTCCCAGGTATCATGATTCCATTGGCCATTTGAGGTGTGCAGCGCTTATTCCAATCATATGATACCATCCACATAATGTAGAAGGGTAACTTTAAGTAGAATCTAATGACTTGACTTATACTTAATGGACGGAAGGTGCGTATAGCACGCCCAACCGAAACATTATTACACGCAGATTGCAAACACGAGTTTCCAAAAATGGATCTCACAGCCGACATTTTTTCAAATTTATGGTTTGGTACGAACCGACCTTGAACTTACCAACATTTTTCTTATTTCAACTCGCCGACCTCCCAAAGGACAACAAACCCCTGCTCGTACACCCACACGAGTCAAGTACTACGGCGGTAGATGGTCTCCTTCCTCACAGTCTCAACCCTTTCCCCCATCCTCTGTCTTCCTAGTTCAACCAACTGCAACCCATCATCAACTCTATGAACCTCTTGCCCATCCCCTCTGTTCACGCATGCCAACGATTCAATACCTCTCGACAAACCCCATATTTCCTCCGTTCAATCTTCTTCTATCTGGTACCAGATGCCTGGTACCTGGAAGTTATTTTGGTGGCGAAATCTAACGTCAGGACGAGAGAGATCGTACAGCAGTAGTGCTTGAACACGATGAAGTAAAACAATCCAAAAGGGCGGGTCTGCCGATGTCTAATGACAGCAGTGAGTTCGACCAAAAACTGTGACAAATATACTGGAAATAGAGTTCATCAGTTATTTTCCGAGTTCGGGCAGACGAAAATCATAGCGGACATCAGACCAGCTCACAGCAGTATATGGGCCCGCCGACAAGAAACACCTAATCTGGGCAAGCCTGAGATTCTTATTGGGGCACCATCTCCAAACAACCTTGAGCATAGACTATTATATAGGATTTAGTGTAGAGTTCACCACTGGGTCGTTTTTCTTAACGTTCTCCAAAAAGCGAGTCTTTTGTTTTTATTATTAACTAGCGAAATAAAAGGCCCTCCCGCCCCCACGGCGGTCGGGCCAGATTCCTGTAGATAATATAGGAGCTATCATAGGTGAGCCAATACGTACATAGGATGGACATTAATTGTGGCCCCGTGCTTGAAATTAATGAAAACCACTTTGTAAGTCACTTTATGTAGGACCTCAATAAGCGTTAAAATTACGAATTGTGCAATATTTATTTGATGTGCTTGCTCCCTCTCTGGAATCTCACACTGCAACTTTAGTAGTCGTTGGTTGCAGCAGTACGATGCAATACAATCTGCGGGTAATACGATAAACGCACAGCAGAGGGACCACACTCGGAGTATCGATTGTTTCCATATCGAGCAAATTTCGTACTCTGAATGCTGAGACTATTAGGGTGCTTACGGCCTCAACATTGCGAGTGACTGGGAGTGTGAGCAGTACTCAACTTCAAACCTCGAAATACTGCCTGAATGTTGCGAGTAAGTTCGAGTGTGAGTAGTACTAAATATCCAAATGCCACGGGTGCAAGGAGTGCCCGCAGGATAGGACGCCGAAATACCCGAATGGACGGTCGTCAATATTATCACTTTAACCAAGAGGATGAGGTGTGTTAAATCGAGGTGTCAGAGCAGAGGTCAGACGACCGTGCTGGTAGGATATTGAAATGAAAACGATGTCGAACTTACTTAATCACAAACACGAGGATGATGGAGACGGCAGCAGCAGTGGTAACGCAAGATGTAAATGCCGTACGAGACGTATCTGCACGAAGAACGGCTGTAATTATGGTGGGGGTCATCGACAGAAGAGTGTGCCGGATTGGGTCGTCCTGAGCAAAGGCCAGACGATGCTCGTAGCATATCAATATGGGAAGGTGCAGATGGATGCTCCGAGTACCTTGGAGTAAAGTAACGAGTATCGGAGATAAATTACTTCAGGTACTTCGTGTACTCGGAGTACTTCAGGGCTCGATACTCCGGGATACTGCTCGTACTCGGAGTATTTCGGGTATGATCACTCTCAATACTGCTTGTACTTGGAGTATTTCGGGGTTCGATACTCTCAAATACTGCTGTACTCCGAGTATTTAGGGGTTCATTACTCTGGAATACTCGTTGTACTTGAAGTATTTGGGGATCTTGTACTGCTCCTACTTTAAGTACTCGGAGTACTTGGGCATTTCGTACTGCAAAAATTTCAATACTCGGAGTATTTCAGGGTTTCTTATTCCGAGGCACGAGTAATACTCGGAATATTTCAGGGTTTTATACTCCAATGTACTCCGGGTTAGAGTATTACTCGGAGTATTTTACTCGGAAAGATATTCGTGAAACCAAGAACAAAACCTTTCTAGAAGAACAAGAGTTCCAGGTCAAAGAAGCGACCGAAAGAGGAGACACGAGCTCAAAAGAGGAGAGGAGTCAGATATATTGGCGGACTCTTCATGTTATCTCATGTCAATTTCTCACGATCGTAGCGGTTGTGTATTATCGATTCACGCCTTATCGGTGTAGAATCGATATATTTTGTGACTTCTATGGTAAATCGGCCTTTGCCATATCTTGCATCAAAGAACAGGCTGTACCTGTTGTGGCTCTTATCGATTGTGTAATTTGAAGGCTGACACTGTCACGCAGACTTGTTTCAGGGCGATCGGTACGGCTACCTATTATCGGTTTGAGCACATATCTCTCCTCGGCGCAGTCGTACGGTAGACAGCGTCATCGTCAAGCAAACATCGACCTTGGAGAGTTACATCGCGATGATACGACAGGCTGAGTACCACTTCCACCCCCCCCCCCGCACGTGTCGCTGGTGGTGGTGGTGCTGCTACTGCTGCTGATACCTGTACTGTTATATTTGCTATCTGCCTGACCCGAGGCGTACAATCTGAAACAACGGCCAGTCCCGTTTGTCGGGTGCGTGCACAAGCGTATGTCAAGCTTTTACAGAACGAAGATATCAGGTATCACACAGAGTCAGACCCATCAAACGTTGGGCTTCCGTGCATTCCTGGGTTCAATACTCGCGATACTCGGAGTACTCCGAGTAATTTAGATGTTTGTACTCCGGGTACTGCTTGTACTCGAGTATAAGTACTGCTCATACTCCCAGTACTCGGAGGTTTTGGCCCTTCAGTACTGCTCATACTGCACGTACTCCGAGTATTTAGGCCACCAGTACTCCAATACTCGGAGTACTCGGAGTACAAAAATTACTCGATACTTCGAGTATACTCGGAGTATCGAGTATAATACCGAGAAATCGAACGCTTTCGAGCCGCGAGCATACAACCCCCAAAAACCGTCAAACCGGCTGCTGCACAGGTGATACAGGGCGAGTTTTGACGTCGTGAAAAGCTGTTTTGGATCATCGTGATTCTTAGTGATACCAGGTATTAAATTAGTGGTGGAGCTCGAGCAGGGTGCCAACAACAGCATCATACGATAGCGAAACAACAGAAGGAGGAGGAGCAGCAGCAGCAGCAGCAGCGTCAAGCCGAGTGGTAAAAATCGACAGGGATCAAACGAAGCCGGCACGAGCAAACGTGAACCGACGGAGGATGATAAACGAACCGCGCATACGCGTCATACATCCGCTCCTGCCAGGAGAGCCAACGTCTTTCGCACCGTGCAGGCCGTTTGTGTTGTCTCACCACAGGTACTGCAGGCAGGCTTCTTCCTTCCGCTGCTGTATGCAGTTGAGTTGTCTTTGCTCGGGGCAAGGTCTTCGTGCCGAAACTCATCATCATCGCCACGGGCCACCAACAACGCGGTGTAGCGAGCGTCGCTCCTCATCCTCTCTATACGGGAGGCGAAGTCGGTTTGGTTAAATAATAAAAATTGCGGCGGATTTTCGATACGTAACGGCAAAGTACGATCTCGACCAACAACGCGGCGGGACAAACAGATACCTTCTCGTGTCAAGCGTGCATGATTGTGTGTGTACAGCTGTGTGCTGCGGTAGAAGGAGATAGAGAGGATGATTTGGAAATTGGGTGCCATGCGACAAGCGGCGTTGGGTATGTACCATTTTTTTGGTAGCAGACGGAATGCTTTATCGACTGGATATTTTTCAGAGCTAACGACCTCCCACTTTCATCATCCTCCTGTCGCCGGATCTACACATCCACCTTTGACCACGCAGCACGCCGTTGATGACCAGGGGTTCTTCAAATAAAGCGAAGGTGAACGTCTCGTCAGAGTTTACTGTACTACTGGCGTTTCCCTGACTTTCGCTCGTATCAAACCCCGTGCTTCCCAACTTCATAGGTTATCACCCAAGTAGTGACAGGACAAACACGTTTTGTTCGTGAAAGATACCTTCTCATGTGAACAGCAGTTTGCTGCGGTAGAAGGAGGAGGGAAAGATTGTTTGGAAATTGGGGGTTGTTGCAGAGTTAGAGAGGGAGGTACTGCTTTGTTGTCTTCAATAGTCCGCGGCGCTGCGTATGTAGTGTACAAAAGACGACAGAGAGGATTGCGTGAACCCCTCGGTAGCTCCAAAAGCTCTTAAAACGATGGAAGTCGGGGGAAGCGGTAGGGAGAAGCGGTAGGGGGAAGCGGCTGAAGATAACGAGGACTGCTGTGCGTTTATCGTATTACCCGCAGATTGTATTGCATCGTACTGCTGCAACCAACGACTAATAAAGTTGCAGTGTGAGATTCCAGAGAGGGAGCAAGCACATCAAATAAATATTGCACAATTCATAATTACCGTTCATTCGGATGCATCGCGTACAGCTTTATATTTTGCGTGATCACTGCTGACGTCTCAATCACCCGCGTCCCCTGCGAGTATTCAATTAAGTTCGACATCCTTTCGTTTCTTTAAAAACACATACTTCAAGTGTTTCATAATCGTTGGGGCAGCCAGCCGATAAAGCATTTCGTCTGCTACCAAAAAAATGGTATATATACCAGGTATATACTTCGTACTACAGTAAGATTACCCGAGTGGCAGTGTTTGCAGAAGTGCAGCATTCGTACAGTCATACGGCATACACAAGCTTGATGGTCCGGTTGCATCAGTGACGAAAGTGACCCTGCAACACGCCATGACAATGGTCAGTCGATGACATCGCACCGTCATGATTGAAAACGGTGCCTATTAACGAAAAAATGCGCTTTTGAATATTGACGGGGCTTTCACAAGGGCTATCGTGAAATCATGGCGTCTCATGTTCCTACTATTACGGGGGACCACAGTTAATAGGACCTATGGTATAGATAAAAACCTATATATTTAACCATTTTTACCAACAATATTTGGTCCTATTAACTATGGTCCCCCGTGATACCTGGTATGAGCCAATATGGCAAACCCACGCAGAGTCATGACACCGTATCGTCTGCCATGAATTCTCAGTGATATGTGGCTCGTCTGCCATGGCGTCCCCGAAACGGCCATTATGCATTGCCTCAGCAGCCTAAGGTAATGACCGTGCAACGACCCGTTTGGGAGACGTTTCGGCAGACCCGTGCCATGTCATTTAGACGTTCATGGCAGTGCCATGGCATACTTCTACGACCGTTGAGGGGATGCCAGGACAGGCCCGTGATATATTATCGAGAAGTTCATGGTGGACGCAATGGCAGCCAGATGGCACTCCCATGGCATTCCCATCAACTTGCAAGGGTCTGTCATGACGTAGAAGGGAGACCCATGCTGCCGCGTCCCCTGCGAGTATTCAATTAAGTTCGACATCCTTTTCGTTTCTTTAAAAACACATATTTCATACTCGTTGGGGCAGCCAGCCGATGAAGCATTTCGTCTGCTACCAAAAAAATGGTACATACCCAACGCCGCCCGTCGCATGGCTCCAAACCACACAATGTACTGCTGCTGTATGCCGTCATCTCGTCATATCGCTTGGCTTTAATTATGTTTCTACTCCAGGAAGCCATGAGGGTAGCAATTCAACGCACTCCAACGACAAACTCTTCACCTCTTCTACCTCCCATCTGCACCAAGGTACGTCTTACACAGTACCTCTTACCAGTCTGTCTGAATAACTTAATTTAGCTAAAACCACATCATTATGCGAATTACTACGACCGGTTGCAGCAGTACAAAGCAATACAATCTGCGGGTTCTACCTCCCACCTGCACCAAGATACGTCTTACACAGGACCTCTTACCAGTCTGCATTTAGCTAAAACCACATCATTATTACTACGACCGGTTGCAGCAGTACAAAGCAATACAATCTGCGGGTATTACGATAAACGCACCGCAGCGGGATCACACTCGGAGTATCGACTGTTTCCGTATGGAGCAAATTTCAAATTTCGTACTCTGAATGCTGAGAGTGTTAGGGTGCTTGCCGCCTGGACATTGCGAGTGACTGGGAGTAGGAGCAGTACTCAACTTCAAACCTCGAATATAAGTACGAGTAAAACAATTCAAAAGAGCGGGTCTGCCGATGTCCGATGACAGTAGTGAGTTCGACCAAAAACTGTGAAAAATATACTGGAAATAGAGTTCATTATTTATTTTTCGAGTTCGAGGAGACGAAAATCATAGCGTACATCAGACCAGCTGACAGCAGTATATGGGCCCGCCAACAAGAAACACCTAATCTGAGCAAGCCTGAGATTCTTATTGGGGCACCATCTCCAAACAACCTTGAGCATAGACTATTATATAGGATTTAGTGTAGAATTCACCACTGAGTCGTTTTTCTTGACCCAGTTTTCCTAACGTTCTCCAAAAAGCGAAGTCTCCAGTTTTTTTTTAGGCTCCCTTCTAGGACTGCAGTCTCGTTTTGGGGACGATTGGGGACAAATTACTTGGAATTTGAGTGCATTGTCCCCAAAACGGGACTGGAGTTCTAAAGGGGTTAATCGAGGGCCTACACTGCTATACCTGGTACCTGGTACATACGAGTGCCTGTACGAGGGCATCATCTACTGGTACGTACGTACTGTACGAATATGTGTGTGCAGGTGGATAGCGATAGGACATGCTTCTGCTGCTGTATCACGCATACACAAATAACGACACGGCAACAACATAGTGGACGGCTGATTCGGCTTATTACCTGTCCCGACCGCGACGACGGTCACCGTGATTCCCAGCGCAGCCGTCGAAGCAAGAAGGCCACTACTGCTACCGCCGCCGTGGTTTATCGCCATCCTACAGCGTCCTCCCGTTGACTTCCGGCTTCGGAGAGACCCCACAGGTTCAAGAAAAATGTGATCACAGACGGGATCTGGCTGGAACGTTCACAGGTTACCCATATGGGCTACAATGCAATGGTCACCTCCGTGCAGTGCAGCGGTGCTCGCGGACGGAACGCGCGGCGCTGGCAGATGATAGATTATACTGATAGTCGCTACTACGTAGTCGAGATTTAAATCACTACTACGGGGACATTTAAGCTCCATCCCCGGATTTCCGGCCTGGCGTTTCTCATATTCAAACCCGCCGCATCCACGATCAAGGCGTGTATCCGTCCTCTCCAGTACCCAAGACGGCTCCCAGGGACCATTGAGCTGAGTGCTGATGATGAATGCTGAATGCTGAGCGTTTGAGGAAGCGCCTGGAGGACGGTGACAATGAACCAATCAAATGTCTTGTATATGGCGAGCGAGCCTTGAAACGACACCAGATAGGCCGATATGCGGGAAGGAGACAAGGAGACACACGACGGCCACGGCGACGACACTGGCAGGGATCAGAGGTTTAAGCCTGTGTGGCAGCCATTGCGGCCCTTCTTCGCTGCCAGCCTACTACTGTGGGAGGGTAGTATTCACGAATGAAGAGGCCACCCTAGGAGGAGCACAGATCAACGGTCATGACCGCCTCTATAGTGAATGTCATGAGGCAGCAACATGGAGTGCCCCTGCTGCGTAACCAGGTATGCTGCTGTACACAGCGCGCGGAGGTCACGCTTGAGGCAGCTACTACGTGTTGAGGCTCCTCTCCGTCGCCAGCCGCCGGTCTACTGCCGTGGGGAGGAGGGTGGGTACTATGCGCTTGGAAGGACGCTGCTCTGGAAGAACCAGATCAGCGGTCGTGATCGCGCCTATATCGGGGCCTCTGCTCAATGACATCACGATGCGCTCGTGGCTGGCGAGGTGAGGGAAAGTACCCTCGAGTACCCAGCCCCACATGGATTGCACAGCCAGATGGGAGTACTCCTCTTGTCGTGCATAGTACAATACTTATGCTCCCCGAAGGGACCTAAGTCCAGGAGGAGCAGCGCGCACTGTTAGATAGATGATGACCAGCACGTCGGACAGCGGTGGTGTTACTGTCACAGAGTCGAGCGGTGCGCGTGTCGTGTATTATGGCGTAGTATCGTCGGGCTCTCCGGCCGATATAGCTCATGTTCCTCGAAAGGATGCTCAGATAGTTCCCACTCTAAAACCATCATGTTTTACTTCGTGTAGGCCGTCTGGCGCTCATTCACACGCTCAAGCTCTTTCAGTTCGCTGCAAAGACTGCCGCCTGCATTCCCGTGGTTCCACCCAGCTTGCGGAACGTACGCCTGATCCACCTCACAGTTGTCTCAGTCGTGAGTCGTTAGGTGTAGGGGCACACTGCCGGCCACCGGACGAACTATAAGAAGCTGAAGGAAGGGGTGGAGAAAGGTTGTGACCGTCTGCTCACATCCCCACAGTCTCCGGGTTCAATTCGCATTATCCCCTTTGCCTACATGCCGTGTCCACTATTGGAAACCCCTCGGACCCTTGGATTACCACCGTAACATCCTCCCCAGCTGGTTTAGCCGGACAAGGCAAGCCACGCGATATCCTAGACGGTGGACCCGAGGTAATCTATGCCAGTCAAACTGAGGGAAGAAAACCCAGCCCATTTTTCTTCAGATAGGAAAGCCCACCCCTAGTGTGCACACTACATGCATCGCCTTGCTCACTAACGCGGCGTACACTGTGACGCCCCCTCCAATTACGTCTCCGAATGCTTGCCTGACCCCTAAGCTCACTACGGTTCCCCCCATGTACAGTCCCGGTACCACCTAACACCATTGTGCCAATCGATAGGAAATATCACCATCGTCGCGCCTCCAAGATGAAAACTAGGCAAGAACAGAATGTCAGAGATCGCAAGGAACCCCGTTCCTTCGGACAATAGTCTCCTATTTTCCCCCTACTCCCGCGATGGATACACAGATCGCCACGGTAATGCGAGATGACAGGGTCTTTTTTTGCATGACTTGAACATAGCAATCATCTGGCGCCTACCAAAACAATGAACTCCTGTAAAATCGTAGTGCCGCTGCCGAGATAAGCGGGTTAGTTTTCCCAAATGCCGCTGGCCTAGAACAACGCACCCAGCGGCATCTCGCTCATCCTCCCCAGCTTAGAACAAGCGCTTCCAGAATCGCCACCCCGGAGCAATAGCCGTAGGCACTCCTCATCCCTTAATCCCCCCGAAGTAAAAGTCATAGACCTGCCCGGGCCGCCCCGCGCGCCCCTTGCCGCCCTCGACCGGCTTGATGACTTTCGTGCCGATCGGGAACCTTCTCAGCGCCTCCTTTCTACTCAGCGCGGGGTGTCTCCTCGCCCCCCTCGTCTCGGGCTGCGGTGCGGCTCAGCTCGCTGCTCGGATCGTACAAGTTCCACAACGCGTGCAACGTGTCCAACTGCAGCGGAGTGAAGCTGTCCAGTGACTCCGCCTCCGAGACCCAGTCCGACGCCACCCCGTCGAGGTAACGGCCGCGGTACTCCCATCTCGCGACCCGGTCGCGCTGACCACCCGCCTCCTGTCCAGGAGTGTGTACGTGGTTGCTACTGTAGTCGAGTGCCCTCCGAGCCCAGGTCCGCTCCCCACGCCATCTGCACGAGCTCATCCTCCATGTAGAATGGCTTCAGCGATGCAGCGGAGATCGTCCTGGAGCGCGTCGTCCTGCCTTCCATCTCGATGACGACGCTCAGGCCCTCGATCACCACCTTCACCACCTTCCACGGACCAGTCCACTTTTCATGGACCAGTTTAGGCCCCACACCCTGCCGGTGGAGCGAGCTGTCGCTCTCCCTCGCCAGGACGAGATCGCCCGTCACGACCCGAGTGCCCGCCGACGGCCGCTGAATCGATGTGTTGCGACGTTGTCGCGCCTTCTCCCTGCCCTCGTGTATCCTCTCGAGTGCCTCCCGAGGCCTCCGTGTCATCTATCAGAGGCACTAACATATCGAGGGGCGTACGCGGGCTGCCTCGGACGTGTTGGGGATCCTCAGCAAGTCCACCTCCAGAACTTCCCACGGCTCGAGGTATCTGCCCGGCAGCATAGCTATACAGCTATACGCTGGCTACGCGTTGGCTTCCCACGCCGGCACCCGCACGACAAGACATATTCCCTCGCGTCTCTACACCTCCCTGGTCAATGGAAGCGGTCGCGCAGTAGTGAAAGCGTCCTGCCGACCCCTGGGTGTCCGTGCTGGCAGTGTCCTGCCGTCTCACCAAGCCCGGCACGTCTCGCACTGCGTCGATAGTCCGCTCCACCACCGCTCGTTCCGACGGGTGCTCGCTATGCGGCAACCCCCCCCCCCTCGTGGGGGGTACACCCGAGCTACCCCCGGATACCCCCGAGGTCACCCCACGACCCGTTGGCACCACCACTGACGAGGTCTGTTTCTCTGCACCGCCGCCTCCCCTTGGACACTGCCCGGTCACCCCCCGTCAACGGCGGACGCGCCGACCCCGTGCGGAAAGGGGGGCCGGGGCCGCCCGAGGTGCCCGCGGCGCTCGAGCCACGTGGTCGGGGAGCAAACGAAGCCGCACGGACGGCGTGGACTCACGGGTTGATTGCCGAAGCCCCACCGCCGGCATGCCCACCCCTACCGAGGCAAGCCATTCGTGAAACGCGAGGGTGCCCAGCTGCTTGTCAGTCAAGCCCTCTTCCCCCGATGTCTGTAGGGAGCCGGCGCCGCGATGAGTCTGAGGGGTCCTGTCAACAACGGCTCCAAGCAGCGAGGGCGCAGGGGGCGGGTGTGGTCTCGGCGTGCGTGGTTTATGAGAGCATGGGTCGGTGGCGGCGTGATCGTGACTCTCAGATTTGAGCGGGACGAGGAACGGTGACGTGGTCAGTCGTGTCTTGCCTAACAACAAAGCGTACCCACTAACTGCTGGCGCTCGGCCCAAACGCGTATCCACTAGCTGCTGGCGCTCGGCCCACAAGTTACTCGACGGTTGAGTCAGGTAAGAGTAGGCGATCCGAGTCATGAAACGTCTTGGGTGCTGTAGCTGAAATCAGCGTAGAACTGCAGCTCGGGTGTCCCGGCTGCAAGCTCTTAGACTCGCTAATCTAGCCATACTCACCACCCCCCTTTGTGCACTGCCTACGCAAGGGAGAGCACGAATATGCTGTACCCGTTATAACATATCTGCGTACAGTTATGTTAATAGGATCCTTACCATGATTATTTCTCGACCAACTACTATTTTCTCGGCCCTGAAGGCCAACCCTAAACCGGAGTTATTCAGCCCGCATAAGCTCACTATTATAACAATACCAAAAACTACGTACGGGTTGGTACATCTGTAGGGGTTTGCACATCATGCAGGTACCGTGTTGAAAGTAGTATCAAAACTAACATCGCGCACTACAGGGGAACAATATGATCATCGCGCCATAGGCAGTTTCTTTGGAAGTAAGGCAACGCTGCATCGCAACCGTGGCTGCCACGTTTCCAAGCTGACCCACAGCGAAATATGGCTGTGGCTACTAGCAAACATCTCCTGGTTGATCACTAGCAACTCTGGATTCGATTGCAAAGAACCGGCGTGCCATGGTCACACGGGATCATGGCGTTTATTTGACCACGGGTGAACATAGGTGTGATCGCTAGCGGCCGCCTCCAGCTCGATCACAAGCAAGCATGGAGTCGATAGCAAATCGCAGGCGTGCGATAATCACACGGGATCAGGGATTGAAGCTGACCACGGAAAAGCATAGGTGCGCTCACAACTTGAACGCCTCCTGCTTGATCACAGGCAAGCGTGGAGTCGATTAGACCCCGACAAAACATGGCTGCGGCTACTAGCAGACGCCTCCAGGTTGATCACAGGCAACTCTGGACTCGATTGCAAAGAACCGGCGCGCCATGGTCACCCGGAAACATGTCGTTTATTTACCTACGGGTAAACATGGGTGTGATCACTAGCAATCGTCTCCAGCTTGATCACAAGCAAGCATGAAGTCGATGGCAAATCGCAGGCGTGCGATAATTACACGGGATTAAAGCTGACCACGTAAGGTGTACTATTGCTGTACCTGGTAGGTATATAATGCCAATATAACTGTATAGATAAGCAGGCACGGTGCATATTGTGCTAGGCACTACGAGCGTCGCGCCTCCGTGCATGTCTTTCAACACCTCTACTGTAGTACCCTGACTCTACCTGCCTGTCTGTATTACTACAGTCTGTACGAGTAAATACAAGCGCTGAGGTCGCGGGACCACGATATATTTGTATGAACACCCTTCAATACAATAGCAAAAGAGTAGAAGATGAAGGAAAACCCCGAGAAATAATGCCACAGACAACGACCAAGGAAACAACACGACGACATACGTCCCGGATGGGGGGGTTCAGCAGACAAGACAGCACTGCGAACGGGCAGTGCTGCGTATTGATGGAAATGGGTGCGTGTACACCAAACGAGAATAAAATGTGCAGCACACCGGTGCGTAAATGAACGTTCGTACAGCATGCCGGTACAGTTGAAGCAATGCAGCCCTACGTACTCTCAATTCCGTGCAGCATGCCGGTATAGATCAGAGGAACGTACAACACCGGTCAATGTGAAACAATTGTGCACATTGGTGCGTAGTTGAACGTTCGTACAGCATGCTGGTACAGTTGAAGCAGTGCAGCCCACGTACTCTCAATCCCGTGCAGCATGCCGGTATAGATCAGGGGAACGTACAACACCGGTCATTGTTAAACAATTGCGCAGCCTACCGGTTCCTTGCAAAGAAACGTCAACACCTACTGTAGTGCAGCATATTGGTGCGTAGTTAAACGTTCGTACAGCATGCCGGAATAGTTGACGCATTGCGGCTCTACGTACCCTCAATTCCGTGCAGCATGCCGGTATAGGTCAGAGAACCGCACAACACCGGACGTTGTAAAACGATTGTGCAGCCTGCCAGCTCCTTGCGAAGAAACTTGAACACCTAGATCACACGCGCGGCTCACGAGTTCTCCACAAGTTAGTACATTGTTGAGTGTTCGTACAGCCTGCCTGTACAGTATTGTAACTTCAGCACTACGTAACCATTGTTGAAATTGCATGCAGCATGCCGGTATATGTCTGCGAGAAGTGAAGACTAGACCGAACACGCGACAATCTAGTTATCACCACGAATTTGACCAAACACGCCGAGCCCTATCAATACTACTGCTGTATGGTCGACGCGTACACGGACAAACCCCAAGCATGACTGACTGCCTATCTACATGACCGTCGGAAATCAAATCATTAAAACGAGCGAGCGACAGCGACCCGTACTTGTAGCAGTATGATACCTACTTACTGAAATAAGGTATCCCGCATGCTGCGGGTTCCCGTACGCCTGCAAGCGCTTCCGTGTACGAATGGGCCTCAAGCTTGGGCACGAAATATGCAGCTTGTTGACGGGTCTAGCGTCTTTCATGCGGTAGGTGGTTCCGTCAGCAGCGTATCTTATACTCCGAAGTATACGAATCATTAAAACGAGCGAGCGACGGCGACCCGTGCCTGCAACAGTGTGATACCTACTTACTCAGATAAGGTATCTCCCATGCTGCGGGCTCCTGTACGACTGCAAGCGCTTCGTATATGAGTGGGCATCAAGCATGGATACGAACTATGCAGCTTGTGGAAACGGATCTAGCCACTCATGCGGTAAGTGGTGCCGTCAGCAGCGTATCTTATTCGTCTCTTCTCGTCCCCCTGATTTTCTCTGCGGGTCCTCTGGCGAGCAAACCGGCGGTACGGCCTTTCACCGATCCCTCTCACTTCCATGCCTTTTCGCCTCTGTCCCTCGCTGGCGTACGAAGGGGGCTGATCTCATGCCCCGTGTGCGAGTATTGCCTCGCGTTGTTGATGGCTAGCGCAACAGGTATTTTGTTGTATAGATTGCTGTTGTATTTATAACGATGCGTGTATTTTCAATGAGCGTGTGGTTCACTGCTCGGGTGCTGTCTTTTCCCTATGCGTTATACCCGGTATATATGATGCAGTCTGATCCGTATGGGGGACATTATTTTATCTAGCGGGGCGTCGCGACTAGCCCCCTCTCCCTCGCCCGAGTTGGCAAAGCTCAAATGTGACGAGGGGTGGGCGCTGCGCACTAGGAAGAGACTATGTGCCGCGGCAGACTACAGGATACTCCATCCACTAAACAGACCTGCCTTGAACACGTGAAAGGAGTGTGTGGGGCTACTACACTCACGCATACCGAAGCTCAGCAGAGGACGGACTCTGCTAAACGAGGCGTGAGCCACCACCACTCACGGGGGGACGGAGTCAGCTCTCGTTCACCCACACTAAACCTCCCACGGCGTGCAGCCGCAAGACCCACGCGGTGTCCGCCCGCGGTCCCGCTTGGGGACCGTGGTGCGAACCGATCGTCACCTACCGAAGGTTCCTCTGAAGGACGGACTCAGTCATAACCTCCCCGCTTTACGTGCCGTCGAATCTTTGCTCAAAGCTAGGGTTCACTGCTGCTGTGTACGCTGTGGCTACCCTCCGCGTCGATATGCGTTTTAGTCTAGAATTCGGCATGGAACCAAGATCGACCTCGCCCTCCTGTGATCAACCAGAGAGGGCTTGGTGCCGAAACACGGCGCGGAAATATGATGCGATACGCGGGCTGCAGGATAAAACCATCGAACAGAACCGCGTTGGACGCGTGTGAGGTGTGCGTGAGACTACTACACTCGTGCATACCGGATCTCTGAGAGCCCGGACTCTGCTGAACGACTCCTACCACGCAGCCCTCTCTCGAGGGGGGTGGACTCAGCCCTCGTTCACTCGTGCTACACCTCTCACAGCACAGACTACGGATTCGGGGCTAGCCATCGCCTCTGCGGCGGCCACTCTCCGTCAGCGCTGTGCTATCATATATTCTGTGAAGACTCGGGAGCCACGACGCCGAGCGACACGTGGACGGGGAGCAAGCCCGCCGCATGCCGGAGGCAGCCGTGGCCGATTGCCCCCTCTACCATGTCCCGTTCATGAGTGGGGTATTTGGCTAGTGGTGTCGCTACTTACTAGCTGTGGTACGAGTCTACCTACTGTATTAATAGTAAGTACGAGTCTACCTACTGTATTAATAGTAATGAGCCAAAGAAAAGAAACGGAAAGCCCCCAAGAACCCCCTCACACCTCCGGAGAAACCGCGACCAGCAGGAGCAACATCACCCATCAAGAGCAACATCAACCCGCAGGAGCAACATGTAAGAGCGTCTGCCAAGAGGGTTCTCTTCAGTCGCCCCACGGTGTTTGCAGGCACAGACTATGCTACCGGATTGGAGACCATGTCACAGAGTCGAACGGTGCGCGTGTCATGTATGATGGCGTAGTATCGTCGGGCTCTCCGGCCGATATAGCTCATGTTCCTCGAAAGGATGCTCAGATATATTCCCACTCTAAAACCATCATGTATTACTTCGTTTAGGCCATCTGGCACCCATTCACACGCTCAAGCTCTTTCAGTTCGCTGCGAAGACTGCCACCTGCATCCCCGTGGTTCCGCCCAGCTTGCGGAACGTACGCTTGATCCATCTCACAGTTGTCTCAGTCGTTAGTCGTTAGGTGTAGGGGCACACTGCCGGCCACGGGACGAAGTATAATAAGCTGAAGGGGTGGAGAAAGGTTGTGACCGTCTGCTCACATCCCCACAGTCTCCGGGTTCAATTCGCATTATCCCCTTTGCCTACATGCCGTGTCCACTATTGGAAACCCCTCGGATCCTTGGATTACCACCGTAACATTACTGCTGTGGGGACTAAAAGCTGTAGACTTCTTGTACCCTGTATCTTACACCGCAACGAATAGTCGTTTCATCACAATAATATGTTTGTGTTTCGTATAAGGATTACCCTGGGCTGGGTAATCGATCGGTCTTTTACCCCTATAGCTCAGTAGGTAACACCTTCGCATTTGGCGTCGTCGGCAGGACATGGGTTCGCATCTCACTTCGAACGTTTCTTTTATACAAACGCTTGCGCGTGCGTTCCTAAAAGCACATCTCCCTGGTTCCCCAGGTAATTGAACGAAGCGGGTAGGTCAGCGTACAGACGTACCAGGTATACGGTTCTGACGCCCCAAAGATCCCGCCGTTCAGAGGGGGGGAGAGTGTTATAAGGATTACCCTGGGCTGGGTACTCGATCGATCTTTTACCCCTATAGCTCAGTAGGTAACACCTTCACATTTGATGCAGACAAAAAACAGAGCAAAAACGCTGTATTTTAAAAGTTTTGTTTTTCTTTTATTTCGATTTGTTTTTCTTTTGGTTATTTCGATGTTTTCTCTCTTTCACAGAATGTGGAGGTCGTGCCTGTCGTATCCAGTACGATGACATGACATTGCATTGCCTACTTTGCCTATCAATACTGCAGTACCTCTGTGTCGTAGTTTTGTGACTCGTTTCTCTTTAGGATTGAAGAATCGGCACGGACACTGATTGTGCTGGATGTAGATGGGGAAGAAGAACGGTTTTATATTGTCAAGAACACACACATCTATACCAGTACGTACCCGAGGCAAATTCAATTTTGGGTCCAAATATTTACTTCGAGGAACTCCTGAAGAACTGCGGTTTACCAGTACGTACTTTAATTTCAACCTCGTGTATTTGTCCATTCTGGTCGTTGAATGTGCTCACTGCTGGAACCTGTATGTAGCGCTCATGGGATTGCCCATCCGGTATTCTTATTTCCCTTATTTCCCATTCCATGTATTATCTTCACCCAGTTTTTCTCTCATTCCTGTTACGGGGAACCATAGTGAATAGGGCTTACGGTACACACAGAAACCTACCAGGTACCAGGTACATATTTATATTTGGCTATTTTTACTAACAATATTTGGTCCTATTTCATCTGGTCCCCCGTGATAGCCGTGACTCAAATCCAGAGTCACAAAGCAGACTCTTCTCCCTTCTCCCTCCTCTCCACTACGGTTCTTGCCTTACATTTTTGTTCAGGAGAAGCCGTCGGTCCTTTCTTCCCTCAGCGACTCGCATCGAACGCGCAACTGTACGATGTATACAACAGCGTTTCTCAATACCCGTTTTCGGGCAAGGTACGCACAGTAAAGCTTCTCTCGGTGTACGAGCCTGATCAAAATGGCTAGATCCTGTACTCCCTCTACACAGCAGTATCGGCGCATGACTCTGTTGATACTTCAGCATTGCAGGACCGAAGTTCGGCAAGTGACTACTACTCGTGTAAACAGCGAGCGGGTGAGGGGAGCACGACAAAAAAAAACAAAAAAAAACACGACGACACCACAATTATCAATAGCAACCCTCGCAAAAACAGCGAAAGCCCCCCCCCCCCCGAAAAAAAAGGTCATACTCGTACAGAAATGAAAAGCAACCCAGTGGGGTGGGATTGTGGGATTGGTGTGCGATTTAAATTTATTTACTTTTAAAAAAACGTTGTTTTTTTGTTTTTATTTCACACGATTTTAGTATATTGTTATGAGGCTTAGATTGGGTAGTAGGCGATTGGTTAACCTTTTACCTTTAGCCCACCGGACTAAGACCTTCACAAATGTCGACGACGGCAGAACATGAGTCGTTGTACGTGAGTTCGAGTCTCACGTCCGTCATGAAATCGCTTTTTTAAGAAAAGTGAGTTTCTTCATGTCAAGAACCTGAAAAATGCTTCTGGATCCCCAGAAATTGGAACCGGGTATGGTGGCGCGTCGACCCGTTAAAATCCGGTCCGTTCCAGGGGGGGAGAGTGTTATGAGGCTTATATTGGGTAGGCGATTGGTTAATCTTTTACCTTTAGCCCACCGGACTAAGACCTTCACAATATACCCCCCTTTCGGGGTCTCGAAAATGGTATTTCCGGTATACGAAAATGGGGTATCGGATTTTTTTTTTGCGTGCCCCATCGAGCGGGGCGTCATCCGAAAAACGAGGGTCTGTTCAAGAGGCTAGCTAATGCACACAGAGCGCTGCGTTTACCATGCCTTACCATGCCTAAGATCGAGCGCGACGTGCAGCATTGGGCGGTTAAGCACGCCGCCAGCTCGCCTGGAAAGCGTGCGTTACACCCACGGGTATGGTATGGTGGTAAGGTGCATATCAGTCTGATCGAAAATACAGATGTACTGTAGTACCTGTTGCGGCGATCGGAATGCACCTTTTACTTTCGATCAGGCTGGGGTACAATATTATGGGCAGCTCAGCTGGCGGGTTCAGAGACGCGCTAGCGATGCCGCATGTCTTTCGTGCTCTGGTCAACTTGACGCCGCGCACGAGTACCGGGAATCTAAGCCCCCTCCGACGTCCGCGAGGTACATGAAATGGTTTAAAAGCCGGTCAGTTGAGGGTGAAGGAAGGATAACATTTTCAGACAGACGACACTAAATTTGATAACAGGGTACTTGCATTATCCACACGCTGTCTGGACATCACACGCCTGCGGATATGCCTGCTGGGTGACGCTCGAAAGATGAAGGTGGGACACAGTTGGCCCGGTCAACCGCAATGAGGATTATGAAGGATTATGACGAGGGATTTTCCCGCATCACCATATACCCAACGGACCACCGTTCGCAAATGCGCCACCTGGGCAGGTTGGCCACAGAACGGCGTTCGGGGAACAGAGCATCGTCAGCGTACACCGCGTCTTGTATCTCGTACCGAAAATTCGACCCACCATGCTTGTTGTGAACGTCAACCCCGACCGCTGTTCGCGCAGATGCAAGACGGAGAGCCCGAAAAAAGCATCAGAGGAGGGATATACCAACAGGAGGACCTTGCTGACGCTCCTCATTGCAAGATTCCTCGCGGCCAGGAAGTTTCCTTTCTCGGGCTTTCGACATCGATTAATGCTCGCTGCGATGAACGGTTAACTCTCTTGTGGCCCCAGCGGGAAAAACTCACCATACAAAGTGACACAATCATAGCAGCGGTTTCGCTGCGAAATTGTGAGGGACCATGAGAGCTGGTGTCCCGAGTTACCACAAGGAAAGGAGAGTCGTACCGTACGGGCGCGGCATGATCCTACTCGTACTGTCAGGCGCCCACACTGCCCATAGGCGCTTGCTTGATAGCACCAAAGTAAATAATTGCTTTGGTCGGTATCTCGGTTTCTCAAAGGGGGGTGCATGCCAATTAATACTACCAGGTATGCGGTATACTAACTAAGACCTCGCATACAAGCCAGGAAAAACTTCTCCGCTGCCATTGGTGAGGGAAAATATAGCATAGGGCTAACTACTCTGTAGGCTCACAAACGCAGCCCGCAGAAGTATTATTGCGAGGACCTTTAACAATCTGGGAGAAGGGATCTTTAGGTTGGTAGGCTGCTCGGATGTTTTGGTTCCTGTTGGGATCAAGGCACGGGCGAAGACCCAACCCAACCCTTGACTCTAACCCTAACCCTGACCCCAAACCGCAGCCGAAACGGGGCCAAAACTCGCCATAAACGAGGCTACGCCGAGTTTGCATCGAACCAGGAAATTTCTCAGATGCGGACGACGATTCCGAAGTGCAGACCACGCTACACATTTTTCAAGTAAAAAACATCCCTAAAGATCCCTTCTCCCAGACTGCTAAACCTACTCATTATTGCAGTGCGAGCGCGATAAAATAGCGGGCCTGCAAGGTGAGCGGGCGCCACGCCAACATAGCGCAAGCCATTAGAACCGGAAATAGCCCGGCGTCCGTTCCATACTCTTCACCCATGAGATACATGAGATACTATTTGAAAGAGGCATACAAATAGTAGTGCATAGCGAAAGGTGCAATTAATTCGAGGTCCCATTACAATCTGGGATAAATGATCTTTAGGTTGGTAGGCTGTTCAGGTATTTTGGTTCCCGTTGGGATCAAGGCACGGGCGAAGACCCAACCCAACCCTTGACTCTAACCCTAACCCTGACCCCAAACCGCGGCCAAAACGGGCCGAAACTGGCCAAAAACGACGATGCCGAAGTGCAGGCCGCGCTACGCAAGTTTCAAGTCAAAAACACCCCTAAAGATCCTTCCTCCCAGCTTGCAAAACCTACTCATTAATTCGACGATCCAGATTCAGGTAAATTTCAACTCAAAAATCAAATCGAAATCAACTCGAAACTCATCCAAACCTTGCCAGGTTTCCTACCGAGACAGACCCCTCCCCGTCAACTACAGCAGACGTGGCTGATATTTAATTTGCTGCGAGTGATTTCCTTCTTTAAACACGCCGGTCGCGTCACCAAAAAAAAAAGAACCACCACCACCATCACCACCGAGACTACGCCAGGGAAAGCATCCCACCCGTGGCTCTTCCCCGTCCACACGGTATAAAGGCCAAAATAAGCAAATCCGTCTGAGGGAAATAGTACCTGTTGCATGGTATGGTATGGCCTATAACCTTTTTTTCTCGCAGGAGTCGTCACAGCTCTAACGAGTACTCGTGGCGGATGCGACAAAAACAAAAAAAAATCCCAACCGAAAACAACGTCGCCTCACAGCGCATAACCGACGACACAAAACAACTAAATCGGAGAACAGGTACACGCAGAACATGGGATGACCAACACCAACACCCCCACGAGGAGAAACAAGGTGGGGGCTGCGAACGCACAATATACCCAGGAGTACGCCTACTACGTATAAGACGCCGCGAAACCCGAGAAAAAGAAAGAAAACGTGCCATGTACTTACAGATACCAGGTAGGTAGTTCCACCAAAAACTGACGCGATGCCTGCGCCGCCGCGCCCGCTATACGTATCCTACTGCGCGCACAACGTGCCAGGTACGATTAACCTAACGTGGACGTCAGCCGTCGAGGTGACCAAAAACACCTACCTGGTACGTATAATATAGGCTGATGGGTGTTTTCAGCTGTTTTGTGTACCGGACAGGCAAGAAAAGCGCCACCGCCACCATGATAGTAACTGAGTACAGTACAGCGTACCTGTATACGGGGTATGACTATATGTGTGTACGTTCACACACCACTATTACGTACTAGTAGTCGTAGTCGTAGTAGTAGTAGTAGTAGTGTAGAGCGGCCGGTGCGTGCGTGCGCGCGCGCGTGCCGGCGTCTAAAGTGTGTTCTCTACAAGAAACAAAAAAAGCTAAGACGGCGACGTGTGCCTCGGGCGTAGCAATGGGCGTGCCGTCGGCATGCTGCCGACGTTTCGAAAGCAGCCGAGTGCACAACTCGTGCACCAAAGCCAGGGCCGCCCTTTCAGGAGATACCAGACTACGACTGCACAAAACATACGCTCAACAGAAGGGACGCATGCATGCATGATGGCTATGATTTGTACATGTACAGATTACGGAGATCACACGTTTGTGAGGGGCACGCAACGAAGACGTAACATTCGAATAAAGCAAAAACGTCATCTTGAGCTCCCGAATAAAACAGGAACACAAATTAGAGTAGTCCACGAACGATCCCCATGGTCTCAGCTCATCACTCATCGATTTTCCAAGCGAAAAACGGAGCAATGTTATGTACACAGCAGTTAGTATAATTTGTTTCGCGTACAGGTTGGAGCTCGTACGACGAGGTCAACGCAATCATTTCATTCACCCCCATCACGTGCAATAAAAAAATAATAATACTCCTCTCAAATCCACATGTTGATCCTCGGTCGAGTTCCAGAGGACGCACAAAGAGCCCCCCCCCTCGAAGAGCTCTACCGCTCCGGCCACGCAGCAGCAGTAACAACGAACAACAAAAGAGCGTGAGCTATCCCGATCACCCGAATGTTGTTGAAACGACCGGGAAATGCATCTGATTCACGTACGCAGTATTCGTACGTGTATGATACTGGTAAACAGTGAGCAGATTCGGTTAGATAACGATACGAAACGGGATGCGGTGCAAAGCAAACTACGCGCCCATCCCCGATCCCCCGAACAGACCCCCCCCCTTTTACTGCTAAACGGAACAAACTGAGCCGAAACCGACACCGGCACAAGACCAAGACCAAGCGTAACACGAAAACCCAAAGCCGAAATCAGTTTGTCACCCCTGCCACGTTTCGGAATCTGTCATCGGTCTCATCGTGTCACCAATCGGTCACCAGCCGATCACTAATCAGTCACCAATTAGTCACCTATCTGTCACCAACCCCCAATAGGCCACCACTCGGTCACCCATCAGTCACCAACCACCACCAATTGGTCCCCACTAGGGAAACAGCCGGCCAACGATGGGGTGCGCTTGCTTGCAAACAGCCCGATACCAACAACAATACCTGGTACAGTCACGTCGAAAACACACCGCGGCGGTCATATCATCACGATGGGGCGTTCGGGATCCCCTGTTCTTCCTCGAGGCCTTTCCAAAGAAACGTGCGTAGCCGGAATCACTACTGATAACACTGTAATGATATCCCGTCTCAGCGGCGCATATCATACGCCGCGTTGAGCGATCAGCACATAAACATCATCGTACCCAAGCTACGTATCATAGGCTTGGCGAAAAAATGCCGGGTGCAAAGAAATAAGAGCCAGGTGGAGAGCACGAGAGTTAAAAAAAAAAAACTGGACCAATCTTGGCTTGATATTTGACAACACGTAGCTAAAAGGGCCAAGTCAAGGTGAAAAGCCCCCCACCCCCCAACCCCTCTCTCCCACCCTACCCCCTCCCCCCCGTTCCCTCAATGTACACAAACAAAAACGTCCGTACGGGTGCCTCTTGACCATTATTTCATCGCTGCAAAGCTTATCCCACACAAAAATATCAAGTCCAATTTCCCCCCCCAAAATCGTGGGTGCCGTGCAGTTTTGGAGTTTATTTATCAAGCGCGCTACAAAACCCGTGCATATTTTTTCAAATCTTGACGGGAGTCAAAACGAAGTCCATCAGCCTCCCGCTCCCCTAACAAAAGCAACTCCCTTCGGTCAGGTCAGGTCAGGTCAAGTCAGGTTAGGTCAGGTCAGTCTATGGTGAAGCCCGTGAGCTCGTAGTGGATGCAGAGGCCCAGAGACTCTTTGAGCTCTTCCTTGGTCTCGTAAAGCGGCAAGTCCAGCTTGTTGAAGCACGTGTGCGCCCTGGGAAAGGCGCTTTCCCGCTTCGCCACCGACTGGACCGAGAACGCCCTGAAGCTGCCGTCGTTACTCTGTATATTAGTATTTATCGATATATCCCCACCCGTCCATCCATCGATTTCGCCGGGATTGATATTGAGGAGGAAGGAAGGGAGGGAGGGAGGGAGAGAGGAAGGGGGGGCGGGAGGGAGGGAGGGAGGGAGGGAGGGCAAGGCGAAGAGAGGAGGGGAAGGGGAAGGGAGAGGGGGAGGGGGGGAGGGAGGGAGAGGGGGCGATCATGTCAACACATGGAACACAAAAAAAAACACAAAGGTAGTCGCGTGCCGTAGCAAGTTATTGCCCCGACGTAGAAATCCCGCGGAACGCCGCATACCACCAACCGCTGTACAGCCAGCCGCACCCACTGTTTCTTGGGACAACATACCTGGAATCAGATATGGATCATTTTAGCAGTATCAAGTACCAGACATACTCGTAAATATGTGTGCGTGCTTTTCAAGAGACGAAGAACGCTGACGACAACCGCAGACGTAGACACAGACGCCGTCCAAAGTCACATGCGGCGTCCCCCCTTTCGTCAGAGAAAACGCATTATTCTATTTCCTGCAAGCCGAGCTTCCGCTGTTGTTGGGTGCTGCACCCCCGCAAGAAATGAGGAACGAAGTCGCGCAAAAAAAAAATCAAGAGAAACGAAACGAAGCAGAAGAAACACAGCTACAGCAGTCAGTCAGTCAGTCCCCCAAGCAACTCATCGATCACCTGCAGCGCCTTGAATCCATGGGCGGGTAGCCGGTTGCTTCCTGTACAGAACTGTAGGAACCGCCCTTTCTCCTCCTCAGAAAACGACCCCACCACTTCCCAAAACCACTGCAAGAGTTGTCGCGTTGAGGACGAATACCGACATACAAGCGCGCGGTTCGGGGATGGGGGGTGGGTTGTCGGATGGGGGAGGGAGGGGTGTACTCATTATCGTGCATGGCCGTAGTCGAATTGACCCTAGACCCTCGCACCCCCACAATGCCGGGACGGAGCACGTCGGGTGTTCACCGGCCAGACGGATATTGCAATTGCACCAAGCGCGAAGCGCCATGAGGTGTTGGGCGAGTCGCATGAAGAGTGAGCTGCATCTTACCAAGAACCGCTTTTGAGGCGGAATTCCTTGCATATGGAGGGGGGAGGGGGGGGGGGGGGGGGGTATTCAATATCATGCACGGCCGTAGTCGTATGACCATAGACCTTCGCATCCCTACAATGCCGCGACGAAGCACGCCGGATTTTTCCCCGACCGAGCAGACACTTGTTTGCACCAAGCGCAAAGCGCCGTGAGGAATTGGGCGAGCCGCATCAAGCAAGGGTGAGCTGCATCCTGTACTAAGACATCAATGTGAGGTGGGCGGACTTCTCGCTTTAGGAGGACAGCGTCGAGTCAATTTATTCGTTTTCTGGTGCGGCCAGGATTGGGCACGTGAGAAGGGGAAGAAGAAAAAAAAGAAAAAAAAGAAACACAGGGGTTTCCACCGCAAAAAAATACAGTCAAGGGTCGCCAACGTTTAGTATATACCGGTATACCAGGTACCACCCCGTCCCTGAATAAAAGGACCGTTTGTATTGAACATTGGCATTAAAACATCCTCTATATTTCCGGACAGAGTGGTGATATATTTATATTGCATACGTTTTTCTCCGGTTCCGGTGATAGTCGCGATCGGGGTTGGTCGTCGCGTTCGGCGCGGAAAAAAAAAAAGTCAACATACCTCTGTGCTCCCAGAAAACACGCGTTTCCACGAAAGATAAAATTTCAAGGGACCCCCTTTTTTTTTTACACCATATGTTACAAGTGCACATCTACTGCTGTATATATACCATACCGTTGTTGCACACTGCACTTTCGGCGACTTGTCGCGATTTTTGGTAACGATAGGGGCTGGTCGTCGCGTCCTCCGCACAACGAATAATGTATGTTGTTGCCTCTGCACGCCCGCGCCGTGAATAGTGTGAAATCCGTACCTTGATGACGAGGTGCTCCTCTCCCGCCCCTCGGTAGTCCCCGAGATAACGAGAGTGTCGCTTCCACTCCGATACGTCGATGACCGGAATGCCGCAGAGCAGGAGTTCCAGCTCCTTGCAGAGGCGGAATCGACAATGGGTGCAGTGAAAAGAGCAGGAGGAGTTGAAAAAAATGAGGAGAAAAAACGACATAAATACTACCGGTGTACAGTATGGAGTGTATTGAGGCCAAAAACAATAAAACACAGTTTAAGAAGAAAAAAAAAACGAAAACACGAAGAAAAAAAAACAAATCGCGAACGAAAAAAGAAAAACGACAGCACGCCCGTACGACACTGACCTCCTGAGTTTGCCCACGGTCCGTCACAGCGGAGTTTGCCGGGAAGCCAAAAACATTGGGTCCGTTGCTTTCGAGTCTTGGCCGACTTCAAACAACGGGAGCGGCGGCAACACGCAATACCCACGCTTTCCCGACGCACGACTCATGACACTCCTCGCGCACGAGGACAAACGACCTTCGCCCGACAACCGGACGAAAGTTACAACGTCATAATTCGTCCGTCCCACCCCGACCCTTCTCAGTAAGCAGCAGCAAGCACGGGGAAAAAAAAAACAAAAAAAACAGGGTTTCTCCCTCGCCACAGTGCTCGAACTGGTACAAAAGAGACGCCCATTATGTGACACCACCATCCGACGTGAAGCCGGCCAACTGAAGGGGTGTTATCCTCCAGAGGATTTATTTTGGCCATGATTTTTCCCACCGCCCCTGCTCTGCCCCATTTTGTAAACCCTCACGACGTCTCGTATACACCTCGTACCGCCCTATATATACAGATCCACCAAACACCGTTTCGCTTACCCCGGCAAAAACCGACTTCAAAACAAAACCAAGTCCGGACCCCCCCCCCCCCCCTCGGTCCCGACTCTGACCTGGTAGTCGAAGACGGACGTGAGGTGCGACGGAACGACGTCGTAAAACCCGCGCATCAGATGCCACAGCTGAGCGTGGGTGCCATCGAGTACCCGGTGCTTCAGTCGCAGCTGATGCATGATCGAAAAAAACAATTTTGTATACCAGGTTGAAATCCAGAAGGTCCAGGAATCGAGAAAAGGCGTGGGGAGGGGTGGGGTGGGGTGGGGTGGGGAGTTGAGGAGTTGGCACGGCTACACCAGGAGCATCGCCGGGTTCGTCATCGCAGCGGAGCCTCTCGACAGGGGGGTGCATCTCGCTCGGCCGAAGTCGAGGCGAAAGAGGGCTTGGCGCAGGACCGATACCGGTGAATCGGTGGGGGGGGGGGGGGGGGGGGGGGGGTGCGGTGCGGTGCGGTGCGGTGCGGTGCGGTGCGGTGCGGTGCGGTGCGGTGCGGTCGCGCTCGACGTGATCGTCGGCAAGAAGGTTTTCGCTCGGAGCGGTCGTACACACAGATAAACTACCTCGTACATACAGTACGTACGTACGGACTACGTGCAGTAGCCCAAGTTTTCACGGTTTACTAGACTCACAGTCGCCCGCCAACCGGGCTCTACATGGTCTCAAAACCCAGCACGAATTCGACTGTGACGCCGCATCCTCCCAACCCACCCACCCGCCTTCCCTCCCGCCCACCTCCTACCCTCCCACCCACCCTCCCATTCATCCACCCCCCCCCCCTTCCACCTACCTACCTGTCCACCCGCCATATCACCCACCTACTCTCCCACCCTCTCTCCGCGACACCTACTCTCCCACCCTCTCTCCGCGAAATCGCTCGTGCCGCCTCACCTTCCAACCCGCACACCTACGCACCCACCAACCCACCCACCCACCTGAAGGTACTGCTCCTTGTTATCATCCGTCACTGCCACGTCCTTGCCCCCCGGCACCAGCTCCACCACCTCCTTCATCCCGAAGCTCTCCTGCGTCAGCGTGAAGTCCAGCCCGAGGGACTCGGCGCCGGCGTTGGCCTTGAGCCAGCACAGGCTCCGGTGCAGCTCGGCGTCCGAGAACTCGAGGTCGGAGAAAGCCACGGGCAGGCCGAGGAAGTGCTTGAGGATGGGGAGGGACAGGTGGTAGGGGGCCACGCTGTGCTCCATCAACAGCTTGCCGAGTACCTGTGTACCAGTATAAGAATATACGTAAGAGTGCAAACGTGTACGGAGGCAGGACGAGGGAGGGGGGGGAGGGAGGGAGGGAGGGAGAGAGGGAGGGAGAGAGGGAGAGAGGGAAGGAGGGAGGGTCGGAAAGAGGGGAGGGGGGCGAGAAGAAGGGAATGACGGACGGAGGGCAGATGGAGGGGAGAGGGGAGAGAGGAAGAAAGGGAGGGAGGGGAAAAAAGGGGGGGGAGGGGGGGGCGTGTTTAGAGAAAATCGTTCGACCGAAGAGCAGCAACGGGGCATGCCCTTTCAGCCCGCATACACTATACACTACACACTGTGAACGAGAGCGCGTGTTTCCAGGGGGAAACAAAGTAGAAAAGACGAATCAACCGCCGAGGAGCACAATCAAAAGCGCTCGCTACCCTTCTGGCTCCCGAAAATGACGCTTCGCCTCCCACCTTCTAACACTGCACCCATCCACCCCCGGTAGTGGCAGTCGACGACTGACCTCGTTGACCGGCCGGAGCGCTACATCGACCGGCATATCACCAGCTTCTACTCACGGTAGTACCAGATAGATTGCACTTATGTTTTTTTCGGATGCACAAATGCTGGAAGCACCACGTACTTCCTAGCTAGAATGAGCTACGTACGAGAAAAACGAAACGATTGAAAAGAAGGCGGGAAGGGGGCGGGGGGAGAAGACGGAGGAAGGGAAAAGGGGGAAGGGAGAAGGGGGAGAGCTAAGAGCAGAAATAAGGCAAGGCCGAGGAGACTTGTGTGTACTCGAGATGATGCATGGCTGTGGTCGTACGACCATAGATCCTCGCATCCCTGCAATTCCCGGACGGAGCACATCGGGTTTTCATCGACCAGCCAGATATTCGGGGGGGAGGGTGGGGGGTGTACTCGGAGGGGAGAGAGAGAGAGAGAGAGAGAGAGAGAGAGAGAGAGAGAGAGAGAGAGAGAGAGAGAGAGAGAGAGAGAGAGAGAGAGAGAGAGAGAGAGAGAGAGAGAGAGAGAGAGAGAGAGAGAAGGGGGGGGGGGTCTTTCGCTTCGCTCACCCTTCCGGTGAATCGGAAGTACTCCAAGTGCATCTCGTTGGCCACGCCGCTCGATGGGTTGATCTCGAACGCCCCGTTCCCCGGTTGCGGGGTGAACAGCCCTGTAGAGGGGTCGAAGAGGGCGCCGCACACCAGCAGGAACCACTCACGCTCCAGGCCCCCCGCGTCTACCCCCGGCTCTCCAACAAATTGCACCTGGTGCGGAAAACGAAGACAGAGGGCGGCCGAGGCGGCCGCGGCGGTGGCGGTAGCAGCAGGGCAGGTAGAGGAACAGCAGAAGAGGAAGAGATCATTTTCAGCCGAGTCGGCTAGACATGCATACGTATTACACCACCTCTGGATGGGAAAGTAAGAACCGTTTGGTCTTCATATCGAGACCCCCAACGGTGCTTATAATTCCTTTCAGAAAGGGGGACTTATTAGCACATGTTTATGCACGGCGTAGCGTTGGTTCCTGGAGATAGATGAGGTATCTGACAAGCCCAGAAGACACCCCGGGGAGTGGCAGCTCGTCGTTGCAAGGGTACAGGAAAGGTTTCTTGAAGCAGTCCCGTCTGCCCTCTATTTTGGCAGTGCCGAGTGCTACGAGCGCGAAGACGAGAGCCCACAACCTGCTTAGTGTTCAGATCGTTTGGTGATAACTGTCCTCAAGCCGTGCGGCGAGGACTGGTTTCAGACGCGTCGGCTGACGACGGATGGTCTACACAGGCTAGCGCGCGAAGCTGCGGTTAGACGGTCCGGGCTGCACTGATGATGAACAGGGTGGCGTCCCAGTTTTAAAATGCCATTCACGGGGCAAGCCGTGTTTCATCACGATAAACTGGTGCAGGAGCGGGGGGGGGGGAGGGGTGGGTGAAGGAGAGTAAACCTAGGGGCGCGTGCAAGCTTTCCAGTCCTTCCGCTTGCTGGATACGGAAACATCTATTCTTGCTTCCACATTCTTGAACTGTCTATCCGTCAATCTCAAATCCCTTAGCGGCACCGTTTTGCTGTTCATCGAACCGCAACCTCAACCTCGATAGGTTTTGTCAAATCAGAAGTCTTGCGGTGCGATTCGAGTAGAGAAGACAAGCACACAACATGCAAGTACGATTCGACTCCACACCGCCGAGATATAATACGTAGGTGCTGCAGACTCTGCGGTAGACCATCGATACGATACAGTGGGCGCCCGCAGATAAGAAGCGTTACGTCGAGAAAAATAGGCTCAGATCGGCACCAACAAATAACTAAATTGGGTTGAGAAACAGAGCTCAACAGTGTAGACCGACTCTAAACCCTGCTTACAATAAAGTTCCTGGAGATCAATGTCGGAACGAAACAATGCATTTGAGCCTGGGCACCTAATTGACGATTCTTAACACTGGGCGCCCACTGTAGCACATAGGTGCCTATCTCCAACACGCGCTCATCTAATATCACTATAGAGGTAAACATAAGGACCGCTTGGTGTTCATATCAATGACTAAACGTTCCTGCCGTTTCAACACCCCAAGTGGTATTGATATCGACCTACAAACAAAATAATCGCTGCGATTTCGACATTTGACACACGGAAGCTTTCGTTCACTATCTGCATAAAAAACACGAGGACGCCAGAGGGGATGGACGAGGGCAAAACACGTTCGATATGTACGATATATCGAAAGTCCGATACTTCGATATATCGAACGTGCGGTATTCCGATTATCTCGAAACCCCGATATTCCGATTATATCGAAAGTCCGATATATCGGAAAATTCGATACGATATTCAACACCAACAGTTATTGTCGGAAAATTTGACACGATATTCAACACCAACTATTATCTACGCCCCGCCCCCGTTCCTCGCTCTATAGCCCGGTTCAAGGAGGCGCTGCACACTTAACACACTGGACACTGCTCTCACCCGCAGCCATCGCCGCAACTCCCCGGTGTTCATGGCGGAAACCTGCGCGAAGGAGTCTTCAAGAAGATTCCGCCTGTTAACCTGATGGTACCAAACAAAGAAAAAGAAAAACAGAAACGAAGCGCGTATGAAATGATACAGCAGTACGTATGTAGCATAGCCAGAGCCGACAAACGTGCCAACGCGAACGTGCTTGAAACTTCTACAGACACACATCGCAGCTTATTCCTGTCGTATATAGACAGCCTGCGAAGATAATTTTCGAGAAAAAAGAAAACAAAATAAAACTCACAGCTGAGGTGTCTTATCAGGTATTTTTTTTGTCCCACCTTTACATATATATGTACCAGGTACCTTGTACCAAGTACCGGTATATATTTTCCGACAGATTTTCGGTCGGGTGGCGTGGACCTGTGGCTCATTCATTCATTCACCATGCTAAGAAGGGTCTCCGCTCCATTGTAGGAGGCTGGCCGTGGAAATTAGCAACTCGCTTGGCTCGTGACAACAGTACCTAGGTACATGATGCAAGTACCAAGGCCTAAAAAAACACAAAGGAACAAAAGGAGAACGATCATATGCAAGCACACACAAGCGTACACACACGCGCATGCTCACTAAAGAAAACATTATGAATAGCACACACGCACATAATTATACACACAAGCGTCACACAGAAACAAACACACAAGCCTGCAAACGCTTACATAAGCATAGACGAGCATGCACGTAACACAAACACACGCATAGACACACGCTTACACACACGCGCGCGCAAGCGCTCGCGATGGCTGCACTACATAAAATACATACCTCTATTCGCATCGCTTCCATGCCGGCGCCGTGCGGCGCCTGCAACAGCCTCAGCTGGTCCAAAAACCAGCTGTGTTTCTGGTTTTCCACGTGGTCGCAGGCATTCACAGCCAGGGCAAAGCGCCGCACAGAAGACACACACACGTACGCACGCACCCGAGATGGACAGATGAGCAGGCGGGTGGCGAGGCAGTACAATAGCATGCGTGCAAGAGGGGTGTGGAGGTCGGGGAGGGGATACGGATACGATCACACGCATCGTAACTCTCGTAGAGCATTCATTACTTCATACCGCCATGGATAGAAATATATGCAACGTTGGGGTATAAATAATAAAACCATACACGGTCCTCACATTTCGGCCCAGAGCGGGTATGTACCGGTATGCCGTGCTCGCGGGTTAGATCCAAGTACGCCGTGCTCGCGGGTTAGATCCAAGTACGCCGTGCTCGCACAGAGCGAGACCCAACGTGTTTCGTGAGTTGGGCGCTGCTGTAACACACAATTCGCCGCCGCCGAATCCTCGCCCCTCCACCCGGCTTCCCTCCTTCTTAGCGCTTGAAACATTACACATGCCCTTGACACTTAGTCGGGCGCTACACATAATTCGCATGTCGAGACCTCCCACCACGACCCGGTCTCTCCTTACTCCTGTTTAAAACGGAAACGTTACCCGTGGCAACCCCCCTTCCCCCTCCCCCCCCCCTCCCCCCGGTATACACCTCGCACGAGCGGGCTGGCGGGCGGGCGGGGCGGGCTACTTCGTCCACCAGCAAAGCGACCGTCTCCGTTTGTTGTCAGCAGTGGCGCTACTTGAAAGAAAAACAATACCTCACCGTCGACGTCGTCGATGACCACACCCCTATGATAGAGGAGGGGGGCCAAGGCGGGGCAGCTCGGGCGAGACTACTACTGTGGCGAAGAGAGACGAAGAACCCCATACGCACCTGCATTCCGCCTTCCGCGCCGGAGAAAAACCGCGAAGGAGGCAAGCCTCTCCTCAACTCCCCCCCCGCCCCGTCCCCCGTCCCCCTCTCCTTTCTATGCACAGCAAACGAGGACACACCCAATCCCCGGATGCAGTCGCCCCTTTCACAAAGAACCGACTGGTAAATATCATAGCAAGTACAACACAAAGGACACAGCACCAACAGTAGTACCCCATATCTGGGATATGGAAAAGGAGATGGGGCTGAAAAAAAGCAGCCCGAACATGATACCATCTCTGGCCGGAGTTATAAGAACCGTTCAGAAAATAATATGAAAAACAAGCGGTCCTTACATTTACGACCATGAGTGGTACGTAGATAGGATGGGGACAAAGGGGGGGGAAAAAATTACCACTAGTTATTATACAAGCGGGTGTATATACATATGGTATACTTCGAATATGCGTATAGAAAATAAAACGTGAAACGTAGTTGTACCGTACCATACCAGTACCTGCCAGAACGGCTTCGCCGCAACCTCGCAGAGCCCCGCCACCTCCGTGCGGGTAGAGTTCACCCACTCCACGCTCGCCGCCTCCTCCCGCCGCGCCTCCCTCCGTCGCGCGGCCCCCTCTGCCCAAGTCCCGCCCTCGCTCTGCCTCGCGCCCGGCCCCGTCCCTAACCCGCCCCCCCCTCCCCCCCCTCCGCCTCCTCCAGCTGACCCGGATAAGGCGACGGTGGCGGCGGTTCCGAAGGAGGTTGCGGGGGCGCCTCGGGCGTTGGTCGCCGAGGAGGAGGAGGAGGAGGAGGAGGAGGAGGAGGAGGCTTCGCCTGCGGAGGGGCCCCTTCTGGTGGCGGACGGGGGGAGCGGGTGTGGTCGGGCGACCAGCTCTCCGTCGGCGGCCTCGTCCAGCGCAAGGCCGCCTCCGTCCAAGAAGCTTGGCACCGACAAGACAATGACAAAACAACACGACGCGACGCGATAAGATTAGAAAAATACCACGCCAAAAACAGGACGTGATGATACATTCACATGGTGGCAAGAACATCGCCAGGGGCACTATTGGCAGCAGGCGTTTTTAATGCGTCAAGCGTTGAATGATACACATGTACCTGATTTGTACATCTCGTGCCGCTATTATACTAAGGATGCGTTTAAAAGAGACCAAAAGACATGGCGAAATTCGTTTGAACATATATCACAGCAGAGATAAAGCGCGTTGAGGCTTCGAGACGAAGAGATGAACCGCGATAAAAGACAAAGTACACGAACTCGTTGAAAAGACAATTTGAGATGGCTGTACTTGGCTTGGCAGGCGGTTCTCGTACGTGAACAAACTAAGCGCTTTTTTGGTGCCCCTGAGGTCCTTGATCCGGCCCCGACACCAGGTAACCACCACGGGCAACCGTTGCCGCTAAGAACGGCAGGCCAGCTGCCCCCTCCTCTAAGGAGAGACGTTAAGAAGAGCAACCGGCACTCCTTTGCGACTGTGCAACGCAAGATAGTCCAACTCTGCAGGTGCTTCAGGGTAACGAGTAAAAAACCGCGCCCATCCGCCCGCCCACCCGCCCGCCCGAGAGACATACCCATATACATCCTAACCCTCACGTGGTGTAATATCCGGGGCACTTGGTCATCATGACCTCGTCTCCGAAGGAGTCACAGCGGGTCCTCGTCGCGGTCGCTGTGTCCGCCGCCATCACCACCGGAAAAACCTTCTCCTTACCGCCGCCGCCGCCGCCGCCGTCGCCACCACTACCGCCACCACCAGTACCGACATCGAAACCACCACTTTCCTGCCCTGAGCTGTTTCCCGGCGGGTCCGACCAGTCCCCAGACGACTCGAAACCCAGGCGGTTCGCGTCTAGCTCGTCAGGCGACGAAAACCCCTCTCCCCTCTCAGCGGCTGACAGCAACGCCTCCGCCTCTTCCGGTCCCACCGCCGCCGTTTGCGGGTACCCTCCACCCCCGTCCGCCGCCTCGCCCGCCGCCGAACGGACCCCTGGGGGTAGCTGCCGCTGCTGCTCGCTTAGGGAGGTTTCCGCTGCTGCTGGTCGCTGCTGTCCGGGCAATCTAGAGGTGGTCCAGTACCGAACCACCGCGGCAGCGCTGGCCGCGGCCGCAGCGGCCGCGTTACCCACTCGACCCCGCCTCGTCGCGTCGGTTCTGCTGGCGGCAGGGTCGGAGCTGCCTGTTGCTGCCGCCGCCGCCGCCACCGCGGGAGAAAAGGTCGGCGGCTGGTACGAAGCAGAGGAAGGAGTAGTCGCGGCAGTAGCAGCAGCAGCAGCAGCAGCAGTTGCCGCTGCTGCCGGCGCTGTTGCCGTCGCAGGGGTAGCCGCCAAGGCAGGAGCGGCGGCGGGGGCGGCCGCGGGCGAATCGAGGCTTTGCACCCAGCGCATCTTACCGTCGGGGCCTACGACGCGCTGCCAAATGCGCCTGCGGCGCGCTCTGCGTCCGGAGCAGGGACACACACAAAGCGCGATCGCAGGGGAAGGGGGGAGGAGGGGGGCGGGATATACTCGATATCATGCATGGCCGTAGTCGTAAGACAAGAGGAGGGGGGGGGGGGGGGGGAAGAGAGAGAGAGGGGGTGGCATCAACAGACAGAGCGTTGTCTTTTTTCGGCAAACACATCGGCGCGCTCACGCACATCACTGCCTTCTTACGGTGCTTGCAAGATTTCGTCAACTCTGAGGATGCAGTCTCGCCGACGAACAGCCCCGGAGTACATCTATAAGACCGTTGGAATCCAACGGTTCCGAAACCCCCCGGGAGCGATTATGTTCCAACGACTCTTCTGTCGGGCGACAATAAAATACCACCCGTAAAGCGCAACCGCGGCGTCTTACATACCGCGCGCGCAAACGCTGTGTTTGCTCAGCGCGTGTAGCTGTATAGCGCCAGGGGATTGCAGCGTCGTTTTCTGCACCTGGTTCGGGCGTAACCGCTCGAGCTCCGTTGCCGTAGGACCGACGGGCAGCAGTGACCCAAGCGACGAGAATAAGTGCGGTGGTCTTACCAACCCCTCTACCGTAAGAAGAGCGTGCAGGTATCACCGAACTGCTGAGGAGGGCAGCTTACCACCTACCAGACAATCGAGAAAACGGGCTTGACACACCTTGTGTGCGAGAATAAAATAAAATATAACTGAAACCCTCTCCCTAGCCCCATTGAGCCGAGTCAGACCCAACCAGCCGACGGTTATAGCGTCAGTCCCCTCGTATCGCACACAGCAGTGAGTGTGCGTGCCAACTGTCTAACCACTTATTTTTCTCGAATACAAGTGTCAAAGTATAGGCTTTACCGGATGGAGCATCCTCCTGCGCGCGTGCGTGCGCGCGGTGCGGCTCTCCCGCATCGCACTTTTTTCGGCCACCACGTCGCCCAATTTATACCCCCAGCAGCTCGGACCGCTTGCTTCGTGCGGCCGATACTACCTCATCACCCGGGTGATAAAAAAACACACACCCCCTTCGACGACGAATTTCAGAGCATATTTTCTCCACAGAATGCACAACCTCGGACAGGTCATGATCTAGATAATCGATTCCCCACTTCATGATCTAGATCTTATCAAGGCAGATATATTCCCGATTTCGTGTATATGCTCCACAGCACGAGCTCTCATGTCGCCGGGTGGGTGGGACCCGCATAATCTGCATGATCTACAGCAGTAGCACATGCTTCCTGCTGTAGCTTGGATCTGCCCTATAAGGCAGATCCTGCACATCCTCTCAATACGGCACTTGAGGAACTACTGTAGATCATCTACAGTACTGTAGATAGATATATAGATAGATAGATAGATAGATAGATAGATCATGAGCTGTCAGACGCGGTAAAGAATGGTAGGGCACACATACACAACTAAAAAAAACAATTGTGCTTGATTTTGAAAATATTTTCGTCGACAAGATAACTTTTTCCCCATACGAACGTACGTAGCACGTGCGTCGCTCGTCCGTTTATGTTGTCCTTACGACGTTGATCGAAAAAAAAATATATATATTGAATTTCATCCTAACAGGGAGTGTGAAATATCTTTCGTGTTGTGCATATACAATGGGCACTGTAATCAATGGTCACTTTTTCTTCTCTCGACGCGTTTTACCCTCGGAAGCTCCCATCACAAAACATGATCAGGTCGACCCGGTCACTCGCACATGACGAGTTCTTCGAGGTCGTACATACGCCCGGACTACCAGATGGCCGACAACCAGCGCTCTTCACGGGTCGGGTCAGGTCGGGTCGGGTCACCCTTGCCCGGCAAATAACCGACCTGACCCGCTAGGTTTCACCCGACCTGCGAACAGCCCTGCCCACAATACCCCATCCCTTTTCGACGCGGTCCCAACCCCGCCTTTTTTATTGGCCAGTTTTTTTTTTTCTGTTTTTGCCCCCCCCCCACCTTTAATTCCAGCAAACCCGGCAGCCCTTACTGTACATGTACGGCAGGTACTCATATAGAGGTCGCAACTGCCCTTCATGAGGTCTTTCCCATTCGCCCTTCTGCTTGCCCTACCATATTTCATCCCAAACAACCCCGGGTCGCCCTTTGCACAAAAGCCATGTCAACACGCAACATAGCGACAGACCCCCCCGAGGGCATATATTTTTTTTTTTTCGGCAGGGACGACTTTCTCCACGACGAGGAGACCGCACACACACGCAGAGCGGTGGGTCTACTATTTACGGGGGACCATAGTTAATAGGACCTAAGCCGGTCGCCCCGGTGGTTCAAGTGGTTAACCTCGAATTCTACTTGTTTGAGTCCTGGGTTCGAGCCCCAGGAGGGTCGGACTTTGACTTTATTTGCAAAAATAAAAAAAGGGATTCAATTGTTGAGAGCGCCTTGCAGCGTGGGTAGGCACAATTCGATGCGAGTCGACGAGGGAAGAAAAGGCTGAAATCTTCTCGCGATAAAAAATGAAGGCACGTACCGTAGCGGGCAGGGGGAAGAAGAGCCTGCTATGTGACCCCGGATCTGAGTTACGAGTTGGAAGGAGAGAGAGAAGAAGATGTGCGAAGATGATGAATGGGATGAAAAAAAAAAAAAAAAAAAAAAAAAAAAAAAATGGTACACATAAAAACCTATATATTTAACCGTTTTTACTAACAATATTTGGTCCTATTAACTATGGCCCCCCGTAATATTACGGGGGACCATAGTTAATAGGACCTATGGTACACATAAAAACCTATATATTTAACCGTTTTTACTAACAATATTTGGTCCTATTAACTATGGCCCCCCGTAATACAAAAATAAGGAAGAGGCCTCGACGAGTTTCTTTCCCCACTTTTGTTGTGTGCGCCTCTAGCCATCCCGTGCTTTTGGGAGGAAATCGGCTCCGAATTTCACGCCAAGGGGGTTGCGCTACCTTCTTTGCGTGTTACCACTCTGCACGAAAATAGAAGCATATTTTATAGGTAAATATGAATACCCAAAAGCTCTTCATATTTTCCGTCCAGGGTCGTATACATACAGTGGAGGTTACGAGCGCCCACCCTTCCCCCCCCCCCCCAAGGAAAAAAAAATAGCAGAGCTGTCGCTAGGAACTCGCGCAGCAGGATATTTTGTAACTGTCGTCAACTTGTGTGCGTTGCTGTAAGGTAGAGACGGTGGTAGTAATAGCAGCCGTCGTTGTTGTCTCTCGTCGACACTGCTAGAGATATGCTTCGCTGTGAAGCAGTTGTGGGTTGTTGCTCGTTCAGGAAACAGAGGAAATCGGGCCAGGCTCCAATACGCTATTACTACACTACTACTGCTCCCGTAATGATATTGCTGTAGTGCCGCACACGAGAGATCAGACATCCGGATCAGGGATGAGGCTGACACGATACAGCTGTGCCGTCTATCGCACGCGTTAGTACGACGTATTCATACAACAGCAGTACCGCACAGCAACAACAACATTTACTGCTGCACTATGCTATTATACATGCATGCGTACAGGCAGTACTGGTCTGAAGTCTGGAGTCGAACTCGAGTGGGAAAACACAAACCAGGAACAGCAGGATGCCGCTGTTGCTGCAGCTGGAGCTGTGCTCCCGACGGAGTGTTTGGGTCGAGGCTGCTGAGGTGTAGCTGTCTCGCCATGGCGCAGCAATTACAGGGAAAATCACGCCAACAGGACGGAACCCAGAAACGCAGTTTCGGTGGTTCTCGTCCGCGGCTCTAGGCGCGCAGGGGCGGCGGCGCTGTTGAGTTGCTTGTAATTTGATCGATGGTTGCCCCGTGCTTGCTCGTGTTTTTTTGTTCTTGGTCTTCCGAACCCGAGGACACAAAACCCCATATGTTGTTTTTCAGGAAACGCCTCACCATTTTCTACGAAAAGTCGCGGCAGAGGCTTCAGGCATTTTCTTGGACACCCAATTTTTTTGGCGTCGTCAAAATTAGAAATTCGCTTTCACTCGTAATAAATTAACTCGTTGAAGCTGCCATCCATATGCAAGTCCGCCCCACAAGCGGTTCTTAGTAGGGCGCAGCTCACCCTTCATGCAACTCGCCGAACACCTCACGGCGCTTCGCGCTTGGTGCAAGCAATGTCTGCCAGGTCCGTGAAAACCCGACGTGCTCAGTCCCGGCATTGTGGGGATGCGAGGGTCTATGGTCATACGACTACGGCCATGCATGAGATCGAGTTCATCTCTCCTATCGAGTACACCCTCCCCGTCATCCAATGTCCACGCACTAAAAAAAAAACTAACCTTTTCTGTCGTTCTGTCAGCGAAGCGGGGCGCTGCAATCGGAACGGCGTGGCCTGAACCTTTCCGGAAGCTTCACCCAGAAAAGCCCCCACTCGGCTCCCGAGCCCGCCGTGCCTGTCGCCGTCGCTTTCGCCCCCATCCAGCCAGTCACCGCCACCCCCCCCGCTGTTTTTGGGCATCCATATCATACAAACACACGGCGGCATAAATGTATGAATAATACATATTGGCGTGATGGGTTACGGTTATTGTGGGCATTATTTATACACCTTGAAAAGATCACCGCTTTCCCACTTCCTTATCGAGATATTCCAGAGCAGATATACATGCCTCACCTGCATGCTCCATCTAGACCATGGTTTCTGGGTGGGAGCAGTAGATGACTTGCATGGTCTAGGGGAGATATGTTTCCGTAGCGCAGCTCAGCCCAGCTCCGTAGCGCAACGCAGCGCTAGTTTTCGGGCATACCGGGTATTACACGATTTACGAAGCACCACAGATAATCGTAACAAAGGCACACCCAGCTCAGCCCATCTCCCGCAGCAGGGCAGCGCAGTGCAGCGGTTCTCATCCTGGAGCATGGAGCTCTTGGCAGTTGCAAGCCGCCTAGTTGCACCTAAAATTTGTGACCATCTGCTCCGTTCCATTCTTGATTGTGTGAGCGAGCATGGCGAGCAAAACCGCCCGCTACGCGAAGCGCCTTGTATATACCAGGTACCAGGTATGAAACGGTATATATATTCGCCGCCGCTCACCTGTACCCCTGGAGGGAGCCCGACCCGACCGGCACGGCGGCAGCAGGCGAAAACGCCGGACCCCGCAGAAGCGGCGCAGACTCATCCTCGCTCTCATCCCTATCCCTACTACTCCTATCCCTGTCCTCGCTCCTACCGCCCTCTTCCCCCTTCCCGCCGACAGCCCTGTCGGCGTCCTCCGCTTTCTCTTCCGAAGCGCGCGCCCCCGCCCCAACGCCCCCTGCGTCGAGGCCGCCCACGACCGGACCCTCCTTGGGGCCGCCAGCGCGGGCAGTAGCGGTGGCGGGGGCATGCGGCCTAGACCCGGCTTTGCCTTCTTCGACGCTCGGTCCGGACCGCTGCGCCACGGTTGAGCGAGCGGTAAACGTTTTTTTTTTTTTTTTCACAACAAGCACGTGGGGGGGGGAGGGCACACACACGGGCAAAAGCGGTGGACGGTACAGTTGGTTTGAGATGGGGGGGGGGGAAGCCCGCCGCGCACCGGGGCCGCACCCGCAGTACGCTGGGCCGTTTGCGTGGCAAGACCTACGGGGGAGCACTACTGTACGCATCTGTATTCACATGCTGGTCTATCACATACGTTATACGTACGGCGTTTGCAGCGACGATAGCTTCTCCTCGTGCTTTGCGGTGCTGCCGTGCTGACCTGTAGGAAAGCGCTAAAGCGTCACACTCGAATGGCGGTACCGTGATCTAAAACGCCGGTACACCGATTTACAAAAAACCTCATCAAACCCGCAGCTACGATATGAATGTCGGAACTATATACGACTGTACAAGGCGCTTCGCTCCGCGGGCGGCCTACGCCGCCCGCTACGCTCGCTCAGGAAGGAAAAAAGTACATCAAATTATGCGAAGCGAACAGAGGTCCACGATTGAGTTTAGTGTTTTCAAGGATCGTAATTGCAAACCGGCGACTTGATAATGCCAAGAGTCCCGCCGCCATGCTTCAGGAAAAAACAGCTCCGACGTCAGCTTGGATACCACATATACGCTTCGCGTCGCGGATGTCGTACGTACGTACATACACCCCAGGTAGGGTACTACTGTCTTTACTTATTTTCTTCTTTCGATATGCTCTATGTCTGTACTGTATGTACTGTATGTACGAAGAAAGCGAAAGCACAGCACGGCACAGCAGCAAAAACAATGAAAATGAAACCCAAAACTCGGAAAAGAAAAAAAATCCCCGTCGCCTCTAGTGTAATATTTTTCTGCCTGATTGGAACACCTTACACCCGGTCGAAGAGAATACAAGAAAAAATCGCACAGAAGAGCTTCTCTCTCAGCCTCATACGCCGCCCGCCCCTCTCGCGACCACCTCGCTACCGATTCGGTCCGGGTAAAGCTTTTATCACTCTCTGCCACAATCAGCCCCGTCGCGCGCCTCGCGTGAAGCCCGGTGCTCACCGTGGCCTTCGTTCGCCAGCTCGATAACGTTGGTGTTCAAACTGAACACCTCCCTCTTTCAACTTCAGCGTGGTCGCAAAAATAAGCACCGCTTGAATACTATCTTGCCCTCCCGAACGACCTTTATAAACTCGTACATACTCTATCAACAATCATAAATCGAAGCCAGACAAAACCCGTTCATGCATCCCTCGTGTCTCGTGGCACACGCGACACCTAGGCACGAAAGCGGCGACCGCGCTCCTTGCAACCCCCCCTCTACCCGCCAGCACCCGCTGGCACCCGCGACGGTGCCGGGTCCTCCCGCGATGCCGTGCTCGGAGAACACGCACGCACACGAAACGAAAGAAGAAAAAAGGAAGAAATTACCGAAAAACAAAGAACTGCTGGAAAGGTCCGGCAAGTAATGAAAGGAGGCGGTTTGGAAGTGGGAGCTCTGAGAGGCCAGGGATGCACCAACCGAGCACGCTCAGGGGTTGTGATCTAAGTATGTAGTTCTATATTACCCAACCATCCTGGACGAAAATGTGAAGACCCTTGGTGTATACCAGCATATATTACCACATAATGACTCTTATATTTCCGTCCAGAGCGGTGACGTAGGTGGGACGGTTTGTGGCGGCGAATAAAAAGAAAGCATAACCCGGTATGTGATGGGCACTGACTGCCTGAACGACTCCACACGTAATTCATCCAACCTTGGTCCTCCTGCCCTTGCGCTTCGGCGTGGTCTTGTCCTTCCAGTAGGCCTGGCCCGTGGACGGGACGGCAATAACGATAATGGCACATGCCGCGCACGCACGGGGGTCCAGAGAGGTGGGGGGGGGGGGTAAGGGGGGTAGGGGGAGCGGGTGCACGAGAGAACGAGGGAATCAACCATCGACGCATGATTGTTGGTATTCGGTTGGAACCAATCGATCAGCGGGCGGCCTTTCGCTAACCGTAAGAGCCGTAGAGCCACGAACCGATCGACGGCAGTATTTTTGGGCTCGTGCAGCAAAGTCGCTGTGGATACGATATCATGCGAGGGGCGCGACATTTTCACTATGCAGGCGCTCACGGGCCGTGGCAGCGTTGTGAGTCGCTAGGTGGCCAGTCAGTCAAGCAGGCAGGCAGGCAGGCAGGCCAGCAACAATTACGGCACGACAACCAACACCCGAAAGCCCGCACACACCATAAAAACGAATGACAACGAGTGACCACGGCTATGTACAAACCGCGAATCCGTGTGTTTACCGCTCGCCGCGTGGAGCTCCTATTAATAGACCAGAGCTGCAGTCGACCACAAGAGCCTTACAACAGCACCAACGCCCCAGCCGCGAGCATTCAATTACTTTTTTCGTTACTAAGCGAGTTGCTAATTTATAGATACGGCCTTCTGAAATACAGCGGACTGCTTTTGAGCTGGCCCAGGCCGGAGATTATATAGGAAACTCCAAACCAGGATATATGCGCTGCCCAACTGAAAATCTCCAGTTTATTTTGTTCTACTTCTTTTACTTTGTCTTGGTATCCCGTCCATCAGCGCACAGAACAGTTGACGACAGTTACAAAAAAATAAAAAACGCACGTCCAATGCGTCACACAGCTTGCAAAGTTGAGCATCAACCAATCAATCGGTCGAACTCACAGTTGCAGGTACTTGTAAACTATGAATCATCCCCACCAGCAGCGCATTTTGTGGCGACACTATTAACAGGTACCGTACCTTCGCGACGTGGAGACCTAGAAGCCGTAGGGCAACATGTTACAGTATTAAAAGAGCAAAAGGGCTTTGTTCTACTTTAATGCACCATTCGTTCGCAACTTGTTTCAACCATCGTGTTGGTGTGTCCCCCGCCTACCTCCGCAAACTCCGAGCTGATACCGCATAAATCGCAGTGCTTGCAGAGTGGGCGGTTGTCGAACCCGCACACCGGGCAGCGCCAGGACGTCCCCGCCGCGTCGACTAAGCTACCGCGGAAGACCTCCTGCGCGTTTCATCGGTCCGAGAGGCCAGGAGACGGGATGTCGACGGAAGTGGCAAGCAGGAGAGGTGTTCGGCGTTCCACCAGTTGCAATCGATCGAACAAGGAGATTTGCGGCTTGGACTGTTTCGATACAACCAGGTGGGGGGGGGTACTCATGTCATGCATGGCCGTTGTCGTACTTACGACCACAGAACCTCGCATCCCTACGTATGATGCCGAGACGGAGCACGTCCGGTTTTCATCGACCGAGCGGGGGGGGACACACACAAAACAACACAGACAAGAAAAAGGCAAGAGGACACTATTTCCTCCACCCTCGGCGGGGAAAAAAAACCCGGCCGATCGCAAAGCTCCACAGGGCTCGCGGGATAAAAAGGTTGCGCCATTCGTTTTGAACGAGTATGGGTGATTTCCCCCCCCCCACCCGATGTCACGAAGGCAATCAACGGCCGTGCAGAAGCAAAAATGGCACGAACTCGCGCGGTGAATTTGATAACACCCCTTCCTGGTCGAGCTTGGGTAACCTATTAATATGGCAAAAAAAAAGAATCCGACAGGCTTTGTCGTGCCCCCCCCCCCCCCTCTCCATTCTTCAAAATAAAGACCCCCTCGGCTATCAGCTCTGCCTGGCCTCCTTCCCAAGGTCACAGCTAGACAGCGACCCACAGCAAAATAAATAACTAGTGTCCGTTCTCAGCGCCGTGGAGGATCAAGGACGCGGTGCAAAGGCACAAACGACGACAAAAACGACGAGGGGGGGGGGGGCAAACACCGCAGCTTCACAGGACGATAGTCCTAAGCAATCGAAATCATATAACAAAACAAAGAAAAGGGCTGCCGACTTTTGCCGTCCGATACCAACGAGGCCGTGGCGGGGGACCGAATAGCAACTCTCGGCCCCCCCCAAAATCAAAGGGAGGGAACAAAAAAAAAACTTTCTCCAACCTCCAGACCCCCCCCCAACCTCACCTCGTGCGCCTGCTCCTCGGCGTCGTCGTCGCCCAACAGCGGGCGCGCCAGCTCCCCCCCGGCCGCGAGCCACCACCTCTCGTGCCACATCGCCGCGCACTTCCTCGCCATCGAGAGGAAGCAGCAGCAGCACAGCAGCGCCGACAGCGTCAGCACCAGCGCGTACCAGCCCACCCCTTCCGTGCAACTCGCCTGAATATGTTGCACGTACCGGCCGTGCGCACGCGTGATGTCAAGTCAGCGTTAACGTTGGGGTTTAAGGGGCGTTTCGTACTATTCTCGAAGATGTTGTACCAAAGGCAGGTGGCGCGGCGATGGGTAGTACTGGGGAGGGGTTCGTGTGTGCTGATGTGGGAAGGGGGGGGAAAGGAACGGGGCGGGGGGGGGGGGGGGGGGGGGCGTACTTATTTGTTGCTCGCCTTAGCCATTTGACCATTGACCACGCATCCGTTTCGAGACGGAGGGGGGAGGACTGCGGGGTGCGATGTGCATACGGTCGTGATATGAAGAAGTGCCGATTTTTGTTGGTTCGTCCCACCAGCAGTGGTTGTTTGCGTAACCGGTGATATATAGCATTGATCGGCCGTTCGCTCGGCCAAGAGGATCGGCAGACAGATGGAGAGGAGACGCGCCGGCATTCAACGCCACCCTAACGTCAAGGAGTCGTTGCCTCTGCGCGGCGACGTCGTGCCGTGTACCATCAACCGCGTGCCCGAGCGGAGCGGTACATATGACAGGGCTGCATGACGCGCTGTTTCGGGCTTGAGGCGAGGGGCAAACCACCGGTTGGTTCAAGCCGGCGAGCGGGTGACAACAAAGGGCCAAAAACTAACTGCTCGCTGCAGAACCCGCAGAAGCACTTACCAGGTACCTGGCAGTCCTCAGCATGCGCCGAACGATTGGCATCACACAGCTCACAGAAGTCTATTCGTACTCACGTATGACACATCCAATAATAGCTGTACGAAACACGTCCCACAAAGCATCAAGCTGACGTTTCTGCGCCGAAAGCAGGGCGCATAGAGTAATTTATGGTATATGATGTATAGCTGCGACAAGAGGGTCGGCATACGGTGCCAGCATCAGATACCCTCTGGTACGGCTGACTACATACAAGCAAGAAGAAGGAAAATGTGGGAAAAAATGTCAATAGAGCAGTAGGCCAGAGCAGCAGAAGGCGTTCGGGGATTCGGTGCACTGCTGTGCCCGTATCCCTTCTCTCGCTCTGGCGTTGTCGCGAACTAAATGCGCCCAACAAAACTCGCAAAAAAAACTTGGATACGATGCGAACACCAGCTTGGGGCCAACTTGACTGCTTGCATCTTACACCACGTACGTGTGTACCACTCTGCCCGTAAGTATAAAGACCGTTTGTATGTTTCTATTAATACAGAAGTGCCTTATAATTTGGGCCAGAACGGTATTAGAAAAGCCCCTCACACTAACAAGCCATCTACTTGAGGGGACGCCATTAAACCCTTTAGAACCGCAGTCCCGTTTTGGGGACAAACCATTCAATTTTCAAGTAGTTTGTCCCCAACACGGGACTGCGGTTCTAAAGGGGTTAATAGTACCCTCAGGAATTTGTCAAGTACTCGCGCGTACGTAGGCGTTTCGGCAACATATATATGTACGACTTGGCATTAGGCTCAGGGGGTCGCAACCAATATCCGTATTTCAAAGTTACAGAATAACTGATGCAAATATATACTTTGCCCTTTTTTGCCCTTTTTTGCGCCCCATAACTTACTATTGATACAAATATGCATCATGGGAACGTAGTTTTGCCTCCCGCAGCATGTTCGACGACGAGCCAAAAACAGATGTACTATCCTCCTGGAGAACAGCAAATTTTTGCTATTAATAGTGAAGGCCATTTCTTCATCGGTGATGTAGCCATTGTACCATGCTCCCACGCGTCAAGTGAAACATGCTATCAATAGCGATTTTGCAAGTTTTATGTGCTACTCGCTCGCAGCTTCGAGTGCAAGGAAACACCTCGTGAGTCGTTGGCTGCCTACGACTGACTGCTGTCTGCAGCACCCGGCGCCCTCACACACACCGTCAGGAGCATCCCTCAATTTTGCGGGGTGTAGTCGCCTGAGAGGAGCTGTAGCTGTCCGCAAGTGACGTGCAAGCTTTCAGCCGGGGGTTGTTTTTTGTCTCATTTTGTGCACCCCAAAATTCTAGGTGTAGGCCTCTGTTGATAACCTGCGGGGGAACCATCCCCAAAGGAACACACGCTGCTGTAATGAAACTGTTTCGAGTCACGGTCGCTCTCCAGTAAGCACAAACCAGCCGAACTTCTAAACGCAGGGTGTCAAACGAACTTCTAAACGCAGGGTGTCAAAAAAACGATGTTTTCTTTCCTGTTCCGACAAACATCTAGAGATTAGAGCCACCGGGAACCCGGGGACCAGGACACGCTAGAGAACAAGCGTGTAACCATGAGTCCTGGGGAACTTATCATGCAGCTGACTTTGACTACGCCTACAGAAGTAGTAGTCCATCTGTCCCTCCGTAGAGTAAGGAGTCATATTTATGTCGTATACCCCCGACTCCTTACTCCCGCCCACTTCCCTCAAGCTTCTCCGAGCTAATCCGTTACGCAGCACCACGTAGCAGATATATCATGATCGATCACGTCAACTGTCAACGACGCCTAGATGGCACTTGCGTCTTTGCGGTCTGGTGGTCCGTACCTTCCGCGGGCTGATCACCCCTACGTCTGGTACGCTTAAACCATTAGACTACGTAGTACTGCTGTATGTAAAGCTTTCCACCTTTCGGAAATCTTCACCCAACGCCACCCAACCGAGCGTTGTTGTAGCTCATGGACAGCCACATGGTGCCACAGCTATCGCAGCCATTGCAGGAGGTCGAGGTTTCGACGACCGGGAGCGTTATCTTTAGTCCTCGTCAACTCATCGCACCTACGTATTTCCCATCAGGGTACGTACCCGTACTACTGCTGTATCAGCCAATAAACCATGGGTACCTGATAGACTGACTGACACGTGGGACGTAAAAGACACAGGACGGGTCCTCCTACGAATACCGCGTGCACAAGCATGACCCTCACAGCAGCATTATAGGATAGTGCACCAGCAGAGCGACGCTTGCACAAGCATAATCCTCCTGGCGATAAATTCGTACGTACCAGGTACCAGGTATGTATGATACAAACATCAACATTGACGTTGCGGCGATGGCCTCCTATGATACCTGTTTGAATCGAGAAATGACATCAAGAGTTGATCGGCGGATCCCCGCAATGTGCTCGGTGTAGCGGGACCTGCGTCATTTGCCGCATCATACGAAGGAGGCGGGTCTGTCGGTGCTCGCATGTTGGCTGCAAAAACTTTCAAAGCCAACGGCGAGCGCCTGGGAAAGACCGACCATGAGCACACAGTCTTTGCCATTTGCTGAGTGCTGCCCTCCGCATCGTACAGCAGTAGTGGGACCTCCCATGCGTCGGGTATTCATCAGCTGAATGAAGCATCCGGCGAGGAATACGCACGAACCTACAGCAGTTCTTGTACTGTGTTGATGTAGCAGGGAGACCGCAGCAGAGAAACCGACAATCGAGAAAACAAGGTAAGAGACATAAAAGTGGTTACTCGCTCGAAACGCAAGATCTGAGTGCTTCACCTGTAGCTCTCCAATCTCGCAGCGGTCCTGTGCTCTAAGCCGCGGCAAGCACAATCCCTCCGCACCTCCACCTTTGGGCACGTTGCACCAGAGGCAACCCGAGCCATCATCGTCGAAAAAATCCAGGCAAGGCGAGCACGTCGTCCATTGGGCGCAAGTTGAGTTTCCACCTGCGCCATCATCATCGCCATACGAGGAATAATAATCGCCTGCGTCTAACGCTGTCAGTTCCATCACCTTCCTCCTCGGGCGATCGGGCACCGCGTAGCCTCGAAGCCCCGGAAGGTTGCCCCTAAGTCATTCCCATTGAGCTAAACCCTAAAATGCTCACTTCCGGGAGTTCGAACATTTGTCAGAAGCCTTAGAACCTAGGGAAGTTGTGTGCATGTGGTATATCGATATCCCGCCGCGTTTTTTTTTCAGGTTGAGCTCGTATCTAAGCTGGCGACGTGGACCGCATCATCCTTATTGGCAGCGCATTGACCCCTCCCTTTACCCCTCTACTTCACTTTTTGATAAAAAAAGATCACCTGCACTCTACAACTTACTACGACGATGAAGACTGCTTTCGCTGCGTCCGTTCTGGCCATGGTGGGTTCCACCGAGGCTTTCGTTGCGCCGTCCGCGGCACGCGCCGCACTTGCATCCTCGAACTCTCTCGATACATCTCGGGGATCCACCACGGCGGTGCGCGCGACGCCGTCGATGGAATTTGCGGGAGGCCTCAGGGGCGCGGACGGACCGGAGCCCAACTCGAAGAACTTTGACCCCCTTGGGTTTGCCGAGGCCAGGCCCGAGAACCTTCTCTTCTTCAGGGAGGCTGAGATCAAGGTGCGTTGATAAACAGGAAGGAGGAAGAGCATTTATTTGTTGTCGAAGAAAAGTGAAATTCGAGCATGCGAGAAGAAAAAAAAGGCCCCGGACTGCCTTCCCCACTTTTGCGACCCACGTCCCAATCACGACCCACAGCAGTGAGCTCCTGTGCGAGAGAGACGGTTCGTGCATACCAGTATGTATGTTTCTTGTGGAGACTTTTGAAGTTATTTTGAATTAATAGAAGCACAGGCGAACCGGCGTGTGCGATGGAAGCCGTCGGCGTAATGCGTACATTTTCCGGGCGCAAGTTCACTGCTTCGGCGAGCCTGTGCAGTGTGTGAGAAATCGGTCGAGACTGCAATGCAAGTCTACGTACGGACTGGGGGGTGGCTATTTTGTTCTCCGAAAGATCAGACGTCAACGCCGATGCGATGTTCATGCTTCTTAGAGGCGGTTGCAGCTGACAGCAGTAGTAGTACACCCTGGCGTACCCACCCGTGAGGTCTTGTTACTGCTACTGCTAGTTGACGATGCTAAGCACGTGACCATCTTGTGATACGAGTATTTTTAGTACATTTTCTTATTCAAAGGTCGCGTACGTGGCCTTTCCGCGCTGGTGTACTTTGAGGACTGCAGTCCCGTTTGGGGATGTCCTATTAATATTAATAATATTCAAGTTGAGTTGTTCAAGACGGGACTGCTGTCCAAAAAGGGTGGTGAGCTGCAGATATCATGTTTGGGCCGTTCGCTCTCATGAGCACCCCCGGTGCGTTCGGGACACGAAAGAAGCCTTGTCTACGCGCACGTGTCGGCTTTCCCGGCACATGCCGGCACATGCCCTATTTACTCAGGAGTGTGTCGTATCTATAAGCAGATGGCCTACTCAAACCCTGTGGGTGTAAGAGAGATCTTGTGTGATCATGAGCACCCCCGGTGCGTTCGGGACACGACAGAAGCCTTGTCTACGCGCACGTGTCGGCTTTCCCGGCACATGCCCTATTTACTCAGGAGTGTGTCGTATCTGTAAGCAGATGGTCTACTCCAACCCTGTGGGTGTAAGAGAGATCTTGTGTGAGTATAAGTACACACGTATCGTATGTACCAGGTACCAGGTACATCGTACCTGGTACGACCTATTGAGCAGGTGCTGGCAACAATCTGTCCGGAAATGTAAGGACCGTTTGGACATTCATATGAATATCCAAACGGTCCTTACATTTCCAGACAAAGTGGTGTACACGGGTACCATTGTGTGAATGAAACGTACGCAAACTTACTGCTGTACCTGGTACGTACTACACAGTACAACAGCAGTAGTACTTAAGTGAACTTGGAACGTACCATTCCGTGGACATGCGCCAACTCTTTCTATAGTTTCATACACCACCGCGGTACTCGTGGTGGGTTCGTGTGTTTGCCCCCGTTTGAACTGGTGCCCTCCGACTTTTGCAGCTCACGCACCTCATGCTCAGATGGGAATGGTGTTTTTCAATAGTGCGACACGCCCGAGCCGTCCCTGGTACTCAAGTCCTGTGGAATGAAAGCCTTTAGAAAAATGCCTGTTTGCACCCACATTTTAGGGGACAGACTACAGCAGTAGTGGTCCCTCTGTAGTGCCGGTTGGGTATGGTAGTGCCGGCTTCTCGCTACTATTAATACCTGGTAATTAATAAGAATGCCTGTGAAATACTCGGCACCCAGTGGGCATAGATGGGATCAACCAGTGTGGCATTGTGCGAAGTAGGGCGGGTTGACACGGAAGTGCCGGTATCGTTGGCGCATATATACCGCCAGTATGTGTAGATTAATCAGTGCTGCTGTGCTTGCGACAAACAACAGTAGGTAGTAGGGAAAGTTGCGGTTCTAAAAAGCCGAGGCTTCAGAAAAGTATCATCCAGCAGCCAGCCGTTGTCTGAAGTCTGAAGTTGAGAGGCACGAATTGCAATTTATTTTTTCCCTCTTGTGGTCTTTGAGACTTTCGGAGGAGAAAAATGAGGATATAAAATTGACGATCAACAAGCAACGGGCACTTCGTTGTTGGGGGGGATGAACCAGATTGGTGTCCCGAGTTGCGAGGGAGTTAGTTGTACGGCACGGGCGCCAGATGAAGCTGCCTGGTGGTGGGCGCACTTCGTTGTTGGGGGGGATGAACCAGATTGGTGTCCCGAGTTGCGAGGGAGTTAGTTGTACGGCACGGGCGCCAGATGAAGCTGCCCGTACTGCATGCCGGGCGCTCACGCTGCTCGTAGACGGTTGATAACACAAACTTTTCAGGACTGCAGTCCCGTTTTGGGGACAAACCATATTTTTTTTTAGTTGATTGGTTTGCCCCCAAAACGGGACTCCAGTCCTAGAAGGGTTAATGATTGTTTCGCTCGCTCTCTGGGGGTCAACCATTTGATGTGCCAACATCCCCCCCCCTCCCCTCCTCTCCGGCCCGAACTTCCGTTGTTCCCCACAGCACGGGCGCATCGCTATGCTCGCGATCTGCGGTCTGATCGCACCCGAGTTCGTCCGGGTGCCCGGGGAAATCTTCGAGAATGTGTCCGTCCTCGACGCGCACAACGTCATGGTGAGTGTGCCGAACTGCGCCGTAGGTCTGCTGCATGCTCATGTGACGTTCTGAACTACACCGGGATTTACCGCGAGCAAAATATTGTACCATACGCCGCCCCGACATTGTGCCCATGCAAGGCGCTTCGCTCACGAGGAAGACGACGACGTGCTGGCTCTCGCCAACTCTGTCTGCTTGCGTTGTTTATGAAAGATCAAAGCGTACTACGTACGGGTTTGTGTAGGTTTTAGAATGGGCTATAAATTCTGACAGATGTTACTGTATATTCTATAAAGGTGTTGCAGTAGGTCGGCAGACGTCCAGCCCAGGCCTTATTTTGCACGGGTTGGTGCTGCTCAAGTCTTGATGGGCATGCGGTGGGTGCAGTTCGTACATGCACCATGATATCTGCTGCTCTCTCTTTGCTGTATTCCATCGTTTCCCTTCGCTGCCAACACCACTTGAACCACACTACCTACGAGGACCTCAGGTATAGCTCGAGTCATTGCCAGGTACCTGGCAGTTAATTGTGATAAGACAAAAAAAAATACAACCTAAAGTTCACGTGTATTTGGCAGAACGATAGCCCGGGGTCACTCTTTTGCATCAGGGTACTTACCTGTGGGCATGTGTGTATGATAGGACACGTGTAAATAGGAGGTTTTCTGTATTTCCGCAAGTTAAAGTTGGCATTCCGAAGTGGCGTGTGGGATCCCAAATGTGTGTCTTCTTGAAGTATATACGCACCTTGTATCATGTTTGCTGATCTTGATGTACTTGTCATCTATGACTCGTTCTGTAGCAGGTACTCTCAATTCCCCATAACGTGAAACACGACGAGTATCATGGAAGGGGTTATGGCATTTCTTAAATATACCCCTGGTACAGTGGTGCACTTTCGTGGTATTCACAGGCGCTGGCTCCCAATTGCTACCGTTCGCCCGTATTTAAGGGGAGGGGCGGGGCATCTACTACTGTAAATACATCTGGTGTGCGTTTGGCAACAGTGGGTGCGGGATCGGGTGTGGGCAGCTGCTGATGATGCGCCGGACGTTCTCGTACCGCACACCATGCGTGTCATATTACATGTACCTTACCTTTGGCTGTGACTCTTTTTTTATGGAGACGCACTTCGTGATGTTTTTTTTTCCTTTTTTCAAATGTTTTGGCTCGAATAATGTTTTGGCTCGAATATCCGTGCCAGGTACCATGGTTATATGTTGTCGATGATAGAACGCTAATGTTTGTTGTCCTCGCGCATGCTCGGATGGATGTTGCTCCGATGGATGCCATAGGTAGAGAAGGGTCCCATGTGGCAGCTCCTCTTCTGGATCTCTTTGGCAGAGGTCCTCCTGTTCCCCACCGTCATCGACATGGACAAGAAGGACCGCGAGCCCGGAGACTTCGCCCTCGACCCCCTTAACCTGTGCAAGGTGAGACCTTATCTTAGAGGACGCGCAGACCCCCTGACCTGTGGGGCAGCAACAGCAAGCAGTACGTTGGGTTTTTTTTTGTCGGTGTGACAGCAGCATTTCACAAATGCTGGCGGTTAACGTATCACAAATGCTCCCAGTATATTTTATTTACTGGAGAGTATTGAGAGTAGTTCGCTCTCCAGTATTTGCAGTGCTGACGGCTAAATTTCTCGCGAGTACTGGCAGTGTGAGCAGTGTAGAACCCCCCGGTTGCGAGCAAGTCCGCAAATCCGCGGTGCAATCATCCCAACGACATGTAAATACTCGGGAGATTTCAACAGTGTTGTCCCGAAGTTCTCTACTCGCAGTGTGAGCATTATCGAACACTGATATTCTGTCAGTACTTTAATTAATTCCGAGTGTTTCCTCCCCCCGAAAAATATGTGCCCTAAATCCCGCTCCTGGGAGCATGGGTCTGTAATTTGTTTCCCCTCTTTACCTGTCGAGGAAAATGTCGAACGGTGCACGGATGTTTCCTGTATACTTGATGTTTTTACTGGTACCTGGTACCAGGTACCAGTATGTGATATTAATAGTATGCTGGCATGAGTAGCACTAACGGCCGACATACTGCCAGTATTGGTTCAATAGTATCCGCAGCACAAAACCCTAAAGTGCTGCGAGCGTCGTACTCGTAGGGAGTACTACGTATCCGCCTCTTTGTTTTTTTGTTTTTGCTATTTTGAAGTTGCGCTCTGGGCGTGCCGTGGTAACAGGTGGCTTGCCTATTCCCCCCTAGCGCTTGGCGTTACCTCTGCTCGTCAATTTTTGTCGACTTTCGCTAACTCAACGCTCCGCGCTTTCCGCGATGAGGAAAAGGCGCGTCGACTTGTTTTTCTGTCTTTTTTGGGAACCCGCCGGAATTCGAACCCCGGCCCTCACTCGGTATTGGAAGATATCCCCTAGATCACCATGGCGACTAGCGTTGTCGAACCCTGAAGTATTTGAGTGCAGCCAGTATCCAGAACCCCAAACTACTGAGAGTGCAGTATCGATCCCTGCACTATTGCCAGTACACTACTGCCAGTACTCGCAGTACCTCCAGTATTTCCCCCCGAAAGTACAGCTATACTCCCCACTATTGGGAGCATTTGCCCAGTATTTTTATTGTTGGATTCGTAATGGGTCCTGACCTGACTACTCCTCTCCGTCGTACATGACGGCACCGCTGGCTGGTTGGTGACATATTAGTATCCCAGTGGCTGGGCTCTAGCGCGTGGTGTCCTTCTCCCGCGCGACTTTGATTCACGGTTGTGTTCCTGGGCAATCCCATCCATCGCTTTTATTTTCTGGTTTTCAAAGTCAAGTCAGCGCTTTAACTTTGGCATGAGCATGCATACTTTTATTTCAAGCGTTGATGGTTGATGGCTCGGAGGTCAATAATAGGACGACATGATACAAAAATATTTGGTACTACAGCAGTACAACTGACTCGCACCCTACATCCAAGGTAAAAAAAAACAAGAAACAAGCATGACATCAGCCATGGATCGTACCGCCAAATTTGCATACAAATACCCAAGTATCTGTACAAATACAGCAGTTTTAGAGCTGTGAGTGGGACTACTAGAAGGCGCCAGCTAGAGAACAGGTATTCTATTTTGTTGCAGTGGTGCCCGCTATCCAACTGCTTGCGTTTCCTTGTTCATGGGGAGTTTTTTTTTTTGCTACGGGGTGCGCGTTTCTTGGAGAGACCACTCGCTCAAAAACAGAGAGGGACCTGAGAGAGGTCTACGAGTAGTGCATCTCTCATATAATGTCACATACAAACCCACCGCCATCGATGGTGCCGACGCCGAAGGCAGTGGGTGTTTTATTTTATCTAAAGTATTGTATTATACCTGGCATCTATCACCTGGTATGTTTCGTGTTGTGAAGCCAAATAGTGCCAGCTGGCTGTCAACTGAAGCCAGTTGCCAACTAATAACTATAACCAAAAAGTCCAGCCATATCCTAACCCTCAAAGTTACAGGCTCAGCAGTACACAATGGCAGGCACCGAGGGTATTTGGCCCGCTCGCCCCCATCAAAAGCACAACAATACGAGTACATTTAGCACGATAACGATACACATTGATTTGTTTTCCCTTACTTGCGACAGCTCGCGCCTCTCGCTCCCATTTCCACTCCCCCCCCCCGTTCGATCCTCAGACCCCCGAGAAGACGGAGCGGCTCAAGCTTGCGGAGCTCAAGAACGGCCGTTTGGCAATGTTCGCCGTTTCCGGCGCGCTCACCCAAATGGCCATGACCGGCCACGGGTACCCCTTCATGGCTTAATTTTGCAAGTCCGGCTCCTGATGAGAGGCGATAATAGTGATGGGGGGGGGATGGGCTGGGTGTCACGCTAGGGTGGATCTCGCCCTTACCCCCCCCCCCATCCGCCCACCCGGTCCTCCTCCCTCATTCCTTCTGTATTGCCTGCGCATTTTGCAAAGGGCTTGAGAACATGTGGAGTAGCCCCGCGTCTTGCCTGTGTTGTCGCGCTCACTCGCCTATGCGTTTTCATGGAGGCGAGATGTTTGAGGCCCCTCGATGTGTGTGTACAGATTGGCCAAGGGGAAGGTTTAAAGAACTCGGGTCTTAACGGTTGATGGACGTCGAGCACAAGGCGCCCTCGCCGGTGGTGCCATGAGCCTTGGCCCACATAAGGAATTGACGGGAGAAGGCGGTCGATAAGTGCTCTACACCCAACAGGGCTGAAAATAGTTTTGTTGGGTCTAGTGCTCGAGAACTGCCGTCTTAATCGATTCCAAGCTCAAAAACACACGAAAAGTATTTGGTCTTTTTTCTTCTTCTTTTGGCTTTTTCCGGTCATCTATGATGATGCGCACCTGTTTTATCGGGTGTCGGTTTTGGTGTATACAGTGTTAGAGGCGCAGGGGGGGGGGGGCAATATTGATGTCTCTTAGATCGTGCGCTGTCGGCGAGTCCGCACGATGTATCGAATCTAAAAGATAAATCGTGCGCATTATATTATGCCTTATAATATGTTTATTTGCTATATATACTACGAGTACATACCTCGCACTTTTTTACGTGTCATTGCGAACGCCTCCTCGTTGCTTTTGTTTCGCCTTGACTCATGGGGCATCACCACAAAATAAAACCTGAATGGCCACGAACTCCTTCCGAGCGAATGCAAGTTACATGAAGCGTCTACTTGCATACGCCGCCTACTAACGCACACGGCAGCAAGCACAGTACAAACACTGCGTAGATGTCCTGCTACGCGAGTCCTGATGACGTCCTTTTAACATTTTCCGCGTTAGATCTACCCGTACACAGCGTTGCGGCCTATTGACGTCCTTTAATTTTTTCCGCGTTGTTAGACCTACCCGTACACAGCGTTGCGGCTGTGTATCTACTGCTGCTGCTGCTGTTGACCAGTAGTACCTGATATATTGCGGCAGCATGGTGTAGTGGTTCACGGTGAATTTCTTGGTGTTTTGAGCGATAAAGAGCTCTCTCGAGCAAACCGAAAACGGCGTCCGGGTAGCCGTGGTGAAAGCACATCCTTCGGTTTTGTTTGGCAGCCTTCTTACCCGCCCCCCTTGGCACCAACCGCCTTCTTGGCGTTTCTTAGTATGAACTCCTGTGATAAAAGAGGCCACATGATGCAGCAGACGAAAACAGAGACAACTTTGATTGGTGTTATCAACTGTCCGGGCAGCGTATGTATGCGCCCAGCAGTACGGGTAGGATCATGTTGCGCCCGTGCCCTGCGACTCCTTGCATCGTGCATTTCGGGCACCGGTGATTTGTATCATCATCCTCGTTGCTGCTGTAATCGCCTTCGCAGAGGGTCACATCCTTCGGTTTTGTTTGACAGCTTTCGTATCCGCCCGCCTTGACACCAACCGCCTCTCTCTCTTGGGTTTTTTTTTTTTAATATGAACTCTTGTGACAAGGAGACCACTTGATGCAACTGACGAAAACAGCGACACAACTTTGATTGTTGTCACCAAAACTGTCCGGGCAGCGTTAAGCGCCCAGCAGTACAGGTAGGATCCTGTTGCGCCCGTGCCCTGCTACTCCTCGCATTGTGTATTTCGGGCACCGGTGGTTTGTATCATCCCCGTTGGTGCTGCTGCAATCGCCTCCGCAGAGGGTCACGGGAATCAAAGTTTCCATATATGTGATGAGCTCCAGCGAGAGGCGTTCCTTTCTCCCTGCCCCATCGTCGAGCATGCGGCGAAGCGTGATTCGTTGACAAACACATTCGAAAAAAACTAGCACACTACTAGATGCATGAGGGATAGATAGATGGTATCACCGAGGCTACTCATACAACAACAGCTGCTCAGCAGTGCACTATGTACCTGGTACTCTCTAGTACAACCCAAGACCGATAATCACATTTCTGTCTGTAATATGTAATGCGCTGTATGTGCGTACTCGTATTATACCTCGTCGGGCGTACAACATGCTCCTCCTGTGGTACGTACTCGTACCGAAATTCGAGTGTACCTACCTGTGGTATGTGTGCCAGGTACAGTAGAGTGCGAAAATAACAAAATAACGGTGGTGGGAGTTACAAGAAATCCCCTTGTTCCGGATGAGCACGCGCCCCCATACCTCAATCAGATGAAGACACGTGCACATACATCGAGACTGATTCCACAGAGCGGCTCGTACAGAAAAACAATACCAGTACCAGGTACATGATACCTGGTAGCATGCAAGAATACGTACCAGGTATAAGAAAATGAAACGGGGTTTCCACTTTGGGTGAAGGCGTTATGCACCACCTGCAACTTGCTGCGCTGGGGGTGCTGCGGGCTGTGCCTGGCTTCTGCTGCCCTCCAGATCTGCACGAGGAGGCAGAGCTCTACCAGCGGTAGACGTGCTTTAAACGTGAGCAGTGGTTGGTACGTTTCGGCGGCCATCCCTAAAGCACATTGCTCAAGGTTGTGGCACAGCGTACTCCTCGGTTGTTGTCGTTGTTGCTCCTGTTGTTCTGGGACCTGTAAACGGTTACGGGGACGACAGACATACTGCTGCTGTACTTCAGTGTTCAGTGAGCGTTCGGTTGTGTAGATTGTGTAGTACAGAATAAAGCCCTCTCCCTGTGTCGAACTTCACCAGCACCCGCACCAGCACCAGCACAAGATTTTTCGAGCCAGGCAAGCGCCTGGGCTACCGAAGGATTTGCTCCAATCGGCGTTCTCATTTGAACTTTAAATGTCCCGACCTTCGTCGCGAAACGCGTCTCGCCCGAGGACCCCGGCTGCGCCTGCTAAAAGCTATGAGCGCCCCGAGGCAGAGCGGATCATTTCTCATCACGCTGGAACGGTGTTGGAAGATGGCTTGGAGTCCATAACGGTGAGCGAAGGGTTGACCTAGAATTGCATCGATGTGAACCAAACGTGAATTGAGTGAGCTCTTTTTCGGTATGTAGCGAAAGCGAAGACCGCAGCACAGGCGATATCATCTGCTATGATACCTGTATCTTCCACTTGTCTTGTCTACTGCACGGCTGGCTGTTTGTACGTCGCATCACATCACACTGACTGCTGTAGGCTCTTACGCCGTGTGTACTTACCGGTATGATATGTGGATACAATCATAGGTGGAGATCAGGGAAGAACAATACGCCGCCATCAGTGCAGCGTTCAAGGAGGAGGGGGAGGGGTCAAGGCTCGGCCTGGCTTCGGTGAAGCGAGCTCTTCTCCGGTAAGCGTTGCAGTGGCTGTATTCACGCCCCTACCTACAGTAAGGAGCAGCACCAAACAGCAGCAGCTTGGCAGTACGTACAGCGGTGCTGGCTGTATTACCGTACGTATACATAACACACAAGACAACACACCTCCTGGGATGAATTTCCGAGCCGAGGGGCGCGTACACACAACGAAAATGGTGGCGCATCGTTCGGCGCTTCCCTCTCCCCCTTGTCGACAAAATCGGCGTGAAAAATCGTGCAAGGGGTGTTTTGGTGTGTCATCTTGCGTGCTACACCGTACGTGCTTCTGTACGTGAGTACTCGTACGGTATTCTGGGTATTCTACAGTGGTATGCGCGTGACGTACGTATCATATAGACAGGTACTTCATGCAGATTTCAGTCATGTTCCAGCAGCGGCGACATACACTATTTGCGTCGGGCGTTCACATGCGGCGTGCAGTCGGCTGTTTGTTTTGGTTGCACCACGACAAACAGCAATATGCCATTGCTCGGTGGGGCCGTCTTGTGTAGTGTTCTGCCGACGTTGCGAGAGAGCACGCTGGACGGGTGAGAGCGTGGACGAGCTTCGCACGAGCTTAAATTCCTGTGCCTCTCTTCGGCATCTGAAGATCGCCCGAGCATATAGTCAATCGAAGGCATCGTACACATATAGCTCGGCACGCAAACCACACAGCTCCCTTGCCCCGCCATGAGCTTGCTCGTCCGTGATGTAGCTTCCTCGATCCACATCGCCTGTGCAGCCAAACACCTGGTCTGTGGTACTTTCGCGCAGCGCACCACACACAACGTTATTGCTTTTTTTGCCATACGCTCTATCTTCGTCGCCCCCTCATCTCGCCTCCTCTCGCAACGTGTCCGAACGTAGTGTCGTTGTTGTACTCGGTCAGCGCTGACTAAGTAGGCTTCTGCAGGTTCTCGTTTCAAACCAACAACGTCGTTGTTGTTGCTGTTGTTGCTGTTGTCGTTGATGTCTTTGACTACGTCCAGGTCCGGCCTCAAGTTGGACGACGCCCTGTTTCAACGTCTCGTGGAGAGCCGGTGGGAGGAGGAGCAAGGGCCTGACGGAGAGGGCGTGGATTGCGACGGTTTCGTGCGCATCTACAGCGCCGTTAGTACCCCGGCCACCACGTTCGGACGGCATCTCAGAAAGGCGGCCGGGCGCGGAGATGAGAAGCTTGGTGAGGAAGCACACCAACACACGGCGGCGGGGGTGGTGGAGGTGTGGTGGGAAAGGATGTGAAAGTTTATGGTGTCCGGCTGGATTGGGGGAACTGGCGGGAGGAGAACATATTTGTGTTATACAGCTCCCGCTGCCTGCGGGCTGGGTGTGGGTGCTCCCTTAGTAGGGATTATGAATTTCTCCCAGTTACAGCTGTCATGACAGCTGCGTTGGGATGGTTTGGAACGCAGAAAAAATGTCTGACCCGTGCTGCTGCAGACAAGTCTTTGCGCGTCCGGTACCGAGTGCCCGCCCAAGGACCCAAAAAGACGCAACGGTGGAGGTCCTCGTCCCTGGCTGCAGTCTCTCTTCGCCCGGCACGGGGTGTACCGTACCTTGGAGCTTGCGAGTTGACCGTAATTGTGCCCGCCCTCCCCCCTCCATGCTCTTTTTTTTTGTTATTACACCGTTCGTTTCGAAACCCGCAGTTCGAGAGCTGATCCTTAGGGGTTGCAATCCCAACACCGGCTCGGGCACTGGAGAGACGGCTCTCCACACCATGGCCGCGTTCGGGCATGTGGACTGTGCGAAGATGCTCAAGGCGCTTTGCGGGAACGAGCTTCTTTTGCAGCCGGAGGATAAGGTATGGCGATCGTCGACACCCCCCCCCCCCCCCCCCCACCCTCCCTGCGGCAGCCGCAGCCCGCGCGTGCTACGCCTGCGCGGGAAAAACGGCCTCTATTTTATTTTATTTTCTAGCTTGGGTCTTGTTTTTTGTTGATCCTGGCCTCCTTCCTTTTTTCCTTCCTCCCTTCCTTTCGGGAGTGCGATTTGTCAAAACTCTTTCGCTGCAGTAGAAGACAGGGCTTGAAGTGTGCTGGTCTGTCATGTGCTTTCGTGGCGATCGTGTTTCGAAACGGAATATAAAAATCGCCTGGGGGTGATGTCAATCCCGCTGTGAGCTGTCAAGCGTGCCACGGCAGGAGCAGTTATTCATAGCACTTATCAGTACTATTTCTGAGGCTTTTCGCTTGCGTAAGTTCATGCTTCCACCCAACACCAAACCTATAAAAATAAATGTGGAAATGTTGAGCCTTTTTTAAGACTGCAGTCCCGCTGCGGGTAAGAATATTTTGGAATTAGGGTCAAATTCAGGTGCATGTACAGTGCAGTGCTAAAAAGGGCTAAGCCCGATGAACGATCAATCCCCATTGACCCATATAGGTGCTATCCGAAAAATATTGCGCGACCCGAATGGGATATATATATATATCGGGTATATAGTCCCTCAGTCGAGGACTTCCGTCAGCCAGAAATATTTCCTCATAAGGCAAAGAAATCGCTACCCCTATCGTGGTACACGTCCAGTACGAAGCAACATGGGGCGGCAATACGTGAAATGGGACCCGGAATGTCACAGCCTCTGTCTGTCACAACGTAACCAGAACATTGAGTTGGAAAGAATGGTATGACTTTTGCTCAAGGATAAAAAAAAGCTGAATATATACGGTTTGTAGTGCACTGTGGTTAAAATATAGTGCTCGCGGGGACTGCACGCTTGCGCCGGTGATTTCGACTGACCGCAATCATTCGAAATCGCCCGAGTTTGGGATTTTGTATTTCGTTACACATGGCCCACATGGCCCACATGGCTTCGCTTAGTCAGTGCGCGCAAATGTTTCATGATTTGATCTACTAAAGAAAGCGTTTTTCTGGGGGGGGGTGCGTTGACGATGTTTGGGGTACACAGGCGGGATGGACGCCGCTCATGGTTGCGTCGGGAAACGGACACACGGCGTTCATGCGATTCTTGCTCGACGAAGGGTGTGAAGCGGGTATCGCCAACGAAAGCGGTAAGTGCAAAGTAGCCGTGCCCGTAGGATATTCTTCAGAATACAATAGTTGTACTTGGGAGTTAGAGCTTTGGGTTCACCCCCATCAGGCAGCGGGTCGTTCTTGTCCGAGATGACGGTGACGAGTCAGACGCTCTTCGGGATGTCGGAGAGAGGCCCTTATGCGGTAAATATTAAGCTTACGTTTTTTTCTCAAAATATTTATTTTTGGGCGCTTGCTTCCCGGAAGCTGGTCATCGCTGATTGCTTGCCCAGTCAACTGAGCCCCTGTTGGTGTACGCTGGCAGCCTCTCCTGCCCGTATAGCGGATCAGCGGCCCCGACTGCGTTGCCTAGGACCACGTCGTTCAATGAACGAGCGCTATACACGTGTAATTATTTGTCTGACTGTCAGTCATCGTTGACGACGCGTTTTCTTGGGTTTTGCACGTATTTCAATGGGCGTCATCAGGGCGGACGGCGATGCACCGTGCTGCCGCGAGAGGGAGGGAAAAGGCTCTGAGACTGCTCATATCTAAAAAAGTCAAGGTGAGTTCAAAGACCATGTACCGCACCCCCCCCCCCCGCGCGCGCGCGCGAGGCTGCAATATTTCCTGCTTTGAAATAGTGTAGTACTCCGCATGGCCTTCTTCAGATTGTGTGCGGTGCGTTTATCGTGTCGTGCTGTACGAATAGAGGCTTTCGCCTGGCACAATGCTCGAGAGGTGAACAGTGTTGGATAACCTTCCGATCACATTGCAGAATTTTTGCGCTGCTTAGATTTGTATTTGTATTTAATCTATTACGGGGGAACATAGTAAATAGGACCAAATATTGTTAGTAAAAATAGGTAAACATATTGGTTTTTGTGTGTACCGTGCATCCTATTTACTATGGTCCCCCGTAATAGGAAGTTCGAGAACCGATAACTTCGCCTGAACGTTTCACAGAAGAAATTTCCCGGTCGAGTGGTTGCCGCCACGTTTCTGTTGGTGGTATTCAAGGACTAGAACCGGTACACAAATAAGAAAGTGTCTTGGGCGTAAGCTTTTTTTACCCAGATCTCCAAGGAAGATCCAGAAAAAAAAAAAGTATTCAAGTTTTGTTTAGCGGAAATAACGTACTGTACTTTATCCCAAAGTTCATCGTGGTTGGCATAAATGACCGACAAGGCTGGGCTGTATTTTTTGCTTTTCCGCCGCTGGGCACTACGAGTAGCTTATAAGAACAAACCCGTTTCTTGAGTTTGTATTGCGGTCGACCCCACCCGCCTACTACACCACGGCCCGGCGTTTGTCGGCACGACCGTGCGTGCGCCTTCCGAAGTTATGGGTGCGTAACAGACGAAGCGAAGCACCTCCGGCTACGAAGGCGCTTCACTTGTGCCGTGCATGACTTATCGGACCTCCGCCTCCCACGAAGTACGAATGCCACAGTATACCCCCCCCCTTACCGTGCAAGAGCGCGTTTGGTTCTGGACGCCGCGGATTCAATATTTGCAGCAGCTTCTGGCACTCCGCCCCCGGCTTGGTGTTGATGCCCAACCGCTAAAATCGCAGTATACTGTTGTACACGTCCTTAGCAACGCCTCCACCTAACTAAAATTCCCTCTCGTCGGGCGTTGCACCCTCTCCCGATACCCACTGCTCCAGACTGACTCCAGAGACAAGTGCGGGTACACGCCGCTACACTTGGCTGCGATGCACGATGAAGTGGGAGCGATGGGTGTGCTGCTGGAAGCGGGGGTGAGGCGTAAGCTCGACTGTTTATCTGTTTGTTTGTAAACACTCACGGTGGGTGCCTTCCAGGGCCCGCCTCTTCCATTTGTCCGATGATGTGCCCGTTCGCGTGTCTGTTGAGTTTTGTGGCCGGGAGATTCAACAAGAAACTTTTGTGGACGCGTTTGGTGTGGTCTGCACCATCCGGCCCAGAGATCAGGCTGCTAATAATAGAAGGCTACTCCTGACTGACTTAGCATGCCGTCCTCTTGCCGATCTCTCTGTGGGTACTTTTTGGTTTCTTCCCATGTTTCATAGGCGGATGCTGAAGCTAAGGACATCCTTGGATATTCGCCCAAGCATTTCTGCGGTGATCGGTTATGGCAGAAGCTGGTCGATGACCGGGGGGGGCGCGGGGGGAGAAAATGACGCGAGCGATGACAGCACCTGGTCGCGTGGCTCTTGCCACAAGGTCGCGGGACTCTGATATATGGCCGTGTGCTGCAATTGCACCTCTCCATTTCTAGTGCAGCAGCATGTGATGGAAAAACAGTCGAGGAAGATCGGAAGCCTGACATCGTTTTTCGAGCATGGTGACAACTTGACAACATGTTGTAAAAATGAAAAAACAGTTTATTCTGTATCTCCTTTGGGTTTTGAGGGGGGCGACCAAAACAAACGATAACTTTGGTGTACACAACCGTCTACTAACAGCGTAAGCGCCCATGATGCGCCCGTACCGTACTACTCCTTGCATGGTACGTACAACTCGAGCACCAGTTCTGCATCACCCCCCAATCACCAATCACGCGGTGTAGGCCGTTGCTGTGATCGCCCTGTTTTTATCGTCGATTACTTTCCCTGGTACGTATGAAGTCCCAACAACCACAGCAAGCAACTACTGCACTGTACAGAGAGTAAACACACCGAAACGCGACATGTTTTGTACTACGAGTTTTGCTAGGAGTGCATGCTTGTAGCATATATGTGCTCCGGGGACATGGGCGGAACACTAGCCGGAGGGACCTTGGTTGAGATCCGTTCGAGCGGCGAACGGCGATGCCCTCAACCTGCTCTTAAGTACGAGTGCACTCAAAGAGTACGTAGGGCTGGGTACTGGGCCAGGATCTACTAGCAGTATATCTCTCCTGGCAGGACATTTCTCCGCGCTGAGAGAGCTGTGCCATGGGATGCCAGCAGGATAGTTATGATTTACTCGCGTCCAACAAAAACGCCTGATATCGCAGGAATCCATCGAAATGCGCGCTGCACAGAGAGGGGATGCATAGAGAAGAGAGAGAACAACAGAGAGAGAGCATCCCTTCATAGTTTGTATGTAGCCTGGTACAGTTTAAACATTCACTCGGGTTTTCTCGGTTTTTATCGGTTTTTTCTTGTCCGTTGCTTTGTTCGCCTCCACTGTGGGTTTCGAAGATTGAACCATGGATGGGGATACTCTTTTTTTGCAAGGCTTTTCATGGGTGTAGCACTAAACCACGGTGCGGTTTTTCTATTCACAGGATGCTACGGTGCGGTGCGGATTATAGTATTTGAGGATCGCACGGTGCGGTGCGGTGTGGTTTTAAATCGTACGATGCGGAACGGTTCCGTTGAAAACCGGTCAAAACCGCACGCACCTACTTGATTTTGTGAGGCCTTGGGTATTCTCACGGTTTTAGTTAGTGAAAGAGTCGAACGGTGCGATTCGGTGAGGATGCTATTTTTTAGAATCGTACGGTACAGTGCGATACGGTGCGGGGGGGGGGTTAGGGGATCTTACGACGCGGTGTGGTGTATCGTCCGGTATGGTGCGGTAAAACCGGTGAAACCGCACCGAACCGTACCGCACCGCACCGCAAGAAAAACCGCGCCGTGGAAAGCCATGCTTCATTGTACTGGGTATGGTATTCGATTTAAATGGAGTCTAGCACCCTGACTTTTATTTTCAGGGGGGGGGTTCTGCTCAATAATGAATTATGAAATACGTTCGTGCAACAACGGTGATCTTCATGATTGCCGCGTTTCGGAGCGGTTCGGTAAGGCACACTCCATTTTTGAGTGGAACATCCATGTCTCAACTTCAGAACTTGTGATGCGCCTCCTTGTGTGAAGATATGGCCGAGGTAAGGGTAAGGGTAAGGGACGCAGGTGTTTCTGGCAGCTGGGAAGCAGTGCTTCGCTTCTTCTTATATAGATCTTCTTTATTGATGACTAGAGCTGAGGAGGTGCTCTGGTAGAGAAGTGAGAGGTAGGGGGGTGGGACTCGACGCTCAGATATACTCGTCCCACCCCACGCTACAAGCTCTCCTAAATTCCTCTTATCTAACGTACTCCTAAATAACTTTCCTATGGCTACCGAACGTTCTTCTGCTAATATAAGAACTTCTCACTTTACGATCCTATCTGCGTTAAGGAACATTACTCTTGTCTAACGGCCTATCCGCCTTAGAGAACATTCCTAAAAGACGGTTACTCTCAACTACCGGAATATCCGCCGGGTTAATCCATTCTTTGGATTATTCTCGTATTCCTCGGGCTACGAAACTGCCGACTATATTATCTATATCTATAGCCCATGAGCACTCGATTCATATCACATTAGCCCACCCTGAATAGTCGTATATGCAGACCACAAGATGGTCGAAGGATGATGACAAAGTTCATCCCAAAAGACCAGGAAAAGGTGGTCGAAGATGCGGCTATTCGAAACAAAAGAAATGAGGCTATAGATCCCCCCACACCTCGTCATAAGACCCAAACACTGCGAAGGGGTGTTTACTTAGAACAACCACTTAAAGGTAGAGACCGAAGGAGAGGAAGAAATAACTCAAAGCGGAAGCGAAAGCAGAGAAAGGCAAAGCGAAAACCGAAGAAAGAAGAAAAAAAACAGGAGACAGAACAAAAGCCGAAGCGAAGGCTGAAGAAGAAAACTAGTACCGAAGTGAAGGCGAAAGAAGGGCGCACAAAAAGGTGCGAACGGAGGTTGGTCGCCGAACCGGGTTGGCAAACTAGGAAACTCACGAAGGAGGCAGTGACCGCAATACAAAAAAAAAACACATATATATTTGGTAGGAGTAATGCCTTGTCTTGTGGCGGAGGTCCTAACGTGGTAGACATCATTCAAGAGAAACGGGGCACTGCGAAAGTGCAAAGGGGGCTGCGTACACTAGGGGTTATTAAAACCGGGAGACGGAGCGAACAACGCGGCGTCTGGGAGGCCTCTTCGTGGTATGAACTATACCAGCAAACGTAGCAAGGTATTTTACTCAACAAGGAAAACTCAAGAAGAACCGCAAGAAGATTGGCCTAATGCGTGCAGTTCAAGATGGTATATAGCGCAGGGCTAAAACACTAGCGTGTGCAACTCGGCCAACAGGGGCGACATCAAAGATGGTGTCGTTTGCCACAGAGCAGAGGGGCGCGCGGAATACCGAACAAAAGATGAAGAAACCTAAGAAAAAGAAAACAAACCACGATCGGGACCAGGAAACTAACTGAAAGCAGAACACGAGTCAGGGAAAATCGATCTTGGTAGAACCGCCATGGTTGATAACTCTGCGGCCTTCCGGGGCGGCAATGCTATCCGGACCCTACTTGGCAAACATAGAAGAAACACGGGCGAGCTGGAAGCTCGATAAAATCTTAGCTCGATGACCGTCTGAAACAGGGGTCGGTGGAAACCGACGGAGGCTAGGGTACAGCCCAGGCTACGACACGATTTTACCTCGGCGTAGTATTGCCAATAATTTGCGGTAGGCTAGTGAAGTACAAACACATATGAAAATTATGGTATCGCTACGACTCGGTGGCCTGAACGCAAGAAGGCAACACGGACGTGTAGGCGACATGAAGAAAATAAAAGGTAGACGGAAACAAATGCACCCAAGAAGCTGGCTGTTGGTGACTATTGAAGACTAACCCTGAAGAACTACTTTAATATATTGTTGACTAACCAGAACCAAGTACCCAGAACTAAAAAAAAATGCTAAACCAAGGCTATCCAGGGGGGGGAGTGGAAACCGTGGGGGCTTCGCGGGACACATCAGAGTTCCGCAGCAGCCCACGTGCTAGGCTCCCATTCCCATGGCGTTCAAGACACCACGATCCGTACACGGCGTTCCGTGCTGTAGTAGAGCGGGCGGGTTGAAGGTCGATCTTGATCGGTCCGGGGTCATCCAGGAACCGGATGATGTAGGAGCCGCCCGGTGAAGGTTCCGGTGGAGCTCCCGAAGAGACGTCCGGGGGTGAGCGGTGAGCGATTTTGCCCAGCCACCAGAGGCCGTCGCGCGCTTTGTACCATATGTGCGCTCCGGAGGGGAGGATGGTGGTGCTGAAGTTGTGGAGCCAGAGGCTGCGGGAGACCAGGGCGTAACCGGGGGCGAGAAAGATTTGTCCTTGGGATCGTGCCAGTTCGCGGTGGGCAGCGCCGATGCGCATCTGGCGGTAGGGGCGGTTTGTCTGGCGGTGTTGTGTCGGCGCCCCTGACCAATAGAGTAGGATGTTGCGCCGGAAGTGTTGAAGGTCTAGCTCGCGTTCCCAAGAGGGGCTGAGAAGTCCAGCCCAGTGGGTCTCGTACAGAACGGCGATGACCCCGCCGCGGCCGCGTACGAGTTGATGGCCGGTGATCTGCTCGACCTCGAGGCGTTCCGGTGGGGGAGTGACGTCGTCGACGGTGACGTGGTAAGGTGGGGACTTGGCGGCAGAAGCTGTGAGTACGTATGTAGTGAGGTCCGCGGGCAGATGCTTGGGGATATCGCTGGTGTCGTCGGGGTTCCGGCAAGGTTTGTATCGTTGAACGGAGCACGTGGCTTGGAGTCCCGTCCCGGAAGGTCGGATGGAAGGTCGAGGAAAAGTAGTTTGTCGTGAAGAGGGCGGTTGTCGGGGGTGTTCGAGGCGGGCGTCGGTCCAACGGCGAGGACCTTGAAGGGCCCATTCCAGTTCAGGGAAAGCTTCGTCTTGAGTACAGTTGCGTCGGTGCCCGTTTTGACGCCTTGGCGAATGGTTGAGGCGGAGTTGTAGACCCAAACCCAGCCGCCGACGGTGAAGGGGGGGGATGCTCGGAGGGCGGCCATGATGGGCGCGTTGCGGCGCTGGAGACGCGAGACGGTGAGTCGGTGTAGTTCGCGGACGAGGGAGTACGCGCGTCGTTGTCGGTCGGTGGCGAGGTTGATGTAGACCAGATGATCGCGGTCCAAGCTTTGGTGGCCGCCGATGTTGTCGGGTTCGAAGACCGAGAGCGGGAGGCGAGGAAGGCGGCCCATGTGGATTTCGTTAGGCGCAAGCCCTGTAGCGGCGTTCACGGAGTTGTTGTAGGCCGACGACACGTGTGGCAGCAGCACGTCCCAGTCGGTCTGCTGTTCGTTGCCGACCATAGAGAGCATTTGGGCCAACACATGGTTGACGCGCTCGACGCCGCCGTTGGTGCAGGGGTGGTAGGAGCTGGTGTTGACCTTGCGGATACCAAGGCGCTCATAGACGATGTTTGCAAGCTTGGAGGTAAAGTGTAGTCCGTTGTCGGAGAGAAGCGTAACCGGGCACCCCCAGAGAGGGATGTATTCGTTCAGGAAGATGTCGGCGGTGCCGGCGGCCGTGAACTGCGCCGCTGAAACGGCAACCATATCGGCGCGCCGGCTGAAGCGGTCGGTGAAGAGAAGGATGTGGACGTTGCCGCGCGGCGTGAGCGGCAGGGGTCCGAAGTAGTCGACGCTGACGGTGATGCCAGGCCCGTTGGGCAAAGGAAGAGAAAGGATGGGCCAGCGAATGGTGTGCCGGGAGGTTTTCCGCGCCTGGCATTGAAGGCAGCGGCGGATCCACCAGCGGGCGGAAGCGTCCATGCCAAGCCACCAAAAGAAACGTGCCAGCATGCGGACCGTTCGGGTGACTCCTAGGTGTAGAGAGGTGGTGGCGTGGCAGGTGTTCAGCACCCAGGGGCGCATTAACATTGGCACGTAGATGCGTGGGGTAAGGGGGGCGGGTGGTGGTAGGCTGTTCCCGGGTGGGGGTGGGAGTGGTCGTTGGACCAGGAGGGTGGTTTCGTCGTCCGTACGGTCCAGCTTGCTTTTGGAGGCAAGGGTGAGGACGTCCGGAAGTTGTGGGCGCCGGGCCGAGGGGATGAAATCCAGGAGGTCGTTCGGCGGGGGGGCAGGGGAGTCCAACGACAGGAAGCGGATGGTGGCGCAGCACAGGGGCTCTGCTCGTTGTTCTCGCGCCCAGTCTTTGAAGGTGTAGTGCTCGACGCGGGCGAGGAGGTAGGGGTCGTCATCGGGTTCGACGATGGGCTCCGGGAGGGGCAGCGACGGTGTTGGTGCCGGCGGAGAAGGCGTTGTTGGGGGGGTTGGGGTTGGGTTTGCGGGCGCAAACGGATCGGGCGGTGCGGGAGCTGTGGCTGAAGGCGCCGTAGGAGGAGGGGGTCTTGGCTGGACCCCGGCCGGGGGCGTGGGCGCACTGTGGGTGGGTGTAGATCGTCTGCGTACGACGGGTTGTGGTCGACGGCCGAAGCGATAGTCGGCTGTGGGTCGAGGGGTTCCCGCGGCAGCGGCGATGCGATGGCGGGTCCGAGAAGATATCAGGCCTGAGACGGCTGGTTCCGTGCCGCCAGTGGTGGACGGCGGAGAGATGACGGACGGCCTGGAAGCCGAGCCTGGAGGAGCTCCGCTGTTCACGGCGGCGTTCTCGGGGCCAACAAGCAGTCCAGCGGTGGAGTCAGGGGTCGCAATAGGCCCGACGAAGGTGTCGGGTGCGGGGGAAAGGGTGGGGTGCTCCATACGTGGTCCCAGTAGGCGGAAGTCGCGGAAATCGTCGGTGGTGAAGGGAAGCGGCTGGATGGTTGGGATGGGCCTCGAAGGGGGGGATACGAGCCCACCCAAGCCGATACCCGGGGCGGGAGGGTCGTTCGGCGCGAAGCCGCAGGGGCGGATGAGGTAGATGCCGACGGTGTCCGGGCCGTTAAGGCGGTTGCGTCCGGTGCGGTCGGCGTCGGTGGCGGGTTGGGGGAGCCGGGAGAGGAAGTCGGCGTTGCCGTTGGCCGTGCCCTTCCGGTATTCCAGCGTGTAGGTGTACGCCGAGAGGAACTCGAGCCAGCGCCGGACGCGGGCGTTGTGTTCTCCGACCTTGGCGATGTTCTCGAGCGCCTTGTGGTCCGAGTAGATCTGGAAGCGGGTGGACCATAAATGTCCACGGAGGCGTTTGATCGCCCACACGATGCTCCCGGCCTCGAGGTCGAGGGGTGTCCACGAACGTTCGGAGTCCAGGGTGGCACGGCTGATGAAAAGGATGGGTCGGACTGAGCCGTCGGGTTGTTCTTGCTCAAGGGTCGCGCCGAAGCCGTCGATGCTAGCGTCGCAGTAGAGGCGGAAGGGGCGGGAGTTGTCGGCGACGGCGTCCCAGTCGGGGTAGACGAGGATAGGCGGTTCGGCAAGTTCTTGGAGGATGGCGCGGACGGTGGTTTCCATGGCGGGGGTGAAGTCGAACGTGGCGCCTTGCTTGAGTAAAGCGTTGATGGGGCGCAGACGTCGGGAGAGATTCGGCAGGAACTTGCCGTAGTAGTTGATGCCCCCAAGGAGCGAGCGCACTTGCTTCTTGTCGGCCGGCATGGGCATTCTGGTGAGGGCGGCGACCTTGTCGGAGTTGGGGCTGTAACCGCCGGCGGAGATGGTGTGTCCCAGGAAATCGGCGGTGGTGGCACCAAGTTTGGCCTTGGCCGGGGAAAGTTTGAGGTGGTGCTTCCGGAGGCGTCCGAAGAGAGCTCTGATGTTGGCAACGTGGTCGTTGGGGTTGGGGTCGAAGACGATGATGTCGTCGAGATACGCGGCGAAACGTTCCAGGCCTTTGATGACCTCGTTGATGACCTTAACGAACCAGCCGGGGGAGGCGCTGCTGCCTTGTGGCATAACAAGCCACTCAAATAACCGGTTCGGTGTGCAGAACGCTGTCAAGGGGATGGTGTCCTCGTCGATGGTGATTTGGTGGAACGAGGAGACCAGGTCGAAGAGGGAAAAGATGCGACCTTTACCCAAGGAGTCGAGGACTTCGTCGACGCGGGGGATGGGGAGTTGTCCGAGGGAGCTGATGGCGTTGAGCTTCTTGTAGTTGGTTGTGATGCGAACACCTCCGTCTTTTTTGGGGATGGCGACCATAGGGCTGGAGTATGGCGACGTGGAATGCTGGATCAGGCCGGCAGCCAGGTACTGGTCCAATACGGCGTCGGCCTTTTCGGCGAGGATGGGGTTGATCCTGTAGGGGCGGGAAGTGACCGGTGCGCTGTCCGGAGGTACCGTGATCTTGAACGGCATTAGCGAGCACGAGCCGAAGTCGGTCTTCGACGTGGAGAAGACGTCCTGGAATTCGCAGAGGACGTCGCCCAAGTTGTTGATCACCGATGGGGTCCATCCAGAACCGTGAAGGTCGAAGTTGACGTCGCGTAGGTGCAACGGCAGGCGTTCCCAGAGGTCGAGGAAGCTTTTGCGCTGGTCGGTGTCGAGGCGTGCAAGGAGCTGTGGGCACGGGGCTTTTAGTGCGGTAGAGGGGTCGGCTGTTGATGGACTCTGGTCGGCCACCGGGATGTTGTTGTGGAGGGCATGTACGTCCGGAAATGGAGGGGGGAGCGGCGGGTCCAAGGAGGGATGCCCAAGGGTGGCGAGCGGTACCTGTACCAGTGGGGAGCAGGAGGTTCCGAGGAGGTCACCCGGCTCGAGTTCGGTAGATCCAGATAGGGGGACCGTTTGGTACCCGTCGGAGACGAAAATCGCCGTGTCGGAAAGGGGGTTCTCGCGGGGGAGCATGTTCACCATGTAATTCCCGGCCAATGCTGGAGCGCCTGACTGGCGCACCAGGTTGACCTTGGCGAGCTGTGGGGTAGAGGAAAGCGAAATAGCTTTGTTGCCGGCGAATCGGAGGTGGTAGACGTCGTCAGTGGAACGATCGTCGGGAATGAATGCTGAGGCTCCGTTGGGGTCGTGGTGACTTAAAGAGAGCTCACCACGGGTTTGCCGGGAAGGTTGGTGGGGGAGGGCGGGCTGTTGCCGGAGCGTGGTATACGAGCGGTGCTCAAAGCGCATCCAGCTGTCTCGTCCCAGGAGGATGGGGTGCTGCATGGTTCCAGCAGGAACTACGCAGGCCCATACTGCTAGGGCAGCGGTGGGGGTCTGGAGGCGCATAAACTGGATGCTTAAGCGGATAGAGACGGAGGTGGAGAGTGGGGCTGAGGTGCCGAAGCCTCCCCATGAACGGGGGGAACTGTGCCGTTCGCAGGCGTCGGTGGCTGACTGGGAGGCCTTCAGTTGTTCCATCGCGGTTGCGGTGATAAACGACTGGGGCGAGCCGGTATCGAGCAGTGCCACGAGTTCGCGGCGGGTAGTGGCGTCGGGGCCGCTGTGCACGAGTACCTTCGTCGTGAACGACGCGTCGTCGACGGTGATGATGCCGCCTGTAAGGCATGGTCCGTGTTCCGGTATCGGCGGCCGACGGGTAGGAAGGTGGCTGTGGGCTGCGGTGTTGATGGTGGACACTTGGGCGAAGTGGCTGATGGGGTAGGCGTCGGGTGTAGACGGCGGTAGAAGCAGCCCAAGTGGGGAGTTAGGCGGTTGCCGTGGGGGGGTCGGGCTTGTCTCGTGGATGCCGTCGGCGGTGGGGAAGACCCGTGTTGAGTCGGTGGAGGCGGGTGTTTGCTCTGGGTCGTTGGGACTGGTACCAGTAGGAAGTTGGGGGAGGCGATCGGCGTCGAAGCTTTCTCGGACATCCATCAGTACCCGGCCCAGCAGATTCCGACCACGCCAACGCGTCGGAATGCAGGCGTCCCGATGGTCGGCCTTGAGGCCTATGCCCCAGATGAGGTCGTGTGGGCTGGCCTCGGCAATGTGTTTGTCGTCCGTTGCCGCCAGCTCTCGCCGTAGCTCCGAGTGTTGGCGGAACTTGGAGAAGTTGATGTTGAGGACGATGTTGTAGCGGTGCCGCTCCCAAACCAGTTCGTCGAAGCCGAAGACGGTGCGCCCAAGTGCTTTTTGGTCGGCCGGGTCGCGGGTCGCTTTGATGCGGCGCTCAGTTGTGGTGTCCCCGAAGAGCGCAGCCTTCTGCGCCATCATCATCTGCTCGGCGCAGTTGTATGTGACGCCATCGTGTTCGATGTCGCACAGGTACCACTGCGAAAAGACGGAAGAGGAGTCCCAGAAGAAGTGAAAGGATGAGGGGGCCTCTGCGGTGGTGTGAGCTGTTGATGGCGTGTTGGTTGTTGGGGGTGGGGGGTGACGATAATTTTTTCTATCGCCACCTGGCGTCGACGGGGGTAAAGTCAGCCACGATCGAGCGGTGCTGACCGGAACCCTCGTGTTCGCGGGGGAATTGCTCGGCAAAGCCGAGGTACCGGGGGGGTCCACGCCGGGGCTTATACGCCGGGCGAGATGACCCTGAAAGGTGTTGACGATAATTTTTCTATCGCCACCTGGCGTCGACGGGGGTAGAGTCAGCCACGATCTAGCGGTGCTGATCAGAACCCTCGTGTTCGCGGGGGAATTGCTCGGCAAAGCCGAGGTACCGGGGGGGTCCACGCCGGGGCTTATACGCCGGGCGAGACGACCCTGAAGGGCCCTGTCGTCCAACTTTTGGAGGACAGGGGAATACTCGCTAGGAGATACCACACCTGGGGCCCGTGTCCACGCGTTGCACAAAGCAGGCGAGGAGGACGGGGCAGGGGGCTCAGGGCATGTCCTGGTCGACGTTGGTCGCGAGTCTTCCGTTTTTAATACGGGACTGCCCCTCGAGCTCAGGGGCAGCGGTGGTGTCAACACCGTGGCAGCGGGTGGAAGCCCGTCGTTCGCAGGTCCAACGCTGTCACAAGAAAGACGCGCATGCTGGAACAAGCGCGTATGGAGCGGCCAATTAGAGGCAGGCTCAGGGGGCGATGGCCCGGTCGACGAAACGGTAGTTTCGTGTGAACCGGAACCGCTGGTAGCCGTAATCGTCGAGACGTTTCCCAGGGTAGCAATGTCTGGGGTCTCGGCAATGGTCGGCAAGTAGCGTTGCTCACCGCCGGAAGACGTCGAGTGGAGCATCCTGGTGAGGCTCGGCGTCTTGGCCTCCTCCCGCCCACACCTCAAGGCAATCACTTGAGCAAGAGGATCAGTGCTTGAGCAAGTGGCTGGGAAATGGGCTGGGTTAGGGGGGGGGCATGCGGGGGCAGGGGTCGGGGAGGCGTGGTGCACGTGATTTACGCGTGCGTCCTGAGAGCCTCGGGTGGTCGCAGTAGATGCTGTTGATGGAGATGCGGCAGGTGCTCCATCATCGGCTTGTCAGTTGGTGCGGAAGGTTCCCGACTGCCGTTGGTTCGGGAGGTTGGTCGATTTGTTGCTGCCCATCCGCATGTTTGCGGGGGCGGCTGGTGCGGACGTGTTGGTCGCAGGGGTATGAACCGTCAACGCGGAAGACGAGGGGGCAGGCTCGATGCGTTGTTGTCGGAACTGTTGCCCTGGCGAGTGTCGGTTGCCGTTGTCGTATGCACGGCCGTAGTTCTGGCGCCAGTTGTCGGAGCGCCCGTTGTTGCTGCGGTAGTTGCGGGAGCGGTCGTGGTTAGAGAGGCTGTTGTTGGAGTGTCCGCTACGGTTGGTGTTGTTGCCTCGACGGTTGTTGTCGTAGCGGTTGGAACTCCGCTCCAGGTTGCGCTCGTATTGCCCCCGGCAGTAAGAGAGCATCCTCTGTTGCCACTGGCGGTAGGCCTGACCGTCGTCGTTTAGCTGTCCGAGTGCCGGGTTTAAGATGCCGGACGTGGTGAGGAAGCTCTTGGAGCAGGCCTTCTGGCTATGGTCCGTGCCATTGCAGTTGAGGCAAAGGTCACCGTGAGCGCGTAGGGCTTGGGCGTGGGACACCGCGACGTTCCGCCTCCGTCATGGGCTCAGTAGAGGCTCTCGTCACCAGGCTGAGCGCTCGTGTGGAGGGGGGCGCTGCCGTCGTGGGAGGTGTTGTCGAGGTGAGAAGGGGCGGTGTCGCCGGCGATGGCGTATCCGTTGTGGGGCGGGTGGTTGGGGGTGTCGGAGGGGTGGGTCGAGACTCGGTCGGGTTCCACACGTAGCCGCGGCCGGCGTTGGAGTGGAAATACCTTAGCTCGAGTAAAAGGGTGTGGGCGGCCCCGATGAACTCGGACGAGGCACCCTCGGTGGCGGCGCGGGCCAGAACGAAGGTGATCGACGGGTCGCAGTCGGGTGTGAACAGTCGCCAGACGCGGTGTGCCGCTATAGAGACATCTGAGGCTATCGGGTCGCGTGTACTCTGCATCCAGCGGAGCTTGGCGTCCAGAAAGACCCAGTCATTTGACTCAAAGCCGAACGTCTGCGGTTGCCGGTGCCCAGTGGGTTTGGGGGCTGGCAAGGATTGGGCCGGTAGTGGTGCCTGGGACATTGTGGTCCCAGCTTGGTTCTGGGGGCGCTGGGAGGTGGTGGTCCTAGACATCGCGGCGGACGTAAAGGGTGGTCCAGGGTGCGGAGCCGACGGCTGCGGTTGGGCCGTGGTGGCCGTGGTCGCAGCTGCAGTCTCGTAGGTGGGGTCGAAGGGGTTCGAGGAAGGGGTAGGAGAGGGCGGTAACACGAGTAAGAGGTCAGCGCTCTCTTTCGCAAGAAGGAGGAGCTGCTCGTGGTGGGCTTTGAGGGCCGCGCGGCGCTCACGGAGAGCCGTGGGATCGCCTTGGTAGTGCCCCGGATTGAGAGCAGGGGTGGAAGTTTCCTGTGCGGAGACTTCCGGTTTGATGGTAGGCCCGGCACTGGCCGTGCCTGCTCCCAGTGGAGAAGATCCCGGTGTGGTGGGGTGTAGAGCGAGGTCACTCAGAATGGTATCGAAGCCGGGGGTGTCGTCGTCCGTGGCGCGAGAGGGCCTTCTCCATACCTCGCCTCGCGGGGGTTGGTGGTGTCGGTGGAAGGGGCGCCGGGCATGTCGGTGGAGGAAGTTGGAGAGGGCTGGTGGATCCAGGCTTGGATCAGGGTAGGCGGCTACAATACCAACAAACCGATCTAGGGGACAGAAAGGAGTGACGGTAAGGACGTACAATAAGGGGTATTGAGGGGGGTGTGCCACAATTATAGTGCCCGTCGAAGGATATTTTTATAGTTGAGGACGTCTAGCTAGTTTCAGGCGCCTCGCGTGTGATTGACGGTAGTCGCGCCCGAGTCACTCAAGTGATATCAGTGGAACTGAATTGAACAGAACTCCGTCTGAAATGTCCAATGTTCGTAATGATAACGGGGCGTGACGATTACTGGGCGTGGGCAGTGCAAGACCTTTCGTTGGGATACAATTAGAGTACCCGTAAAGGCAACGTGTAGGTCGAGTCGGGGGGAAAATTGCAGCATGCCGGCACTATTTGGTAGCTGCACAGAATATCGGGCGATTCCCTACTTGAACGGTGGGCAGTTTTTCGTTCCGTGGTAGAAACAGACAGCAACCGATACATTTCGGGGGTCGCGAGGCCCGATACGTTGTGAGATACTTAGGGTGTCGTAGAGGTGCAAGTGGGAACAAAAAAAAAAAAAGAAAAAAAAGAAATAGACCCCGGTACGTAAAAACATGGAAAAGAGTATCAATTGGCTCCTTTGGGGGAGTCGAAGACGCTAATCCGCCGCGAAGGATGTTGTGTATTGGTGTTAGTTTGACCAGCATTTAGTTCATCACTTTCGGAAATGGTCACTGCCCGGGCCACAGTTACTATGCTCCATATTCGAGCAGCTTGCAGCAGCTGTTTTCGTGATGAGCTGGACAAACATGGGAGAAACAGTTGTTTACTAGTTTGTGTAGCCTTTGTGGTGTTACGGTTCTAGGCAGCCTGTACCCTGCTTTATTTGTAAAAGCTGGTGGGGGTGGGGTGCGTTGGAAAATAACACTTGTTACAAACTTGAACAGTGTCTACCCTGCTTTGATTTAAGGTGGGAGCAAAAAGAAACGATTAGAAAAAAAGGAAGGCACACGTCGAAAACAAAAAAGAAAGGGAAAACAAACACGACCAAACTAATATTCGGGCCAGATCAGGTAGCATACATTCTGTTTTGATGTGCTACAGCTGGGGGGGGGGTAGACGTATACAGCAGTAGGCAAGGTTGCGCGCCACAAAGCCTCGTTTCGTCGGTAACGCTGAGGAACGTGCACGTAAGAGGCTGTAGCCGGACATATTTGTGCAGCATATATATACCTTATTTCTGGCTTAAAACTGGCAAATTTAAATGCGCCTAGGCAGCAGACGGACAAGGTTCGGCAACATAAAGCCGCTTAAAGTCGTTAATGCCGGAAAACAAACGTGCAAGTAAAGAGCAGTAGAAAAAAAAAATCTAAAAATAATAGACATCGTTTGTATCCTATAGGCCGTGGGGGTGGGGCATAAATAGCAGAAATCCGATTAATTTCCGCAGCGTGCGTCCTGTATTTATAGTAGAGCAGCAGGAAAGTACCTGGTAGTGCATCATAGAGCCTGTTCTGCATGGTAGAAGCAGCGTGTGGACGGGCAATCTGAAGAGGGGTGCAGAAATATAAGCTGGTCCCAATGAGCAACATTTAAAATCCTCCTGCAGATATATTCCTAAAGAGCTACGTGCAACCATATAAGAATTGTCGACAGGTATACCTGGTATTCCCAGAGCGCTACCCGTACGTGTGTGTTCTTCGCATTGTATATACGTGCAACCAGGTAAGGTTCGCCTACGTACGAGTATAAATATATGCATTCCTATACGGTGGATGTGCTACACCATCACATCAAGAAAGGGGCACCGACCGTGCATCGTTTGTCTACCTAAATATATCGTGAGGAAGGAAGGGGGGGTTCACGGGAGATGTCGTCACTAAAATAGTGTTACGTACCCCTATTGGTACCTCGCTCGTACACAAGACTTTGTAGGCTACTATTAATATGTACGTGTTGAAATCCTGTAACCAAGGCATTCAAATGAAACACCACCAGGTACATTCATGGCTATTCTCGCTGTGGGGGGGGTCGCCAGTAAGGTTAATTCATACGTATACTATCGCTCGTATCAGGTACCAGGTATGGTCGTTCAATAAGTCGCAGGCGAATATCCCACGCAATGGATACCAATGGATACAATTCGCAATTATAGCCGAGCCGTTCGTAGGCTGCTCACATATGCATATAATAGGAATGGCGTATTTAGTCACACAACCGCTGTTCCTAAAAAAAAAATTCCACGTATCAGTATACTGCTGCGGGTGTCCTACCAGTACTACAGCAGCTTCTTTGTAGTCGTGGTAAGGGTCAAATCCCATACAACGCTTGTCTCTACAGGAAGGTGCAGATAAAATGGCGGGGGGGTTAATGTGAGCAGTTCCACCTACTCTTTACGTGCCTTCCCTATGAAAGGACGGGCATACATCGAAGCGGAGGGGGTCATTGTTGTAAAAAACGCTTTCGTTGTTGTGCGCGATGAGCACGATGTCATTTGGGGGGGGTCTCCAGGTGCATTCAACCACATGGTGTCACGTATCGTGGAGGTGATCGATCTCGTCATTCCACGGCGGAGGCGGGGTACAGGGCGCGGAAAAACAAACCTCATCACACTGCCGAGAGCAACAATAGTACTTATATGACAAGTACCTACTAAGAAACAGCAGAGAGAAGTTGTACGTACTTGTACGTGTGCCTGATAAGGGGGGAAGAATGCGTCTACTCACCTATACTAAGAGGGGAGAAACGTCTACTGTCGCCACTAGGCAGCTTGTCACAGTCGTCGGCACTAAAAACACACTCAGGAACGCAGGCTCGAAAAGAAAAAAAGGAAAGAAAGAAAATAGACCGCGAGGAAAACGAAAGAAAAAACGAAACAAGGAACGAAAAGAAACAAAAATAAAAAGTTGACTTCAAAACCAGTTGCCTCCCGGGTAGGGATGGCTCACATGATCGTGAGAAGATCTAGAAGAAGCGCTGCAGTCCTCAGCTTGGCCAGAAGGTTCGTCGAATGCGAAGACGTCAGATGTGAAGATATAGCCGAGGTAAGGGTAAGGGTAAGGGACGCAGGTGTTTCTGGCAGCTGGGAAGCAGTGCTTCGCTTCTTCTTATATAGATCTTCTTTATTGATGACTAGAGCTGAGGAGGTGCTCTGGTAGAGAAGTGAGAGGTAGGGGGGTGGGACTCGACGCTCAGATATACTCGTCCCACCCCACGCTACAAGCTCTCCTAAATTCCTCTTATCTAACGTACTCCTAAATAACTTTCCTATGGCTACCGAACGTTCTTCTGCTAATATAAGAACTTCTCACTTTACGATCCTATCTGCGTTAAGGAACATTACTCTTGTCTAACGGCCTATCCGCCTTAGAGAACATTCCTAAAAGACGGTTACTCTCAACTACCGGAATATCCGCCGGGTTAATCCATTCTTTGGATTATTCTCGTATTCCTCGGGCTACGAAACTGCCGACTATATTATCTATATCTATAGCCCATGAGCACTCGATTCATATCACACTTGGTACTACTTGCACAATCTAGGCCTCGCAGGGATGAGGACTATGTGTGTACAGTATTCCGTACACGCACGTATCACCCATACACTTTGTCGGCATTTTCGAGTTGTTCCTGAGCCAATCCACTTAGGGTGCCTGTGATGGTACCTTGTCGAGTTCGAACCTAACTTTATTTCAGGGAGCCACATTACGGTAGCTCTGATCAGGAGGGTCGCTGTTGTTGCTATTTTGGGGGACCATAGTAAATAGGACCTGCGGTGAACTCAAAAACCTTATATATTTCACTATTTTTACTATTAACAAAACTTGGTCCTATTTACTATGGTTCCCCGTACTAAAATGTTTCGGTGCTTGAAGCATGCAGCCACTATAATAGCAGGATACAAACGAGTTCATACTACTGTGGTAATTCAGCAGCACTAGCAACAGCAGCATCAGCACAGTGTGTGGTTCAGAGCTATGTATCAAGTCGTCGGATATGATATTATTGTGGGAATCCAACGAAATGTGGCTCATAATGTATCTCCAGCGGTTGGCTCGTGGTGGCGTTTGGCCCTCCGACGTGAAACGGGAGACTCGATGATGCAAATGAGTACCTACTATCTATTCCTTCGCAAAGGACTGCGGAAGCTGCTCATCGATACTCGTAGGCTGATCGGTCGGGCACTGGGAGGCGCGATCGGAGGTGCATTTCGCGTGTTAACTGCTTATCTACAGCAGACGGGAACATAAAGAGTGTTGGGGAAAGGCCAGGCAGTCCTTAAATTTCCGTCCATTGGTACAGTACGTACGAGCTCTTCGACAAATACATGATGACTCGGTACTCTCGTACAAGACGACAGAAACAAGACGGCTTCTTCGCCGTTCCTATGTTCTGCAGGAAACTGGAAGGGATCGCGAGAGCGCGCCGAAGTCGGTTGTGTTGGGGTGCGAGTCGGGTCCTTCATTCGGCCGCGTACTGTTTATTCCGCCGCGCACTGAAGATTAAGATTCGTGCTCCATAGCGGCCGATAAGACCCTGGTAGCATTCAGGGGAGTCACCGGCCAGAAGTCAATCGAAAGGGAAATAATGGAAAACGCGCGATCGGTTCACGCAGCTTGCAAAGTTGAGTATCGATCGATCTGCCGATCGGTTGAACTCACAGCTGACCCACTCTTTTAGTTTCTTATAAAATATCTCTGCGGGTATCTTGTCATCATTATTCTCCGCTTTGAAAACCAAAGATTAGTTTGGCAAGATCAAGATCCAAGATACTGCGTTGTCTCCTCGAGCATCCGCCTGACCAATCATATGCCAGATTGGCAAATCGGTCGCCGTTGAGTCTTTCCCCGCCTTGCTCCACTTCTTGCTCCTTGCCCTGTGCCCACAACGCCACGCAGAGTCCAATACAGAGTCCAGGGGGAGGGCTTTCCTAGGCTTAGTCGCGAACGTGCGGGATTGCGGGATAATTTTCGGTGGGGAACCTACGCAGGCGTGGGTACGCTTTCAGCGTGTAGCACCTCCGGTTGATGAGTATCAGCCGCGAGCACACTGCGGCAGCAGCACGCGCAGGAGACATGCCCATCGTTGTCAAAACACCGCCGTGCGGTACAACGGGGCCGGTCTTCAGGAGGTGAGAAACTCGTGAAACGTCGAGGGTGTTGCAATATCTTCTACAAGTAGGAGGACGGCGATGATGTTGTTTTCCTTCGACCACATGACTACAGCAGCACAACAGGAGGAGTAGTAGTAACTTCGGAGATGATCGTTTGTCGAATAGTATTTGCGGTACGTTCAGTCTGAAAGTAGTATTCAAAATGTTGGCATCTGTACAGCACCGCTCTGGAGTGCGAAGCACTTTTATGTAGCATCGTTCTACTGCTGTTGGCTGTGCTCCTCTTGAGATCAGCCGCACCACCTCCTCGCACGGGGCCGCACTGCGCCGCCATGCATACCAACTACAGACCATGTCGTCACATGAGACACGCGAACATAGAGAGGGCGAGGGAAACAGCTAACCCTAAGCAGTGCGCCTGACTGGGTCAGATGCCAGTACACTGGACGCGAATACAGTAGTGCACTCAGTACTTTTTCGGCGGAGCCTAAGACGGCCATTGCGCAGCCGCGACCCCCCCCCTGGCTGGCGAGAGGGGGGGCCGCCGGAGGCAAGCCCAAAGGGCCCCGCTGGAGGCACCCTGTCGGGGCCTGTGCTCAGGCGATTTTCCTTCGCTAGAGCTACAAAATAGGTTGATTTTGGGCCATGTTTCAAAGATATATATATTGGCGATTGGGTGGTAGGTTGACTATGGTCCAGTATATACTGGCAGTACTATTGTTGTACCGGCAGCACTACTGCACTGGCTGAGGGGGAGCTTCCGGGGTTGCCAGTGAAATGACAATACGTACGTCCCACAATGACGCCTCATAATATAGCGGAAACCCATCTAAATGCGGAGATATCTAGGGCACGCGAAAAGAAGAGAGGGGAGAGAGGGAAAGAAGGAGGAAGACAATGAGCACGATGGACGAAGCCGCCTCAACCACTGATGGCTTGGGCTCTGTGGATCCCTCCTGTGCCACCATGCCCTTTGTCCGCTTTTTCCCATTTTTGCTTGGATACAATCCTACGAAAAACTCTCGCCGAAAGGAAGGGCGGCGTAGTCTCTACTACTCCAGCTTACCTACAAACCAGGTTTGCTAGATTCAGACTCGTGGCATATCATTGAGCTCAAACGACATTTTTAGGAGCATTCTATGGTGGTACTGTTGACCTATTACCTACTGACCTGCCCGGGGTAAACGATCGACTGAATACCCAGCCCAGGGTGATGTGTTAAGATCATGGACTACGGGATACTTGCTTATAGAGCTCCCCCCCCCTCTGAACGGCGGGATCTTTTAGATGATGTAGTTAAGTTCAGTGTTGCATGTAGGCCCTTTTTGCCAGAATGCTGAGTGCACTAGCATCAAGCTCAGTCTAGCTGTTCCCTACTGCTGTATGGAGTTGTCGGCGTTCACTAACCTTATGGCGTTATGACAAAAAACGAACACAGCAGCAACAAACGAGTTGCACTGCTGAACCACAATTCCAGTGCATGTTTTCAGTCGACACTTTCAGGACTGTCATTACCAGAAACATCTGTTACGGGAGACCATAGTAAATAGGACCTACGGTACACACAAAAACCTATATATTTCCCTATGTTTACTACCACTACTTGGTGCTAATTACTATGGCCCCCCGTAATACAGTGCTGTATCTCGAATAATGAGCAGAGACTCGTCCCTGCTGCTCGCGAAGTACACGCAACAGCGAGCCACACGCACGAAACGAACCAGACAATTTTCATTATTGTTGTTTTCGTAGCATTCCGCGGGCCAAAATCATAAACGACAAAAGGCAGTCGGCTCACGTGGGCGTCCAGATCTCGCCGATCGTGTGTGCGCATGTGCGCACTACCACCCTGTCCCAAAATATAAGTATATTTTATATGTTAAATATTAATCCAAATGGTTCTTACATTTAGGGACAGAGTTTGTATAGTAGTAGCACTGCTGGACTACACATAAATGTCGAACAGCAACTACAGCATAGGGCTAGGCCTCATAAGGAGGAGTCAGCATTTTCCCTGTTAAACAGTTGCACATACTCGCCAACTCTAATTTTAAGTAACTTGCCCCTAAAAACGTGGGTGTACAGATACGTCTGAAGGGCTTGAATGATGATTCGCGCGCCCCAGTTCTGCAAAGACACTCGAAACCCGCCAAACCATACTGGGCACCGCGAAACACACGACGAACCGTTCCCTCGTTTTCCCTGGCGCGTTCAGCCCCCACTCCAGGCACACCGCCAGGCTCTGCGCGACCGTGCTCATCGCGATGTCGAGGGCTGCGGGCATTGCGGCATGCAGGCGAGTCCCTGACCTCGGTTTTCATCAGAGGGTTGGAAAGTTGACTCTTCCGAAAAAGGATATAACTGCATTTGTTTGCGTACAGGATAGAGCCGTCGCATTTGTACGGTGGTTGTGTATGGCTATTTTGCTCATTGCAGACAAAGCGGGACTACTTTTGTAGTCTGCGTTATGATCTACCAGAAATGTAGTATCAGTAGTCGTGAAATCCAACAATATCAGTCGTAAACTCCAACAGTATCGATAGTCGTAGCATCCAACAGCATCATCAAAAGTAAAAGGCTTCGTTGATATCGAGCAGCTTCGGCGGGAAAAGGAAGCGCGTATGCTGGCCCTGGGTAGAAGGACACGGCAGACTAGTGACGGTGTTCATCACGCCCTTTCGTATTCCTCTATCCTCAGACCCATCTCGACCACTAGAGGGTGCCAAAATAACCCTATAAGGACGCTGGGTCCACTCACCTACATTTGTTGCATCTCCCCGTTGCTTGAGTGCGTGAGAGCATGGTGGGGCTCTACGGGGCTATGGGACAAATCTAAGTCTCTTTGGCTCTGGTGCCTGCAGGTCGTTTCAAGAAAAAGGTACCACAAGCGGCATGAAAAAAAATAATTTTGACGAAGATTTCGGTCTCGCAACTGCAGTAAATTGCTGTGTTGTTACCGTTTATCTAATAATATCTCGATGGTGGCCATGCGCACGTTTCGAGTTCCATAATAATCTCCGGGTAGTTGTGTCCCCCGCATGTCTGCCTCCCACCAAGCGTCACGGCGTTTTTTTTAATATATATTACGGTGTTTCATTCGAAAGGTTTCCGCGCGGTCGGCGAAGATTCTTGTTTTGACATGTCATACACACTCCGCGTGATATACAAAGTATATAGCTACAGCTGTAGACCTGTTAATCAACATGAGGTGCAATCACTTGAACCACAATCACGCGGTGTATCTACTTCAAGCACTCATTGATCGTAACGGACTCCTAGGCCAAGTGCTAGACCTCCGGAAGAGCCTGCTCTTAACCCCCCCCCCTCCCCACCGACCCCCCAACCCTCCCCCCGATCCTACGACTTTCCCAGGGAAGGTATCGACCCCGCAATAGATGGAGACCGCGTGGAAGTTGTGTTAGGGTGGCCATTTACCTCGGCGCAACAGCAGCGAGCAACCTCGATTCGCCTTTCTTCCCAAGAATCAGCGCAGATTGTCGCGGCCCTCAAGGCGGCCCTTCGGCGCCTCGCGGCTGTCGCTCTTGACGCGACCCTAGCCGTGTCTTCGCTCGAACTATGGAGCAGCATCATTAACGACAGCAGCAGTAGCGGCAGGTCTGCGATAGGCCTTCGCGAGAGCGTCGCTGCAGAGACGGACGCGATGAGGGAGGTGGTTAAGGCATACACTGCTGGTGGCGGCGTGTGGCCTGGCACTGCGCCGAGGATGCTCCGACCAAACGTTGCCGGCGACAAGGCTGTTTTTATGCACAGAGTTCTTCGTCACCTAAAAGACTCCGGAGATAGTGGACGGGTAGTACTTCGTGCTGTTGTTGGGAAGACGGGGGGTGTTGTGATGTTGGAGTCCGAGGGCACCTCTTCCTCGTTCTCTGCAGGCACCAAACGCATGTTGTGCGCGCAGTCGGCACCCCCTCCCCCCCGGTTTGAAGAGGCGTCCACGTCCGCTTGTACCACCATCATCCCCGAGACGCCCGAGCCAGCCACTACCACCACGACCACTACTACCTCAAGGGTAGATTTTCTGTGCATGCATTGGACTGAATATTCTGACAGAAGTTTCGCGGAGGTGACGACAAGCAGACCGACGACGAACAAAGAGCCCGCGAAAGAGTGCAACAGTGAGCAACGCCGCCTCCCTCAGGCGGCTGCCATGTCGAATGATACCGAGCAGCACGAGGGACCGTATGAAGGCGACCCAACCCGACTGAGGGGTGATGGCAGCATCGCGGCGGTGGCGGCAAGGTCCCTCGCCAAGCCCAAGCCCGTAGAAGGGTCGCCTCCCCCGCGCACGGGGAAGACGCCTCCGCGCACGGATGCTGCTGCCGAAGCGGACTCGAGCTCCGCGGTGCGGTATCGGTATCGATCTCCTGAGGTGCCTTCTGCAAAGACGCTCATTCACTCCGGCAAGGAGGACGAGGACGAGGAGTCTACTGTTCACACAGTACGAGTAGCCGGCACTTCACGCGAGAAGAGTGCAGCGCTGCCGCCCCCAGAAACAGCTTCCAGCACTCCATCATTTTCGTCTACCGTGGATGACGCTGTGAAATCGGACCGCCCGTCCCTGACTACCGTGGCGGGTACATCTGCTGTCGCCTGTTCCAACCCTCATTCTTCGTCAGCAGCAACACCTCGAGGGCGCCGCCGCGCCCCTTCTTCTCCCCGTGGCCGTCCGTCGTCGCCAGGTCCATCGTCCCCGCTTCGCCCTGCGGCTTCGTCGTCGCCGTCGAGCTGTGCGTCCGGGTCTCCTGCTCGAAGAAGGGGCAGTCCCGTACCCATTTCACCACGCGTGGGGGGGCACTCTATGGAATCTCAGGTACATGCGTCTACCGTAGACTGACTAACTGTGCCTTATGTTTTTTTCGTGTTTCGTGAATGAACGCTTCCAACACGCACCACTCTGTCCGCTCCTCCATATTGTGTCTGCACAAAGTTTCGCTGCATTCAACAATCCTTCGTACGTAACACAAGTATAGAAACCCAATGAGCGGGATAGGAAGCACCGCCGGGGAACGACAAAGTGATAGTCCGAGTGTTCACTACTGTAGTTGGTGACTTAAGTCGTGCCGACTCACAGCTTTACCAAATATCAGGCGTAAAAAAAAACTCATCAAAGTCCTCGTTTTTTTTTCAAGGGCTCATAGAGAACACGTGTTTAAAACCTTTCATCAAATGACTCAAAAATACCGCGTGAATGTTGGACGGGGGTGGAAGTTCCGAACGTTCAGCTAGGACCAATAAATATTGCATAGGCAAGGCATGGGACTTTTCGGATCGTGAGTTCGATTGTCACCGCCCACCGTCGCAACAAACTTAACTAACAGAGGGAGATTTCCCCACGTAAAAAAAACTGATAAGTACTCTCGCTGGGTCCCCAGAAATTGGAACCGCGTGGTTTTGACACGTCCGACCCTGTATACTCGGTGTGGGGTAGTCGATGTGTGTCCTCAAAATGCCTCGCCGTTCCATGGGGGTGCGTGGGTGGGCGTTCTAAGGCACACAACAGTTCGGGTGGGTAAACGGTTGCCTTTTTTTTTAGTAGCTCAACGAACTACTGGTAGTTTACATTATCACCAGTCTGAGTACATTAGGGGAGGTGACTACAAATGCCATCATGTTTTGTTTGATTTTTCATCGGCCCTTTTACAGCTGCAGCCCCCGCGTTTTTCGTAAAACTGGAGTTAGAGCAGGATACACTTTGCAGCGGTTGAATGGGTTCCATCGAACGGACTAGAGCGTTCCATCAGTTGGTTGTCCAGGCCATTTGAGCGAAATGACGCGCAACGCTCTATTCTACAGCCTGTATTTCAATGGAGCTCCTTCATTGAGGATGGCAAAACCGTGCCATAGAGGTTGAACAATATTATTGGTCATCGATCAAGATCACAACATCAAGATCAACAGACTGAGTAATACGGAGAACCATAGTAAATAGGACCAAATATTGTTAGAAAAATAGGTGAACATGTAGGTTTTTGTGTGTACCATAGGTCCTATTTACTATGGTCCCCCGAAATAGTAATATCGTGTACGTTTCTCCTACTTTTCCGCGTGCTCGATTGGACTAGAGTGTTTCTAGGAGAGTTATGGGTGTTTATTTTGCCATCCGACGATGAGCAGGGTGAGTGTCAATCACAAACAATGACGACGAAGAACAGGGTGTGTTATTCTAGGGTCGTATCAATACAATATGTCTGTACATAGCGGAAAGCGCGAGAGCGTGAGTTAGCTACATTTGATGAAAATCGACGAGCAGTGGGAATGCTGAACCCTCTGCGCGACAAAAAATAAAGGCGCGTACCGGGGGGGAGATTGGACGACACCTGTGACCACGGCTTGTCCAGAATATCGCCGAGGGTAAAACCTCCTACGAGCCAGGCTGGAAGCTAAAAGTGATGTTAAAAAAATATAATAATAATAATAAAAATAGCTAGGCCCTGGCAGCTGCATTTGTCGAGGTCACACGCGAATACTAGCGCATTTTAGAGGAGGAAAAATGACTAGGAGTTAGTGTGCGATCAGTGTTGAAGGAGCGTAAGGGGTTTTACTATTAAAAATACGCTCGGGTATCGTATTCGCCCGACGAGCCCGCAGGCGCGGCGTAATCATCGCGAAACCCGCACCAGGTACACTTTTCGAGGCCGGTGGGGAAGCTATTGATTTACGGCACAGTACGCCGTGGTACTCCGTGTTTTTTCCTCCAGTCGCCCCTCTGCATGGAAAAATGAAAAAACGGCCAGAGAGCTTCCTTCTTGTAGATTGTTCACAGCCTGGACGAGCGAGTGCACAGCTACTGCACTCAACCCAGCCACCTCGTACATAACAACGGTAAAGGCTGTAGGTGACAAAAACGAGAATACAACACCAAGCTCCTCCTACGTGGAGGGGCAGTTGCTTTCACTTGTATTTCATGTTTGGCGACAGTGTGCAGCGTGCGTCAATCGCAAAAAATGACGGGAGAAACAAAAAAATGAAGACCACTAACTACGTACAAAATCGTGAAAAGAAACGTACAAGTGTGAGATTGCAACGACACGCCGAACCGGTTTGGTTTGACGAAAAAACAACTCCTCCGACAACCAATACGCCCCTGCATCTCATCCGTCAAACAGCAACTGACCCCCTTCAGTACCAAACGAAACTGTACCGTAGCATGTTTAAAATATATATATTTTTCACTCGGCTTTAGTATACCCCACTGCTTGGGTCTACAAGAAAGTGGGGTGTCGACCTATTTTTTTGTGTACGTACCGTAACCTTGTTTGTGACATTTCTATTTTTTTCCCGAAAATCAATGAACAGCATACTCTATAATAGCGTCGGTCACTCATGAACAGCTACTGGTACGTCGGGTACAGAAATATGAAGAAAATCTCGCGAAACAACAAAAGGAAGTCTGCTGCCGTTGTGTTGTACCAGTATTATAGGCTGTATACCTATGCATGCATAGCTCCAATCGATTCCTACTCCCGGGTTGACATCAATCTACGCCACCTCTTGCCCTTGCCCCATCTTTCTCTTGACGCACTCATGCACTAATAAAACTATTTTGGATACACTTGATCGGAGTAGTTAGGCCCCAAAAATGTGCTTGCAGTTTTATAGGGGTCAATACTGATACACGCTCGCCCACCCTTACCGACCTTACACCCATACCCAGCACTTAGGGCGAACGTTGTACCCCCACCCTCCCTCCGCCTTCCCGCAGCGAGGAAGATAGCAGCGACGTTTCCACATTTTCGGTTACTTTGTTACATATATAGTGTCTCCTCTTCTTCCATTCTCTTATTTTTCTCCATTATCACAGGTGCTCCTGCACAGTTCCTTGGTGACACGTCTGCATATCTTCTCACAAGAGACAGAGCCTCGTTACAAAAATTTCCAGCATAGTGGCATTGGGTGTGATTAACCCCCATCAAAAACAACATCGTCGCCAAGCAACCATCAATCCTCACAACCAAACAATTCCGCCCCTTCTTCTGATCACCCCCTGAAATAAACTCTCGTTTTGCGACCAGGTTACTGAGACCGTCGAAGGCTCTCTTTTCCGCTCGCCGCCACCGCCCGAACGCCGGCGATCGTGCTACTACGGTATGCCCGGACTCGCGGGCAGCATCCTCGGGAACGGCCCTCTACTTGGCGCCTTCTGGAACGGCGAAAGCGCCCGCCGCAACACCAACAGCAGCTACAGCGCCCTCCACGCAGCGGTGAACAGCGTCGTATTAAGTTCGAAAGAACCCCTGGCAAAGGTGGAAACGGGTACGCTGCCGGGAGTCTCCAGCTGCTCCTCCTCCTCCTCCTCCTTCCCCCCCCCGTCCTCCTCCTCCTCCTCGGCTTTCGACCAGGTCTCCACCACCACCGCTGCTGCCGACGCTGCTACCGCTGAGGCGGCTCGCAAAAAGACTCGTCGTGTTACCTGGAGCCCGATGGTGCTGGCCAGAGAAGAAGCGGCCGCATTTATAAGGTCGTCCCTGAAGCGCTGTGTTGAGGCCGAGGATTTTGAGTACCGCGCGGCGTACAGCGACGAGGCAACCAGCAAGTCCATCGAGCGGTGGGCGGAGGAGCAGGCGGAGCGGGAACGCGGGGGGGTGCCGTCAACGACGACCTGTCGTCCAGTCGCAAAGCGAGGAGCCTTCTTCGGGCTGCTGGCGTGCCTCTACAAGCCCGAATGGATGGGTTATAAGATGTGGCCCCAAGACCCATTTTTCGCTTCCGCTCCGCTACTGTTGAAGGGGGGCCTGCTACCGGCAGCCTTGCGCGGCGGTGGTGGTGGTGGTGGTGCCAGTGCTCCTCTGTCTCGCGCGTCCACACTGGGCGACGCTGTCCGGGGCATGGCAGTCAGCATGCACAGCCGCGGCCAGTCCAGGGCATGAACCTTTTCTTTTAGGAGGCCTTCCGTGTGGTGGTACTATCACGCATCTGTTTTCGGGCACCGTCGTCGACGTTGGACGGTTCGACCACGTGTGCTTGTGTTGCTGATGTCCATCAGAAAACCCTATAAACTACCTGGTAGTGTTTTGGTTATACAGCCGAGGGTGTTGCCAGGGCGTTCCTTCGCTGCCGCTGAAGTTGTGTGCGGTGTGTGTGTAGCCCAGCAGCTATCGCTGCGCTTTCTTTCGATGTTGATTGGTAACCGGAGTGCCGCTCGAACGGGGTAGAAGCTTGATGGTTGTCCCCCTGGACTGTGCGACGCATAGCCGCTATGGCGCGGCGCCGCAGTGGTGGGCGAGACACCATCATGGGAAGATGGCGGGTGGGGGGGCGTAAGCAGAAGAATGATTGGCACCTCACTTTAGGACTGCACGGTGGAATCGATTCACTCAACCCCTGGTGGTCACGTTTGGTGGTTTCCCCCTTATGCACTGAAGGTACAGTAAGCCGCATGGTTACCTCGTGCCATTTTTTGCACCCAGAACGTGAGTTAGGATGTTATCTAGGTCTAGCATGGCGACAGATTCGCGGCAGCCCACTGATTACTTCACTGATGAATAGTCGCGTGTTGCTGGGGGATGATACGTGAAATGAGCTGTATATTTTCCCGCCGGGGATAGGAATGGAGAGGAGGGCGAAGGGGGGTAAAGGAGGGAGGGGAGGGAGGAGGGAGGGGGGCAGGGAGGGAGGGAGGAGGGAGGGGGGCAGGGAGGGAGGGGAGGGAGGGGGGCAGGGAAGGAGGGAGGGAGGGAGGGAGGGAGGTTGCTACAGCTGTGACACCGTTGTATCATAGTTCATGCACACATGGGCGTGGCATGCGCAATGGTGTGGTTTTGTGGAAAGAATGTACTTCGTATGAACTGTACACACCTGTATCAAGCCGATTTCGGAAAGGTTCTGCTAGACTCCTTCGCTGTGTGAGGATTGTCCGATTGGTGTGTGAAGACCACCCGATTGGGGTGTAACGAGTTTGACCGATATGCCAGAAATATCCGGTTGTTGTGTGCAGGGATTGTCTGATGATTGTGTTAGGATTGTCCTATCGATGTGTGAATATTGTCCGGTTGGTGTGCGAGGATTGTCAAATTGGTGCGGGGGGGGATTATCCTATTGGTGTGTACGGCTATGGCCGATCGAGGCGTGGGGGGGATATCCTATTGGTGATGTGTGTCTGGAGGTTATTCGATATTGGTATGGCATTCGTCATAAGCCATGCCTGGTACGCCCGTCGTGCACGTGGAATGCACCCCGCTGCATGTATTCAGGGCGTAGCATCCATACGTAGCCTTCCGAAGCCTGGCAGCAGCCCCGTGCTTTATGTTTATTATCCTGGTGTATTTGGTTTGGCGTTGTGATGCGAGTGGCGCGGAGATGGAGGCGGGGGGATCGATTCATTTTCGAGAAGAATAGTAGTAGCAAGATCCTCAGAGCCGAGTGAAGCTACCGTAGATTTTGAAGTTCTTGTTCGCACGAGTATGATTAGGTTACATACTTGAAGTATGCTGGTAGCTGGTAAACAGTATCAGGTACCAGGCAAAATAAGTGAATGTGCTCTCTCGGGACGGAAACGAGCAACCGTCTTATCTCCAAAATCAGAACGAGGTCATAAGGTCCCATGTATGCTTGTCGGAGCTTTTGTCCGTTCCGGCGAAATTCTGTATGTTATGAACAAGAAATTTGACCAATACCAGGTATAAAAATTGCATGTATGGAGTCCCACTTTTTCTATGCTTTGTCCCACATGCTACGAAGTTCCGATGCCTTCAGACGTGACGCTGATTTTGCATGCATATATATGTGAAAGGAAGGACGTTGTACAAGCCAGTATGATATAATATGCGGGGGTCGGCGTGTGTGTGATCGGTGCCGCCGTGTCGTTGCACAGGACGGTGTTTCGCATTTGGGTCATCAGAGGCGCCTCGCTGTTTGTTGTGCTGATGCGAAAGATTTGCTGTCCCAATTTCCAGCTTGCACACGACGTGAAGATTATTTCCAAAATGTGGGATTTTGTAATACTTTTTTGGAATCACAATTTTTATTAATGTTAACACTGTTTTCATACTCGTACTCTGTGGTGGATATCATGCGAGCTATATATTAGGGATAGATGCTGCGTTCGTTGGGCGCGCTAACATAATAGCACTGATTTGTATATGATCCTCTGCTTTTATTGAATCATGAACACTCACTTGATTATCTGGATCTTTCCCGGAGATAGATAGATTCCTGATCTGTGTGATCTATAAATATAACTCGTCACCATTGTTGGGCGGGGGCCGCATTGTTACAAGGATTACCCTGGGCTGGGTAATCGATCGGTGTTTTTGCCCCTAGTTGTATATATCTCAGTAGGATGCACCGGAACATTTTGACGTCAGGGACATGGGTTCGGATCTCGAAGGCTTCTTTACAGAAACGCCTGCGCGTGCGTCCCTACAAACTTACATTAATAGTAGTATCTCCCTGGTTCCCCAGGTACAGTAGGCGTTGAAACGAATCGGGGAGGTCAGCGTACGGCCGCATACATACGGTACCGACCCAACGATCCCCCCTCTCGGAGGGGAGGAGCGCGATACAAGGATTACCCTGAGCTCGATAATCGATTGATCTTTCACCCCTGTAGCTCAGTATAGGTAGCACCTTCCTTCAGAGTATGTTCAAGAATGTGTGATCTGAATTATCGACTGCCCCTGCCCCGCAGCCAGCCATGGTAAATATTAGTAGAAACGTCGCGCATTTTATAGAGGTTCAAAGACAGTGTGAGAGCACACAGCTCTAGGAAAACGAACTTGCTATAACGCCTCTAGCACGTTGATACAAAAAGGTCAAAGCACTGAGATACGCAACAAACACAGTACTCGTATACTGTACCCGGTAACCTACATAATACACGATACGTTTCCTGAGTTGGATATGCATGGTTCAATACCCGGTAGATGTTACACAGCATCATGTAACAGCAAGTTTAGGATATCCTCTAAATACAGTAGATATATGTATGTACAGTAGGTCGCGATCTATCCGAGGTGTGGGGTTGTTTCACACCTCGGACAGATCTTCGATTCCTATAATACCGTAATCATGCGAATGTTCGCACCGGGTGCGATCGCGTTTTAAAATGGTTCTACGTTGTGTTTTTTATCGCACCCCGGTGCTATCTCTCCGATGGGTGCGTTCTGTCCGATGGGGGTGCGGAAACACAATTAAATCATGCCGTTCTTCTATTTTGGCGCACCCCCGGTGCGATCTCTCTGATGGGTGCGCTGCTGAATCGAAATACACCGGGCCGTACTGGGGCAACGGTGCTGCGTACATGCACCCCGGTGCGATCTCTCCGATGCACAAGGTATTGTAATATCGTACCACGAGCTGGTTCTGTGATTTGTGATGTGTACCGGTATAGGCAGCATGTACCGGATGATGTGTGCTGTGTGCTTGGTTGAGAGCATACAAATTAAATGACTCAAAGCTACCTAAAACGACTTGACCTACCATGCGTTGGTAAAGTATGTTTGAGAGGAGTGGCGCTCTGGTCATATCTCATCGGAGTAAGAAAGAAATGAGAATATTACCTACTACTGCAGACCCGCTACGGTGGCCCTCAAATTTCTATTTATTATGTCGGAGAGATCACACCGGGTGTGATCTCTCCGATGGGGGTGCGAAAACACGATTAAATGTTTCTACCTTGTGTTTTTATCGCACCCCGGTGCTATCCGATGGGGGCCAACCTCCCGATGGGTGCGAACCTTCGCGTGATTACGGTAGTTCATGATTTAGATCTTTCAGGGGCAGATGTGTTTCTGATCAGTATGATCTACTTCTGTAAGCTTATTATCATGTTGCCGGGTACGGGCCGTACGAGTACAATCTGCATCTATTATAGCTACTCTGTCTGCAGATAGTCAGTAGTATTAATAGTATTATTATCAGGACATGTCTCCTGGGATGGATCATCATACAAATTCTGCACAACTTTTATACCATATTTTATTGGCAGGTTATAGGATCTACAGCAGTAGTTGTAGAGTATCTACATCGTGGTCTGTCCGACGCACCCGCGAAGAATGCGACCAAGTCCCTTTTAGTCAGACGAAAAACCGGGTGTGTGTTTGTATGCACTGCTGTAGCTGTTGGTTGTTGTGTACGATCGACTGCGCCGCGCTTGCTTGCGTGTTGCGTGCGTGTGCACAACTAAAAGCTTGTGTCCTTCTGCTGTCGTACGGCGGTAGGTACCATGCATTCGACTGACGTATGTACGATGTAAAAAAAACAAAAAAAACAGGTAGTACAGTACCTGGTAGTTGAAACCTGGTATTAATAGTCAGTTTCACGAAATTGTATGACAGGCCGTTTGCGCGTGTTCTGCACCAAATTCCTCGCGAAGGGCATACGAAGTGTAGGTGGATTCAGGACTGTCAGCTCTGCGTACGTGCCCATGCTTTTGCGGGGGGATATCTGATCTACTTTCCCTACTTTCCAGCAACTAAGCGAAACCCTCCAAAAGATATCGAAACCCTTTTTCAAAATCATGATAAACGAGAGGCCGACAACAACACTCTGCCAGCACTTCAACGCGTGTGATATCGCGCTGGTGCCTTGGACCCGGCGCCTGATCCGAGGACGCTGCTACGTAGGACCCTAAGACAGAGCAAGAGCTTGGTTAGAGCTACCCTGAGGTCGCTTGAAAGCTAAACTGAGGCCTCTCGCGTAACACTGCTGTTGTGGTTCTGTGCGTCGCACCAGCGGAGAGGGCCAATGGTGAACTGGTCGGCTGTGCTGCTTGGCGCCGCCGGATGCCAACAAGCGGGCGGTCTAGTTTTCGCCCCACGGGCGACAGTAGTATCTCAATGCCAGCAAGCGTGCCGAACACCGTCGATAGCGATAGCAAATGCGCACGGTGGTAGTGGCGCGGTGCTTCCTCGCAGCAGGTGTCGACGTGGCGTCTGCCGCATGACCGCCGATGCTGATGATTCAGCACCTGCTGTGGCGGAGTCGCTACAGCACTTGACACAGCAGGGGGGAGAGGACGAGGATGAGCCACCGACGGCTGGATACTTCTCCTCCTCCTCCTCCTCCAGCGAGGACTTGCCAACAGCGATACCATCTGCTGCTGCTGTTGCAGCGGCGACGACCAACAGCAGCAGAAGCAGTAGGAGAAGTAATAGTAGCAGGCCAGCAAACAACGACGTAATATCCACGGTCGTATCCCAGGAGGACGACAACGCGCCGATAGACTGGATCCTGTCGCGCCGCCTCCCGATAAATAGCCGGCGCTTCTACCGCAAAGCTCTCGAGCGCGGAAAGGTCAAGGTCGACAGGCGCACGGTGAAGCGCTTCGTCCGCGTCCGGAGCGGCGCTAAGATTTTTGTGGACATGGGGCCCACCGCCTCCTCCTCCTCCTCCTCCTCGGGAGGGGCGGACGCTCCCACCAAGCGAAATTTCTTGTTCCCGGAGCACCTGCCGCGGCTCCGGGTCCTGTTCGAGGACGAGCACTTCTTCGCGGTGATGAAGCCGGCGGGCATGGTGTGCCAGCCGTGCGAGGCGGCGGCCAGCGGGACTGTGCTGCATGGGCTGCTGCACCATATGATCCAGACGAGGCAGGCTGAGGAGGGGGACCTGGCGGCGGCGGGGACACTGAGCCAGGGGATCGTGCAGCGCCTGGACAAAAACACGAGCGGGATCATGATCGTCGCCAAGGTACGAGTATACAATACCAGGTATGAAAACACATACTGGTACGGAGCAGCGCGTCTCCTTTATCATGCCATGTTAAATGTATGTACGAGTACAGGTAGTTGTGCAGCTCGATGCTACATTACGGCTGCAATATGTTATGATGGTACGTATACACGCCTCCTGTGGTTGGCGCTACACGAAAAATGGTATTCATTCGTTGAGGCTGGCTGTGCTGGACCTTTGCTGGTGACAGGTGGCATCTAACAGAGTTTTTTGTTTTTGTGTATTTGGGGCATGATATCCGACATGGGCCGCGGGTTTGTAGCCGACTCCTTGTACAGCCTGGCTTTCTTGTGAGGCTCCGGGCATCCAGGGAAACTCGGGGACACACACGAGAGTGGTGGAACGTGGGGCGTGGGACGTACCAATAATATCATAGGGTCACGCCAAACGAACAACTATTTTCCGCCCGATCAAGTGCCGTCGAGTTGCGCGTACCGGCGAGCTTTCGGAAGTCGCGTGGGCACCCACCCGCAGGGAAAGGTGTTCGTCTTCAGACTTCCGTGCCGAAACCAACGCGGAAGCCGCGCGGAGTATTTCACGTATAGAGGGCGGCACGCTGCCCTCGACGAGTGTCCTGGCCTCCTCGCGCCTTATTCTTCGCGTTATAAAAGCAGTACTATTACAAGGCGCCACATAGTAATCATAGCCCACGACGGGCCCAAAAAGCATGTATCCCTCTATGTGTACACACCATACTTGGTTCTGATTACACTACTTCTTCGAAGTATAACGGGGGGCCATAGTAAATAGGACCAATTGTTGTTAGTTAAACAATGTAAATATAGAGGTTTTTATGTGTACCATAGGTCCTACCATGGTATTTACTATGGTCCCCCGTAATCCAGTATGGCTCCCCGTAAATAGTATTGCAACCGCCGATGTGGTGCCATCGTTTTTTTGTGCTTCTCCGAAAGCGTCAACGCACCCACCTTTGCAGGCCTCGCACAACTCGCTATTAACAATAAAACACTGACCGTACGTAGTTATGAGCTTGCAGCGAAAACAACAAAAACGAGTCTCGTCTATGATTACGTAGCTAAAAGTTCCCATGCGGTATATGAGAAACTACGTACCAGGTATTGAGCGCCCGATTTGTTGGAGGTGTCTCTATCAACAGTAGGAACCGTGCTCCTTCTCGAAGGGGTCCGTGGTCAATGGTCAAAAGGACTAAGGCAAGCAATAAAAGAGTACCCCCCTAAACACGCCCTCCCTTCCCTTTTATCGCTCCCTCTTCTTCTTCGCCGATCGGTCCGTGCCTCCTCCCCTCCCTTCCCGTTAGTCGCTGGATTCCTCTTCCAAGTTTTCTAGCTTGTTCAAGAAGGCACAGGTGAAAAAAGAGTACCTGGCCATCTGCCACGGAGACCCCGGCTTCGACACGGTGGTGGACGCGCCGCTCTACAGGCGCTCGAGCGGCAAGGTCGGAGCTGTGGACAAGATGGACGCCGGAAAGTTTGGCGCCAGGGCCGCTAAGACGCGCGTGCGGAACGTGGCCACCGCGGCAGGTGGGTGGGAATGGAGTGGACCCTGCATACGTCATATCCCTCGTACCTCGGCAAAAAGGGCCCCAGTAATCCAAGTGGTTTGTCCGACAAAACGCGGGTGCGGTTCCAGAAAACGGCTGCGAGGGGGGGGGGGGGGGGGGGTCGCATGTTGATGCATGTCCTACCACTGCTGTGTTCGTATATATATTTAGAAAATGTTTGGATGTTCGCCCCAAAATCCAAACGCACTCTATATTTCCGAACAGAGTCGTGTTTCCAGTCAAATACGCTCATACGTCCGTATATACCAGGGTGGTCGTTTCATATATAAAATGTAGGTACGTTCGATCAGTTTTGTGCTCTGGTCCCGTTTCGTGCATCAAACGGACTCGGTGTGACTGGTCATGTTTATTTTAAGCATTTTTTTTTTTCGCGTAAGAAGTTGTCTTCGCCCCTTACCGACCTCTTTGCTTCCAAAAAAAGAGGCGCGGCAGTTATGTTGGTCTCTCTTGTACCGGGGGGTCCGTCGATCGATCACTGCTTCAACCCTCGACCGCTCTGTACGGCGGGTTCGAGGCTGTAGGCAGTCGTCGTACATCTTTCCGACGGAGAGAGTCCCCAGGGGTCTCGCGAGGTTTATTTATGATCGACACCCTTGCACTTGAGGCAACACTACGCGCGCAGCAACACACTGTATAGCGACCCTTATACTGGTGCGCATACAGAGCTGTCTTAGCTACGCCACACTGGTATCACACAGCCCCGGTCTTCTGCTGCGTCTAAAAGCGTTGATCCGTACCGCTGCTGCTGGTTGCCTCTGCTCAGGATTGAGCCTGTGTCGGGCGGAAATTATCACGGGGCGCATGCACCAAGTCCGGGTACATCTCAAGGTGAGCCTCGCGAACGTTCGCTAGATGGGGTTTCCCCCGGGTACACAGAGTACCGGTATGCGCGCGTCCCGTGTGGCTATTGGCAGACGTGTCACACGTGGAAGTGTGGTTTGATACGCTTACTCAACGGTGGTATCCCTGAAAACAGCTCAAATTTTGCTCGATCGACAGCCCGCACCACGATGAGTTAACCCTTCTTGCTGATCCGGAACAATCTCACTTGATAAAAGGACGTGGAGAAAAAACACGCACGGCTTGCGTTCCCCAACCCCCCCCCCCCCACTCCGTCTACCCGCGCACTGGACCTGCTAAACCCGCCGCGCTAGACACACGCCCCCTTAAAAAAAAAACACAACCGCTGTCACTAACAGTCCCCTAAACCCCTCAAATGTTTTTTTTTACTTGAAAAAACTAAATATTCTTCGGCGTAGGGCAAAAAAAAGAACCCCGAGCTCGCCACACTACGTACCACATGTAAAGTATGTGCCATGCGTCGATTTCACCTCTGCTGCTGCGTTTTTTTTTTCAATTTTTCTTTTTTCTTCACGTTTGCAGTGGATGGGACACCCCATAGTCGGCGACAAGGAGTACGGAGACTTGGACGCGGACTTCCGCTTGTCGAGGCGGAACGCCAACCGGGTCGACACGCACCGCCCCCTCCTGCACTCCATGACGCTCGAGTTCAACCACCCCTTCACCAACAAGCGCATGTCTTTCCGGGCGCCGATCCCCACCGACATGTGGGAGACGACCGACAACATCCTGAGGGCCTCGGGGACGCCGGAGCAGCAGGAGGAGTTCGCGGAGCTTCAGGAGACTCACCAATCTTCCGCGGCGGACACGGCGCCCGTCGGCGGGCGGGGGTCGCCGCGGTTCGCCGTCAGGAAGGGGAGAAAAGGCGGGAGGGGGGGCTCGGGCGCGCGGGAGGCCTACGAGGCCGTGCTTGCCGCTGAGGCCGACCGAGATCTCGCCGAGGCGGAGGTTTAGGAGTTTTGGCGTGGCGTTGAAAACATCGCTCGGAGGGTGTCGTGTACTGCCAGGGTGTGTGATTGTGATTACTTCGTGGGGTTACAAGGTTTTGTTGCCAGGGTTACAAGTTTGGAGACAAACGCTGGTGGTTTTGATGGGTTGGGTGGGTGGGTGGGTGGGTGGGTGAGTGGGTGGGTGAGATTTAAGGTGTCCTGTCAGACGCGGGGGGGGGGATCGAGACGGGTATATACTTATAATTTCAATGTATACGGCCTTCCTTCTTTTGTTCTCTCTTTGCTTCTTCGTTTTGGCCTCTTTTTTCTGCGGCTCGGCGATCCGCGCTGGGGGGGAAGTCGGCGGTCTCTGCCCAAAATTGCCAGTGATACATGCTGCACCTATTTTACTTACGGCACCAATGTACAGCAGTAGTGTTTTTTTTTATCTCTCTGTTTTTTTCTGTTTTTTTCTCCGCAGTTTTTACCCCCCCGCCCCCCGCCCCAGACGTTCCGACACCACAGTTTGGGTTTTGCTACTGTACTTGGCGACCAAGCGAAAAGGTGAAAATGTGATATCATGTACCTGGTACCAGGTACCTGGTGGACTAGAACGAGGACCGTCGCCGCCGCCGGCTTCCTTGGCGCTCAATTTACGTGCACGCCCTCTTCGTGCTATTCGTATTCGTAACTACAGTATAGTAAATGGCCACGCCGCACTCGGATTCCCCCCTCGCGGCGCTTGTGCCGTGCCGACACCAGACAAAGGGGTTTATTTTTGTGTGGTGACAAAATATTTTCGCTTCACAGTGTCTTCGACATGGGCGCGTTCTCCTAGTGTGTTTCGCCTACTCTTTGTCGACGCCCCCAATCTTGGGAATTGAACCCCAAGACGGTTCGACACAAGTTGCAGCAGCAGTAATATCGGAGAGGGTGGAATTTCATAACCGGTATGCGGAAAATCGTCAACCACCTGAAGATGTTGCTTTTGGCTACTGCAAACAGTACACACACAGCGTCGTGGTGGACTACGAGTGCACCGATCTATTAATAGTCACGCGTGACGGCCTGCCGGGGACTGCCGATATCAGCGGCGTTCTACGATAGAGGTTCGCCCTAATTTTTCCGAGGCTCCTCACTTAAGGAGCTCCATACCTCACCCGAAAATTGACTTCAGCAAAAATCAAAATGCATCGGGGCGAATAATCCCATGACCCAAGTCTACAAAACGTTTTTTTCCGAAATCAAGATTGACATTCCGACGATTTGAGGTCAAGGGTCGCCGTCTTTCAAAAACGAAATAGCGGAAATGTGCTACCTCTATTGTAGAACGGGTCATTTCACGACTCCAAAATCACTGGGGCTCACTTAAGAGTAGCCACCCGCCGAAAAATTGAAGGGTCGCGCTCGCGCGACAACCCTCTGCTCCCAATATCGCACCGGTGTGAGTACGAAGAGGAACGAGACCTCACAATATAATATGTGTGTGCTGAACAGTTTTGTGTCACCGACACCCCGCCAAACCGCGACGAAAGTTTCTTGGGCCCCTGCAAGCTATACACCAAGACAGCAAACACTCCTTCGAATGTTTATTGCACGGTACCTGCAATATACTATCCACCATATATACGATATACAGGCTACAAGCCCTGCTGAAAGCCGCTGCCTGGCTCCTCGAGCCTGTCCACGAGACGCTCGTATGGTGCCGACGAAGCATCCCCGCCCACGGCACGCATGAGGGTCAACAGGGCTTGCTCCGGGATCGTGGGTCCGAACTCCACCCCGACGCTCTGGAGTGACTGGCGTAGGGCTGCGAAAGACGCTTCACCCTGGCCCTGCCGTGGCGCACGACGTCAAAGGACAGAAACAGCATCGACAAAATAGCGGAGACGTTGGGCCGCCGGATTACTCCGGGTGGGGTAGAGGTGAATGCGCCCATCTGCTTTTAGACCCATATTGTCAGCAGCCCGAGGGTGGAAAAGTGTTGCACCGACCTGCGTCCTGTGTTACAACGCCGCTTCGTGAAACTTGATATGACCGAGGGCTCTTTCAACATAACCGTCTCCTTCCGCGAAATCACGTGTTTGTTCTCTCTCGCATCGTCCGCTCCAAGAGACTACTACGTACAATTAAAACAAATTGTTGTTTTGCCTTTTGAGTGGCATTGCCGATAAACGCCGACTTCCTTCCTTCCGTCCTTCCTTCTTGTAAATATCCCCTGCTGTTTGTTTTCCCCCCCTCTTGTTCCCCCCCACACCCAATATTTATACTCTTGATTTACGAATACTTCAAACCCATACCACCCACCTTGTACCCCCCCCTCCTGAGGGAGGCCCTTAGTTCACGGGTCCGTGCTCCGATCGCGCCAGCGAGCACTTCCGCCGCGTGGGTGGGGTCAGAGTACACGAACCCGCTGGCGGCTCTCTCCTCCATGAGGCGCAGGGTCTTGTCGTCCGCGGCTGTGACCCGGAAGCAGTGCCCGTGGAACGTCACCTCGGCGCCGACGTAGAAGGACCCCTCGGAGATGATGTTTCCTGCGGTGTCTCGCACCTTCCGTTTTTTTAATTGTTTATTTCATAAGGAGGAGGTTATTTGGCGGCCGATTAGAGTGTGGGTGCCGAGCGCATTAAAAAAGTTCAATAATCGTGCTGTCGATGTATGGGGTAGGCACTCAGAATCTCAGGTTGGTTACTAACTGGTTCGTAAGTAGGTTGAGCGCAGTCTTTACTTACGGCCTCAGGCTATCCATATCTGGTTGCTCATCGTGCTTCAGTTCTCCGGAGTACGTAAGAAAAGCAGGAACAAGAAGCCCGGCTCCGTCAACCACGACGACGACGACGACGATCATGCCTACTTCGCTGCCACGACGTGTGCGAGTCCATGCAGGCGGTAATAGTACGCTTGCCCGTACCTCTTTCACGAGTGTAGACTGCGTCGACTACATAGCAAAATGCACATTACCCACGTCCTGAGGGCACCCAACGAATACAATTTCCGTCACCCGAAACATGGGGGATGATTTTGCTGATTGATCTATCAATTTTTATCGATGAAGCAAGCTTCAATATCGACGAGTGTCTCGCACCTTCATGCGACTGAGGAAATTGCCGCCCATTATACCGCTGTTCCTCTTCGGGGGCTCGCGGACAACAACGGTTCGGTCCGCCTTGTGGTAGGTCACGATGAAGCGCCTTCCCTCGTCTTCCGGAGCGTCAGTCCTGGTCATGCGGCCGTGAGGTTTTGGCGAGGCAACGCAGAACACGTATCGTGTATAGTGACCATACACGTGCTGCGCGGGGGGGGGGGGGGCTAGAAGACTATCGGGCCGGGCCTCCAACAACCCCTTGAAGACAAACGCGGCGATATCCCACGCCCCTATCGCGTAAGCAGGTCTGCTTTGTCTTACCGTAAAAATGGTATGCCTCTGTAACATGGCAGCAAGAGAGGGAAGAAGGAGCTGTTTGAGCTGCCGGCGCACCCAGTGAAAAACCAAACACGTTTTCGACTCTCTGTTTCCTTCACGTGTTCGCCACTATGGATAGTAAAAACCTAGCACTCGCCTGAGCTCGGCCGTGTAGCGAAACATGACGTCCTCGCCTCGGATCTTGCGCGGCGGGCTCGGGATGAGCGAAGTCGATCGCGAGACCATGTCTTCGTCGTCGTCTCCGGCGGTGAAGGTATCCACGGACGGAGGAAGCACGGGGGGCTCGTACACGGGCTCGGGGGTCGGTGCAGGCGAGGTTGGCTGTCCCAACCGCACGCCTTTGCTCGCGTAGAACTCCCTTGTGTGGCCGTCGGCGTCCACGAGGACCAGCGGCCGCTCGTACAGGTTCAGCTATATACCACGACAGAGTGCGTGCGCAGTATGAGCAACAATGGGGAGCGGGGAGGGGGGGGGTATACTCATGTCATGGATGGTCGTAGTCGTATGGCCATAGACCCTCGCATTCCTACAATGCCGGGACGGAGGGGACGGAGGCAGGGCACAAATTGAACCGAGGGGTACCGCGGCCAGCCGTCTTTCCATGCACCAGTCGCGATCGACAGCAATCACCTTCGCACTATTTCCCAACTCAAAACATCAAACGCGTGCTGTCGTTCTGCAATCAACGCGCCGGGGTGACAACTGCTCGACCGAATCCCATCATCACCCCCAGCACGAAGTTTACGGTAGCGTTGACACTACTCCACCTGCTGGAAGTATCGAAGGGGAGGGCTGGGGCAGCTCCAACAGCATGCTCTCATTTGAGAGTATTGATCCTTTTGTAATGGAGGATACCTTGTTTTTCGTAGGCCTGGTAGTCAGACTTGCCCTATAGGCGTAGCAAAGCAACGCCACGGTATATAGGGGTGGCGCCTTATTATTCTCTGAGCTCCCCCACACGAGGAGCTCACTGATCTCATCCGAAACAGAACATTTGAATAGTTTGTTTTCGCTCAACCCGGCCAAGCGTTTCCATACGCTACGCTAGTCCTCGAAGACATATTCTACTCTTCACGTGTTCATACTACCCGGTATACCAATGGTTGCTCACTCGAGGAGCTCAACCGGTCAGGAAATATCCAGCCAAAAAACGGTATACCCCTATGCGGCACTACCGTGGGATGAGGCAGAAGTCAGGTTTGTCGTAGGCATATATATAGCAGTCAGACCTGTCGTAGGCATGTATATCAGTCAGGCCCATCGTACACATTTATTGTACAGCAGTCGGGGAGCGTTTTACCTCCACTCCGATGTCGAAATCACTCCAGTGGTAGGCCTCGCTCGAGGCACCCCCCGAAAGGGACTTGGGGATCCGCCCCCTCTTGACCATCACCGGTACGGGATCTCTGCCGGAGTTGGGGCCATGCACTGAGCGAACTTCGATCGTGTCGTCCGAAAGGAAATAGTGAACCTGTACACGGTGAAATCATGGTGGTGATGAGGATGCCGATGGTGGTGGTGGTGGTGGTGGTGGTGGTGGTCCGAGGAGGTTAAGCTACGAGGGAGTGGGAGCCTAGAGGGGTTTAAGATTCGAATGTTCTCTTTTCTTTCATCAGGACTACGTACTGATTTTATCTTCTTCCCCAGAGGGCTAAAAACTTTGGAGTCCACACGTTGTGAAGGGATAGCTACATGCTTGCAGGGGGAGACCGCTAACAACGACTACTATTTCTCGAGATATGTTATGTGATTTACTGCACATAAGACGCGTTCTACGATAGAGGTATGATTGTACATTTCCGCTAAAACGTTTTCAGAATGACGGGGTTTCATAATCCGAAATCGCTGGAAAGCCAACCTTGGTTCGAAGGGCCTTGGTTCGAAAAATTACCTTTTTGTACACTTGGGCCATGGGGTCATTCATCGGGATACAATTTGATTTTTGCTGAAGTCAGTTTTCGGGTGAGGTATGGAGCTCCATAAGTGAGGAGCCTCAGAAAATTCAGGGTGAACCTCTATCGTAGAACGCCTCATAAACGCATCAGTTCGAGATGAAAGAGTTTCATGGTGTACACAGATACGTACCTGGTACGTTTTACCATGCAAGTCCAGGACAGACGAGGCTGATCTACTCTACCACGCGCATTTGATTTTAGTAGTTGCCTTCCAAGCTATTGCAGCGTGAGCGTCATCTACCTCAAAATCCATCGGACAAACAGAAAACGAAGCCGTCGTGCGAAAAAACACGAAGTTGTGCGGTATCACCCAAAAGCTTGATGCACATATGTACAGTAGGCTACACTGTTAACAATACATGTTACGACAGTTGAGTCTGTAGCGATGCGCACGATTGATTCCAGGCCGATATTTTTTTATCCGACGACGCCGAATAAATCTTTTGCTATGATGACGTATCGGCGCCCACCATGCACAAGCAACAGGAACAAGGTCTACTGTACGTTTTCACCCTTCACACCTCGAACCGCTGGATGTCGCCGTACAAGCTCTCGCGGTCGTCCCAGACTGCGTGGAAACGTAGCACGTTGCGGTCGTACTTGATGAATCCGGCCCTCCCGCTGTTGTCTACCGTGTTGCCGAGAGAAGCCTCCGCGAAGACTTTCATGTCGTTCTATTCATATCGTAAAAATATCGCACGGTCGCAGAGATTGTGGGCAGGGGTCGAAGAGAACTTGATGTGAAGGACCGACGAATATCAATAGCAGGGCTCTTCACGGGCCATGACCCCTACCCGTGGGTCGGGTCAGGAAATGTTCGAAATCTCACAGGTTTGGTCAGATTGAATCACGTCGGGCCGGGTCGGGTCGCATCGGGTCAGGATGTTCCCAATGGTTCACGGATCGCGCCGGGTTACTCTTACCCGACCCGACCAGGCATGACCCGAGAGGTTTGACCTGACTAGTGAGCAGTTCTGATACGTTATTATCAGGCAGTAGGTTTTGTCCCTTTTAACACGGACCTCTTCTTAGAGAGGCGTGTATCACGACCGGGGGCAGCACCGACAATTTATGAGAGGCTGCTCTCGTATGGGTCTCTTTACGTCGCCCTGAAAATACCGACTCGAAGACAAAAAAAAAAGGAAAAAAGCTTAATATCCCGATGATCGTTCTCCCCATGGCTCTCTCTGCTGTAAGTACGTGCAACGAACCGGGTTGTGAACCATGGAACGGGATTCCAATCCTAGTGGGTAGCTCTTGAGTGTCGAGGGACCCGTCACTGAGGAACGATTTCCCCAAAAATGTGCTACCTACCCCCCGATCGGAGCACATGTCTGCCCTGGGCACACGAATGATGCGAGGTATTGTCGCGGGAAAGGAAGGGAAGGGAAGGTAGCAGCGTGATTTATCTGGGGCATCGATCCACGCCCGCAACACGCAAGCCCACTGTACAGACAGACGGGTATGGTCGAGAGGTGGTCAAGACGGATCTCGTCCCGAGCAAGAGGGGTTGGCGTTCGAGCCACGGGCGGTGGTAGTGGTAGATACTATGAATTTCTGCTGGCGGATTAAAATTAAAGGATCTCGTAATGCGAGGGAAATTAACTCAACGTTGGAGCAACGCTGGCGACCAATACTTTCCAAATTTGACGAACGCGCCTTTAGTTATGCACACGAGAACGTAAGAGTCCGGCATAGTTGTTGCTCGGGGTACGTATGATATCGTACTGGTGCTTCGTGCGGTATATGGTTTCCCGGTAAGGGGGCTACCCCGACTTTCACTGCCGCGCTTGGGCTACTCGAGTGAGTGGCGGTGCACCTCACTCAAAATTGCACACGAAAACAATGTGTTAGCGCAGCGTAACTAACGAACCCATGATATGGTGCGTATCACGAAACCAAAGAATCACAAAGCCTCATGACGGTAAACAAATAGGGGAGTCACTCGGCAGAGTGGCTCTGAGTGGCCGCAAGGCAAGGGCCCTAGCATCGACCCTTCCCTGCCGAAGCTCAAGTCAGTATACCATACCTTGATTATTTTGTGCTGGACGGTGGGATCGCATCCGGTCTGTCGCGACATGAACTCCTTGCGGTCTACCGAGTAGCGATCGACGGGGAACGGTATCGCCGACGCCTCAACTCTCCCGTAGCGCTCCCGGAGGAGCCGGCGAGTGGCGCCGTTCGAATCCACCACATGAAACCGCCTACCGTACACGTCGATCGTGCCACCGACAGAGATGTCGTCAATGTTGTAGCACCCGGGTCGCCCCTGCGAAAAAACCCACCGCCGTAATCGAGCGGCTTAGGACCGGGCTAGAAGCGTTACAAAGGTGGCGCAGCAAGTATTCTAGCTGGGATGAAACGGGGAGCATGGTATAGTGCGAGGGGTAGCAGGGAGACCAGGAACAGTCTCTCGTGGGCCGAATACTTTTTCAGTACGGAGAACGGCGTGGGGTGGGGTGATAATAGGAAAGACACGGCACAACTGTTGTACGTAGAACTTAGTACTTCGATCTTCTTCCAATAATACCGGGCGGGTTGACAATGAACACGTTCGGTGGGAATTAAGTCACACATTATCTTGTCTGTATCATGTATACCTAGAGGGCTGGATGCTGGAAAGCATGTTTAAAAAAAAACTAAACCACCGCTGTAGAGGCATATATCGACACAGCCACTATCCACGAGAGCAATGCGAGTACTGTACTGCGGTACCAATAACACTAGCTAGCTACCTCTGCCGGCAAGAACCCTGACAGCAGATGATGATTGCAGGTCGATTATGCAATTCGCCTTCCTGTTTTGGCGCTGGAACACATCACGCAGAAAAAAACACCACATAAACATACGAACAGAGTAAACTGCGATGTCACCTCCGGGTACGGTATCTGATGCCGCTTCACCATGGTGCCCTGAGGCATCCCGCTGTTCTCCTGTCTGCACTCGTCGATCTGCACGGAGGAGTCTTCCAAGTACACCAGAATCTTGCACTTGCGCACGCGATGATTTTCTAACGGCGACTCGTCGACCGCCTCCTTGAAGTACGCGTCGAACTGCATCACCAGTCCGGAATTGGTCACGAATCCGGCGGTTGACAACCCAGCCCCCGCGGCGCCCAAGAGGGGCGATCTCCCGACGGGTGCTGTTCCTCGACGGATGCCCAACGAAGTAGAGGCGGTCTTGTGGTGCAGGTCCAAGAGGGTTTGCTGCTGCGGCACCTGCGTGGCACAAGATAACCGACCCGTTGGTACGTGTACCATTGACCACGCACGAGTATATATGCCGTTGGTCATATAATGACCGCGTAGAACAGTAGCTTAAAGTACAGCAGTAGTCGTAGCTCATGCTTTTGGAACAAATTAACGGCACACCACGACCGTATTGTCTGACGGCTATATGAACGGTAACTCTTATCCACACTCGAGCACCAGCGCTTAACTGTAAGACATCTGCACTGCTGCCTGGCGTACGTGGTAAGCACGCGATGCCTCTGTGGGCTGCCGCTGCCGCAACCTCTGCACGATGTATGACCTTCGTGGTCATAAAGTATGATCATCGCGGTCATGTAATGTACCAGGTATGCGCGTATATGATTGAGGTCACCTGCTCGAAGAAATGAGTCCCATCGGTGAACTCGAAGTCACCCCCCCTCCCTCTCGGTCTGGCCTTGTTGGCACGGAAGTGGGGGAGGTTCGGCAATACGGTTAGAGGCTCCATATGTCCCCCGGAGCAAGCAAGCGCTCGCACACCTACCTACGTGAGCGCACAGAAGTCACACCTCGCAACGAGACGCACTACAGCTATAGGCCGTTCGTGGTCCTCGCAGTCTGTTCGTCGCCCGTCCCCTCGAACAAATCATTAAAAAATGAAACGCTTTATTAATGAAAAATGATATGCAGGCGTTTTGGTTCCAAGCACGAACCTCTCAACGAAACACGAAGCATCGTAAGCGGCACGTACACGTCGCGTGGCACATAGAATCTATCTTGGTCGCTGCTGTAGCAGTAGCCAGCCCGCTCCATCCGGCTCCACGCGCTCCTCGGTACCAAAATCAAAACCATGAGTCCTCCGGCAACACAGGAATGCCTCTTCTGTGCCCGAGCGGCCATGATTGCCGCAGCGATCGCTTGTCTCCTACAGCCTACTTCGGCTTTCATCAGCAACGGAGTGGCTGTTTTTGCAGGTTCCCACACCACCCCGACCCCTACCCTACCCTGCAACCGCGAGGCGCTCACGGTCACCAGGCACACGTACCGGCACGTTGACGGGGCATCCGGAGGCGCTGCCCGCCGACTTCGACGGTCGGTTTTGATGGTGACGGCGGCGGCTCCGGCGCCAGGGGCAGCAGAGCGTCTCTCTCCTGCAACAACATCCAAGCAGGTTGGCGTGGGAGCAGCAGCAGCAGCAGCAGCAGCAGCAACAACAGGAGTAGGAGGAAGTGTGCTTGAGCGCGTGAAGAAGCCATTGCGATCGCTTGCCGAGGCTAAACGCGAGATGCTGCACCTTTTCTCGCTGTCGTCCGCCGGGGTTGAACTGACTAGCGACCAGGAGGAGCGCGCGGGTTTTCTTCTGGAGACGCTGGAGGGTAACTTCACCCCCATACAGACCGTCGGCTTTTTCAACCTCGCGGTACAGGTGCGTGTCCGTGTCAGTGTGGCCGAGCTTCGAGCGAGCATCGAGCAGCGTTCGTGTACCTCGTAATATATACGAGTACGTACGTACGTACTCGTACGTACTCGTACGTACGAGTCTCCGGTATATGGCCGGCGTTGGGCTGAAAAATCTCCAGCTTACGTTTCAATATGTACAATGATCAGTCGAACTCACAGCTGACGTATTTCATAATTTTATAAAATGATGTTTTGCGAAGTTCAGATTATGGTTGAGTTCGGCCTATTTCTATTGCTCCCGTTTGCACTTTGCTTTCGAAGTTGTATCGTATTAATGCGTAACCCCCCGCCCGGAGACGGGGGGTTGGAGAAGGGGCTGCCCCAAACCTGCACGTGATAGCGCAGTGAACCAGAGGCAGAACTACAGATCCATATATATATGTGATGCAGACTAGTTTTGAGTTCAGGATGTCCGATGAGAGCAAGTCACCGGAGGCCGAGGCTAACGCGGCTACTACTACTGCTGCGCGAGAGGCTCATGCTGCTTTGATTGCTGCGCAAGCGCAGGCGGAGGTAAAATGCTCATGCTCCTGTAGGTGCTGTGCAAGCGGAGGAGGTCGACGCACGCCGTGTCGAGGCCGCGGCTGCTGGGCGAGACGAGGCCGAGGCTCGCCAGGCCACTGATGCTGCTGCTGCCGCTCGCCGGGCCAACGCTGCTGCTGCTGTTGTTCCTCCATCTATGCCGGCGGCCTCGGGGGGAGTGGTATCAACGGTTGACGTGCTGCATTGACAGAACCAGGGGGCCTCTGAGTTTTCCCGCATCGATACGGAGATACTCAGCGTCAAGTCAACGTTATTATAGACAACGTGTTTCTGTCTGTTGGCGGCCTTCGGGACGCCGTCGTCGGCGGCGCATCCAAGACCGCGCACGTCGAGGTCCTTCTTCAGCAGTTTGTGGCCATCTTCGCCGACCGTGAGCCGGCCGTGCGGGACAGCGGGGACGCGAGGGAGCGTCACGTCCAAAAATCGCAGCTCACGAACGAACCAGATGTCCCCCCCATTCGATTATCTACTGCTGCTGCTGCTGTATACCTTTTTCGGGCAGACGTTTTTCCCCTGATTTTACGTTGTCCGCTGCACGGCGGTTAGATGATGCTTGCCGGCTGCGATCTACGTTATTTTCGACGGGTGTTGTAGTCTGTACGGCACGGCTCTTCTTGTGGAATATCTCATGGCGGCGAGAATAGGATCTGTGGATGATCTGTGTACGTAAATCGTGATCTGTCGTGTATATGTAAAAACAAAGGAACCGAGGCTGCCCCCCCCCCCTCCCTCCCCCCCAACCGGCATTGCAGGGATGCGAGGGTCTATGGTCATACGACTACGGCCATGCACGATAATGAGTACACCCCGCCAGCCGCGGCCCTGTTCATCTAAACCCTTGAACTGTTTAGTACGTGGGACAGACAGATCATGATCTATCTAGAGTAGAGAATGTAGTTCTTCGCCTACCTGCCGTTATGAGATGTTGTTGTGCAGGATCTGTGTAGTGCAGATCCAACCCAAGAAACGTGTGCTACTGCTCACAGACAGTAGATCGTGCGGCTTAGTCGGCTCCCACCCTGTCAATACGAGCTAGATCATGCAGATCAAGGACTCATCCGTCCTGAAAGGTCTACACTAGATCATCAAGTGGGGATCGGTGACCGATCCGATGAGTGGTCTGTTTGGCGGAACCTCCTCCACCATCCCCCCCCCCCCCCCCTCCTGTCGCTCGACGCGGGAGGGGTCCCATTTCAAGGGACCCCGCGATAGGGGGCGTTGGCATAGCAGGGACCTCTACTCCCTTCAGCACTACCGTATTGTCCGTTAAAGGATGCCATTAGTAGATAGTGTAGCCAAGGGTGTACCAGAAAGCAGAAGATGATCCGATCGAATGAGACCATCGCCGATGATGAGCCTCGCACGTCGTACTCCTCTGTTTTTCTTCTTTTTTTTCAACATAGTTACGAGTTATGTGCCCTGTCAGGTATCTGGTACCAGGTACCTGGCATACATCTAGTTCGAAGCTCGCAATACTGTGTCGAAATATCACATTAGTATAAACTCGCAAAGCTGAGTCTTGAGGCGTTTTTGAAAACTTTGATTTCACAGCTTATTTATTTATTTATTTATTTTCTTCCTATTACGGGGGACCATAGTTAGTAGGACGTATGGTATACACAAAAACCTTTATATTTACCTATTTTGACGAACAATATTTGGCCCTATTTACTATGGCCCCACGTAATACTGTAGTATACCTGGTACTTCAAAGCTTGCAGAAGGGATGAGTTTCGAGGGGGAAAAAAATCGGTATCTCCGGTGAGGTGTCTCTTTTTTTTTGCAATTCCAGAAACAGTTTTTTTTTTTCTGTCGGGTTACGTTTTCCCTATTTATGCTGACTATAATAGGGATCGATATTTTCTAGCTGAATATTGTCGAAGGAAAAATGCAACAGTATGCATTTTGTAAAAGGTTCCTACTTCGACCGTGATTTCAATTGCTGTTTTTTTTGTCGTTGTTGTTGTTGCTGCGTTTCTGTGTAATCTTGCCACGTTTTCTGAAACTTGTTCATGCCGTTTGCGCTACGTACGTACGTACGTACGTACTGTTGCTGCTGCTGTTATGTTTCGCTGTCCATGTTGCGATTTCTTGCGATACGTTGCGATGCAATCCAATGCGATGCGGTGCCGTTGTGGCCAGGGCGACTGGCACTTGGCGTACACAAACACTCCCATGAGGCCGATCGGACCGCGCTTTGAGGTTTCGGAGCTATACCAAAAAATCGCCGCTGGTGAAGGGGGGGAGGTGAGCGGCGCCGTAAAAAGAGCCTGGGCTCCACGATAGCATGCAGTGGTAAGTGGTACTGTAGTATAGGTCACTAGTGGTGGTAGTAGTGGTGCTATTAATAGTAGTAGTAGTAGTAGTAGTAGTAGCAGTAGTAGCAGTAGTAGTAGTAGTAGTAGTAGTAGTAGTAGTAGTAGTAGTAGTAGTAGTAGTAGTAGTAGTAGCAGTAGTAGTAGTAGTAGTAGTAGTAGTAGTAGTAGTAGTAGTAAAAGTAGTAGTATTTTGTGATGATGCAATAGTGTATCTCTTCAAGTTTTGCTTTACTCTTACCAAATTTTCGGACTTTGGTACAGGTTTGGTTTGGGTCTTCCGGGTCCTGGGGCGCTGGTTCAAGCACTAGTTTGTGGCAGCACTACAAACAGGGTGGGCGCGAAGTATGGTTCGAGGGTATTGGTCTCATCCTCAGGTAGAAGCGGGCCTTTACTGCTAGCGCGTCTATCCACGTATCCCGTTCCCCCTCACAGACCCGAATCAGTGGTGGATGCCTTTTTTCTAGAATCGAAACCCCAAGCGTGTTGATATTTAGCCGAACTTCGAGGGAAACTTGAAACACAAAGGAAGGATGCCCCCCCCCCCCCCTACGCCTTCCCCCCCATCCCCACCCCCCAGCCCACCCTCCTCCTCCCTCCCCCCCCCCCCCCTCCGCCTTCGCAGGGAAGCCTGATGAATGTTCTCGAGTGGAAGCTGCTGGACGAGGACGTGGGCGGTCGGTTCGAGGTGGACTGTGGGTACCGGTTGGATCCTCGAGGCCGAATGAACGCTTCCGTTCTTGAGCACCGCCTAGTGCCGACCAACAAGATGCCTCAAGACCCTCAGGAGCTGGTGCGGCTGCTGCAGAGGGCCATGCCGCAGGAGATGTTCGACCCTGACGCCCACGCCCTCGATATCACGGTGAGCGAGCGATCTACATGCCGGAGGGGAGGGGGCGGGGGGAAGGGAGGTGGGGCGTGCTGGCACATGCGACATACCGGCGTATATTTGTTGCTGGCCGTTAGCTGCCCTTAGTTTTGTGTCCTGATAGTGCGCTTGAGGTACCCGCGCACGCTGTCGTGCGCAAACCGAAACCCCCAAAACAATTGCGTGTGGCGCGACCTGGATCGTTTCCTTTCCTCATTCATGGACCCCTCTGATTGTTTTCGTAGCTTTTCGTTTTTCACGTGCATGCGTGGATTTTCTTTCAAAAAAAGCAGTTTTCGTTTTTGTACGCATCGTTTTTGGTTGGCGCATCTCGCGCTCGCGGCCGACAACGAAACGCACACACGCACGCACGCACGCACGCACGCACGCACGCACGGACGCTATCCAACCCAACCCAACCCAACCCAACCCAACCCAACCCACGTCGCGTGGGCAAACTCTCGTACGGTGACACGACCTCGGCGGACATATCGGTATCGACCCAACGTCGTCGACACGAAAAACGAAAAACGCACAAAGTTCATGGACGAGAGCGTGCGCATCGTGAGGATGCGAGGGGCGAAGCTGGAAGGCCGGCTCAACGTCTTCGCGCGCAAAAGCGCACTCCCACCACAACAGCCATCGTCACCGCCGCTGCCGCTGGTGGAGCCGAAGCGGGAGGGCGAGGAAACGGGATAGACAGAGCGCAGGACGGACGAGCCCAAGAGAAGAGTGGACGCAGAAACGGGGACAGATCTTGCCTGGCACGACTGCATGGTACCAGGGTCTCGCGACGGCGGTATTGACGAGGCCCTCCCTCCCTCCCTCCCCGCCCTGATGATGTTTTTTTAGGGAGTTGTTTTGTTAGCGGCGGATGGTGCGGGATCGGGGCTAGTCGTTTTTCCGCTGTTGATGTTGGGAGGGGCGAGGAAGGCGGCGAGAGGGAGAGCAGCAAGGGGGGGGCGGTGGGGTTGGCAGCGGGGAGGGGGGGGGCAGGGGAGTGCGCAGAGTGTGGTGCTCTGTGTTGTTGTGCCTCTTCCTTGTTACGCGCCGGAGTCGTCGGCGAGTTTTTTTTGTTCTTGTTCTCATAACGCGGCGGGGTGCGCTCTCGAGAACAGCTCGTGGTTTTCCGTGAGGTGTAGGTGTTGTAGAGGTGTGGGGGAGAACGGGTCTGGTTGAAAGTCGGTGGGCCGTTCGGTCGAGATCGGCTAGATGGTGGTTGAGGGCGGGCTTTGCCTCGTGGTGTGTTGTGATGTTCGTTCCGTCGTTGGCGTTCGTTCCGTTTATTGGCGAGGTACCTTTCTTTGTTTCTTCGTGACGTGGTATTGTATCATGGATGTAGCCGGAGTTTAGCGAGAGTGCTCGAACCGATGGCATGAGGGCTAGGTTGATAGGGGGGGGGGGGGGAGTGTACTTATGTCATGCGTGGCCGTAGTCGTTGGCGGTAGACCCTCGCACCCGTACAACGCCGGGACGGAGCACGTCGGGTTTTCACCGACCAGGCAGGCATTGCTGGGGGGGCGGGGGCGGGGGGTTGGAGGGTGTACAAGAAAACGACACCGTGTTTTGCATAGAGAGTAGAACCCATAGTTTAGCCGTGTTTCCTCCGGCCTCTGCGGCAGACTCCTTCGGCTGCTGCATGCTGCGTGGAAGGCGGGGGGGGGAGGGGGGGGGAGGGGGGGGGGGGCGGACGCGCCACGGAAGTGAGGCGAGCGCGTGTGACGCCTCCACCAGTAGCACTCCTGTCCGGATAATTAAGGAACGTTTGGTTATTTATATTAATACCCAAAATATCCTTACATTTCCAGACAAGAGTGGTACGATAGTCAGGGTAGCACGGCTTGACGAGTGATGATGCCTCTTGAAGGATGCTGACGCTGTGTGTGTGTAGCGAAGGGTCTCCGCTTGTGCAACCTTTTGTGTGAGGAGGTTCTTGGCCGCCGATTGTTGCGCCCGTGGGCAACGGAATGCACTCGTGTGTGTTTGACGTCGACCCGGAGACGTTCGTTGCTCCTGCACTGGTGTGTACCGGTATGCTCAACCGTTGGTTGGTCGTTCGATTGGTTGATTGATTTAATGACGATTGGTTGATGGATTGATTGTGATTGTCGTTAAATCTAGTTTAGCCCTATAGCGGTAAAATTCCGTCTTTTGTCCTGTTCTGTTTTTTTATGGTATTGTTGAATATTAATAAATGCGGGCTCACAGAATGAGAGTCGTCCTACCCCAACAATACTCTGGTGCTTGCCTTAGCTTTTAGTTATCGTGCGTCGGGTGCACAGTACCACTCCCTCCTTCCCCCCCTCCCTCCCTCCCTCCCTCCGCCAGTCGATTTCGGTCAATTTGCCCCGCTGCGCATAGAGTAGGTAGTACTCGCAGTGTGTCATGTGAGGCGCTTCTCCGACGTGTATTATTTGCCGAAACTTCGGTCCGAAGCCCGGAGGAGGGCTTGTTAAGGGCTTGACCCAACTTTTAGACGAAATGGTTGGAATATATGCTCGACACTAATACTCAAACCCTTACACATCGTTCACCCCTCGGGATCGACTTGAGAAATTCTCGGAGTGGCGATGTAATGAGGAGTTACAACAGCGGCAGTAGTTGCAGGTTATGTTTGCCGAAGTTCGGCCATGTCGTACAGTAGACACTCCTCCTGAGTCTTCGAGAACACTCGTGGTACTACTGCTGTATATACCACTGGCCCGAATTATACGGAACGTTTTTATAGCAGTATGCAATCCAAGTGGTGCTTCCTTTTGGAGACTAAAGTGGTGTTTTTTTTTTTTGTGTGTTCCGTATGAACACAGAAAAAATAAATAAAAACGTCGCCCGCGGTGAGGATTATAAAGTCAGCGTGGCCGAACGACAGCGGAACGGCTACTACATATGGCACAGAAAAAGTACGTAAATACTCGATACTATCACGTGCGAGGGTACCGGTTCCGCTGAGTGCCTTCGTCATTCACCACTGGGTCTTAGGAAACGTGGTTCCCGTGCGGCCTGTCCCGCGCACCGTCTATACATGCACCATCAAGTAATAAAAGTACACTGGCTGACCCCTGCTACGTACGTACCTGGTAACGGTATACCAGGTATGACGTAAGAATATACCAGGTATACGAGTACCTGGTAGGTACTTTGAATGTACTATTAATATAACAAGAAAAAAAAAAGTATTTTCGTTTTCTTTTTCAATGCTTCTTTCTTACTCGTTAGGTTGAGAGACGGCTGTTCGACCTGAAGCCGTCAAAGGTCAACCGACACCATCAAAAACAAAAACAAAACGGTCCCCTATCCCCATCCCCCGCGCACGCCATATAACCACCAAACCCCGCTCACCGATCCCACGGTCGACCCTAACCCCCCAACCGCAACGCCAACGCCACTATTCAGAAAGTAATAACTACAACTCACCTATCACAACGGGGTTGCCCATAATGCATCGTACCAGGTACATTTTTTTCCACTTCATCTATCTCGAGACAGCGGCAGCAGTCGGTGCACCACTGCAAACACCACTCACTACCACTGCAACCCGTATCTCGCGGCAGCTGGCGCTCAATCCGCACCCGGTTTTGGCCTCTAGTCGCACGGAGACAACCTATCCGCTGTTTCCGTTGCTGTTGTAGCATAGAATTTACTGCCACTACTCGTACGCCGTTGTTGGACTCGTGCGTGCGTGCGTGTGTGCGTGCGCGTATCCCTGACACGAGTATAGGCATCAGGTTCTGCACTGCTTGGGCGCTCGGCGCCCTTTTTGGCCTTATTCGCATTTGTTTTGCTTGTTTGCGCATAAATAAGCAGAACATTTCGTACTCGTACTCGTACCAAGTCCGAGTAAGTACGGCGTGTTCACAGTAGCCAAGGCACATGTTCGGTCCTCCACGCAAGAAAATTGGTGGGACGGACACGACCGCCTGTCTGTCCGCTTATTCGCTGGCTGATTTCAAAATCGCGCACGACTACCAAAACGACCCCCCCCCCCCCATGCCACGTCCATTCGTCGATCTGCTGCGTCGCGCATTCCTACCATCATGTTCCGCGAAAAGCCACTCGATCGCATAGAGTCACACCACGAGAAATTATGAGTGACCGCGCGCGAAACCGCACACTCTCGAGACATGCCCCCCCCCCCACCCAAACGCGCGCGAGCGCCCCATCAGCCCTGCTCGTTCGACCCTCCCCCCCCCCTCCCCTCCCCTCCCCAGAATCAAAAACGCAAACAAACGACCACTTCTTCCTCTCTCTGCTCTGGTCAAGTCGCCCTATGAGAGGCCACACGACCGTTTCCATCCGTCCTCTGTCCCCGCTCCGATGCCACAGGGAGGCGCAACGTGCATACCGTAGCGCCCGCCCCCTGACCCCCTACCTCTCCTCTCACCCCCACCCCCCAAAAAAGCCGTTCGGAAGGCGCACAGAGCGCCCGAACGTCCGGTGTAGGTAGCGTCCCCTGACCCCCTACCTCTCCTCTCAGCCACTATCCGCTACAGGGAGCACAGCTGTCCCCACCGCTGCGCTGCCCCTCGCTGGGCGTGAACGGCAAACAAACAAACCAAAAAAACGCCCACGGCTTCAGGGAGCAAGGAAAAGAGAGGATCGAGCGCACAAAAAAACACACACACCCCAGTACCACACATTATGAGAGGCTTTTATGAACTCCTTTGGGACTTCAAGGCAACGCCTCCTTAAAGGGGGAAACCAAGTGACAACATAAAAAGTGACGAATGCGTACAGCATCGGTCGGTCCCACGACGCAAGCAGCCCGGGCCGGTGGAGGTAGTAATGGGTGTATACCCGACAGATACACGGCAGGAGGGCCATTTTCCGACACCTACCTGCTTTATGTAAGCCGCACGGATGCCATAGCTATTATAGTCGTACCTGCTGCTTCGCGCTCTCGCTTGCCGGTTGCCAAAGAAGACCGCCAACCCGGCATAGTTTTGGTTATCTACACCCGGGTCCAACAAGGGTCAATATGGTGATCCAACAGGGATCAGTATGGTACTTGTACGTACATATGATAATGGAATCTCGACGTCCGAACTTGACGAATCGCAGGTCCAGAAGCTATACAGTAACAGCAGTGAGTGGCTCGTCATCAGGCGGGGGCGGGGGGTGGGGGGCAAGAAAGACAGGGGGGGGGGGGGGGGGGCAAGGAGCATTATCGTCGTCGTTGTTGTGGCAAACGGGCCAAAACAACAAAAACGCCTTTTTCTTGTACGTGTACTGCGCGGACTAAAATATTCCCCAGTAACACAGGTACCCGCCACCGCATACCCCATACATAGCCTGTCTCCCCCGCCCAGACCTCTCCTCGCGACAGCCAGCAGCAGCATCAACGAACCACTGAAAAGAAACGGCGAAACAAAAAAGAAGAAAGAAAAGACGTACGTAGCCAAACACCAAAGCACAAAAAAAGAAAAAGATACAAAAGCTCGTACGCATCTATTTTTTCGCTAGGCGTGTCGCAACACATCGTCAGTCGTCACAAACCCGGTGGGTAAGGCAGTACAAGTATAGGCACAAACGCAGTCAGTAGCCGTCAAGCGGCATACCCCGTGCGGCAAAAACAAAAACAAAAACGCCATCACGCACGTACGTAGCATGATACGCACGTAGCATACAGGAGGAGGAGGAGGAGGAGGAGGAGGAGGAGGAGGAGGAGGAGGAGGAGGAGGAGGAGGAGGAGGAGGAGGAGGAGGAGAAGAAGAAGCCGGAGAAAGATGGGAGGTGCAAAAAAGAGCTACATTACGTGGTACGCGCTGGTGCTGCCTGCGGCTTCTTACAGCGACACCACCACAGGCGTTTCCCCCCGCCCACCCCTAGAGATACATACATACAGTACGGCTACAGTAAGCCAAGGCCAAGGGGCGACGAGCAACTAGCTGCTCACGGCGGGGGGGGGGGGGGGGGGGGCGGGGGGGGCGGGCGCAGATTCCAGAACAAGTTCAATGGGCGAAGGAAGGAACTTCAAAACCCGTAACAGGTTTGGCGAGAAGAGGGGAAACAAAAAAAACACACACGCACGAACGAACCAACCGCATTTGTAGGTCCAATCTTTACCCGAGAGGGTGAAAGGGGCGTGAAAGTCGCAAGGCAAGCGCGGCTCGGCTCTCCGACTCGCAGGAGGCGACTGCCCCCTAACCAGAAGAAGGGAGCAAACAAAGAAAAACAAGAAGAACAAAAAAAAAAACAGGAAAACGAAAAGAAAAAGCACACACGTCCAGCGCCCACACCGTTTTTTTTCACTACCGCCTCCTCCCCGTTTACAACAGGTTCGGTGGAAGGGAGAGAGGAAGGGATTGCGCGGGAGGGGGGGCTCGGAGGGAGGAAGGGAGAGAGGGAGGGGGAGACAAGCAATCTCTTTTTTCCTTGCTCCCTCCCGCCGTACGATAATTCTCCTCCCCCGCGACGAGAGACTGCACACACCAACAGTAGCGAACCAAACACGCAACGCCACAGGCAACACCAACATCAACAAACAGCAGCAGCAACGGCGGCAGCAGCAACAACAACCGCCAGCGGAGGAAGGGCGTGTGGTTGGGGGGGGGGGGGGGGGGGCAGCACAGAGCCAAAACCCTTCCTTCAAAATGAAGCTTTGCTTTTATCCGTCTACTTTTTGCCGATACTCTTGAAACAGCGCCAGGCGACACAGGCAAAAAAAAAACGTGGCCTCGTGATAGCCTGGTACACACATCATGATGCTACCCGCTTGGTCGTAACCTCTTGCCGTCCACGCCCCTCCCCTCGCCCCCCTGCCCAGGTTCATTTGCGTTAGCCCTGCTGTGTCGTGTTTTCGCCCCAATTTCCCCGATCTGACCGACCCGTCTTTGTTCCCTCCGTAGGCCCTTTCTACATTAGACGCCTGCCGCCGGATGGCTATCTCCAGAGCCGGGCCGGAAACACACACACAGCCGTACAAGCTTCACCAGCGGCAGGCAGGCAGCCGCCACTACTACCGCCGTCTCCACGAGCAGCAGCAGCAGCAGCAGCAGCAGCACCACCACCACCACCACCACCTCCATGAGCAGCAGCAGCAGCAACAACAACGGGCAGGCATGCGCGGAGAAGCTCGCGAACAACTTCATCCATTCAGCGTTGAGGATCGAACGAGCCTCACAGACAGGCAAAGCTTTTCAAACCAAACTTTCCGAGCAAATTCTCCAAGAAAACTCTCCAAGATTTTTTTTTTCAAGCGAACCTTGGCAATACTTTCAAGCAGCAAATCTTTTCGAACTTTTTCGAGCAAGAAGCCTTCTACCAGGTATATTTTCAAGCAAAAGACTTTCAGTTTCAAGGGAAGCACGCACGCACGCACGCACGCCAGACAGCCCCCCTCTCCTTCGCCACACGACCCCCGTGGCTTTGGAGGCCGCGGCGGGGGCTTTTTGACGGGGCCGAGACTGCTTTGAGGCTGAGCCATGAGGCCTATAACCCCATCCGATCCGCTTTCGTGGTCTCCTTTCGGGGGCAAAAGTACCTGGAAAATCGATGTGCGGGTCGTACTTGAAGCAAGAAAGGCTCCCTCCCCTTCTTCTAGTGCCGCGCTTGACAGGAACACATACATCTTTCTTAACTCCAAAGGGATCTGTTTCCGAAGCGGGGGCGTGCTAGCCCTAGCGAGGGCTTCGAACAAGCACGCTGAAAGCCAAGGCTTTAAAAGGACGGGCTTAATTCATTCCCGGCAAAGAGCCGAAGGTCGGGCTTAGCGAGGTCGGGCTATTAGGTCGAGGGGTCGAAGCCATTGTCGGCGATCGATCGGTCGATCGATCGATCGATCGATCGCCTCTCGATATTTCCGTGCGGGTTTTCGGTCTCATTGCCACTGCGCCGGCTGGCTGACTTGTGACCCTCGGTGGTCGCCATCAAAACACCCACACCGGCGGGCGTTTGTCATCGCGCCGACATGCTCAGGCTTGCGGTCAACTCGCACACTGCTCAAGACACGGCGGCGGCAGCCGTGGCGGCAGAGCGAGGCGGGCGGGCGGGCGGGCGGAGGGGGGGCGGAGGCGGAGGGTTAGCACGACACACAACACACAATGCACGGCATACATGCAACACACAGCACGCAACACGACACATAACACGACACACAGGCCTAAAAGGACAAGCACGGACCGATGCGCGACTGCTTGTGAGTGGGTAGAATAAAAAGCGTCTGCGTACAAAAACAAATCAAAATAAAAAACACGCCGTACCATAAGGCTAAAGGACGCCAACACCCCTCACTTCGCCTCCCCCAGCACCCTACCCTCCCCTCTCCTTCCCTCCCTACCCCCCTCCCCTCCTTCCCTCCCTACCCCCCTCCCCTCCTCTCTCCCGCCTCCCCTCCTTCCCTCCCTACCCCCCTCCCCTCCTCTCTCCCGCCTCCCCTCCTCTCTCCCGCCTCCCCTCCTCTCTCCCGTCTCCCCTCCCCTCCCCCCGCCTCCTCGACCCCCCCTCCTGCCTATTGAAACCCCTTCCTCTTCCACCCCCACCGTCACCAGAAACATGACTTCTCGAGCCCAAAGCTACACACACGGGGGGTGGATCGTTTTTTTTTTTTCAGCGCACCTTTCAGTAGGACTCCCAACGCCTCATCTATGTGCTTCTGATATCGGTTGCGATTTGCCGACCTGGACGACCGTTCCCCACGGCACGACAAGAGGGAGGGAGGGACGGAGGGAGGGACGGGGCAGATGTAACGCTTCCACGTCAGGAAAAAATGGGAGAGAGCGCAAAAACACTGCTCGAGGTATGATACCTCGCTTACACGATATACCAGGTACGTACACCGTGACAACACTGCTGCTGCAACTGCTGCTGCTGCTGCTGCGACTGGATGGCTTTGAGTACCCCGCCGACACGACGACACGACTATCGATAAACCAAATACCCTGCCCCCCCCCCCCCCCCGGCGCGCGCGTTCTCGTGGTGTCCTACTGCTATGGCACCACGCCGTAGGGTGGCGTCTCCTCTCGGTCTGGCCGCATATATACACAGACGGCAGCCGCACGAGAAAACTCCCCCTTTGCCATGCAGGTGGACGGCGGCGGGGGGGGGGGGGGGGGGACCTTTACCTTGTGATTTTCTCCTGCCCATGCCACGCCATCCCAACCCCCGGCACCGAACGGTACCAACGGTTGATGCCCGCCCACCCGACCCATCCCAAAACCCAAAACCCAAAACCCTTCCAAAGTCCCGCATAGAATAAAAATAGACTGAAAAACAGGGCCGTTCACGGGTAAGGTCAAACCCCCCGGGTCACTTCGGATCCGGTCGGGCAAAGGGTTAACCCACCCGATCCGAACCACCCGTGGGAGTGCGAAAATCTCCTCTGATCCGACCCGATCCGACCCGACCCGATCAGACCCGTGAGATTTCGCAAAATTCCTGGCCCGACCCGACCCGGGGGTCGTCGAGTCATGACCCATGAAGAGCCTCGACCAAAATGGGGTTCTGGGTGGGGGGGGGTCTACCCCTACTAAACCTCACCCCCTGAAATCCTCACCCCTCATATAAACCCCAACCCCTGATCACCAACACTTTAACCCCACTCCCACACTATAACGGGGGCTACATTAAATAGAACCTACGGTACACACAAAAACCTAAATAATTACCGATTTTTTCTATTACGGGGGGCCATAGTTAACAGGACCAAATATTGTTAGTAAAAATTGTTAAACATATAGGTTTTTATGTATACCATAGGTCCTGTTAACTATGGCCCCCCGTAATATTAATAACAATACTTAGTCCTATTTTACTATGGTCCCCCGTAATAGGAGCATAGTAGCCCCAAACGTGCCACCCTCTTCTCCACGTGCGGCACTTTCGAGCTATTGCGGTAACCGCGCGAAGATAACTAACTGACAGGTGGTATGTATCGTCGCGACAGCAGCGGCGGCGGCGGCGGCGGCCATGGGAAAAAAAAACCGCGTCATCCCTCACTCCCCCTCACTTGTGTACGGCGATCACCAGCGTCCACATGTCTACCCTCCAAATCAGGATGCGGGAGTTGCTGCTGCTCTCGAGCGACATCGATACGCACCCGTTCCCCGCTTGCGCCACTGCAAGGTTTCCACCACATAAAAAAGGCCGAACGTGAGGAGCGGGGGGCAGGGGGGGGGGGGGGGGGCGTACTCATTTGCTGCTTGCCTTAGTCATTTGACCATTGACCATGCATCCCTTTCGAGTACACCTATCGAGGGGGAAGGGGGGGGGGGGGTGAAATTGTGTACATACTCGGGACGGCGGGATAGACGACGCCGGGTGCAAAAAAACGCAGCGCAATGCCACGAAATAAAAACAAAAAAAAAGTATTTTATTTTTTTCTGTTTTGAACGAAAACCCCCGTCGCATATTTGGAGGTACTGTAGGTTTTGGACCTCGTACTCCGAAGTACGCACACCTCGAGCAGATGACGACGTAGATGATCCACTGTAGAGCCTATTGACTTGACGTTATGAGATGCTGTGCAGGATCTGTACGATACAGATCCAACCCAGGAAACATGTCCCTAGATCATCCAGATTATATGACTCCCGTCCGGCAACATGGAGCTAGATCATACAAATCAAGGATCTATCTATCTATCTATCTATCTACCCTGAAGTATTTCCCGTAGATCGTTCAGTGGGAATCTATGAGTTGTGCGGGGTGTGGTAGTATGATAGTTGCTGTGCGGTATATATAGTAACGCACGACAAAAAAACACAAAACACGACAAAACAAACAAAAAAAAGAGGCTGCAAGACTGAAACTCAAAACACACTGACAGAACAACAACAGCATCAACATCAACAACAACAAAGTCAGATCCAAGGCGGAACTATTCATATTTATTAATAGACTCAACTCAAGTCACAGGCAAAGGTCACCGCATGCTCTAAAAACGAAAACAATACTCCAAACACGGTTGTACACTTCATGGAGACAAAAAAAACATACCAGCACCTGGTACATACAATACTACGTTTGCGACTTGAAAGGCGCTGTGGTGGCATTGTGTTGTCCATACCTTTCTTTCAACCCTTTTAGAACTCCGGTCGCGTTTTGGGGACACACTACTCAGATTCCAAGTAATTTGTCCCCAATTGTCCCCAAAACCAGACTGCGGTCCTAAAAGGGTTAAGCTATCTAACAAAGGTCCTCTAATTCATAACACTGGCCCACTAAAGCTCGTGTGGTACTAACAACTACGTAGTAGACGAAAACGCGAGAAGAAAAAAACCCAACCCAACCCCACCCCCCCCCCCCCCAACCCACCCACCCAACCACCCCACTCCCCCCCCCCCCACCCATCCACCCAACCACCCCCCCCCCCCCTCACTCCCACCCAAAACGAAAGACTAAATGAACCTGAAACTACGTAAGCAAGAAAAAAAGAAAAGAAAAGACAAAACAAAACAAAATCAACATTCAAAATCTCACTTATGTCCGTGGACAGTCCGATCAGCGCCTGGAGGTTGGCCAGCAGCCCCAGCTGGTCGATCTCCGCAGTCTGAAAGGTCTCCGACGTTTCCGTCACCACGGCGCATCTCAAAATCCCCTTCACATTCACCACTGCTCCGAAGAAGGCACCGCACCCACGTCACAAACAGCGACCGAGCATGGATAGATGCATGCGGCAGGGGGTCCAGCGGGTGGGTGGGTGGGTGGGTGGGTTAGATATAGGTGGGAACAATGATGACCCCGCTGGCGTAGTAGCGGTCATACCACTAGTGAACACCTGGTATTATACCACTTTGTCCCAAAAATGGGAGGGGGGGGGGGGGGGGGCTTTTTGATGGGATATTAGTATACAACCGGTCCTTATATATCCGTCCAGAGCGGTACGTGTCTGGTACCTGGTGACTAAACACGCGGTGCGTCGCATGTCGAAACAGGAACGTTGAACGTATCGACACACTGTTGTACACAACACGTACCTGACTGTCCCAGCTGTAGATATAAGGACATTTTTCGATGTTAAAAATTCAGTACAAAACTGTCCTCGCGTCGAGGGGCGGAGTGGGAACATATACCGGTAAGCTGAGAGGCACATACAGCTGTAGAGTATTGCACACCGAGAGAAAATATACCTGGTACTCACACACCATGAGAGAAAAGAAGAGAAAAAAAAAAAAAAAAAAAAGAGAGTGAGAAAGAAGAGAGCGGGAGACGCTACGCGGCGGAGTATTCGCGGTACCTTTTGGGGGAAAAAAAACTAAAAAATCGATACCCAGGGTAAAATAGGTGCTTCTTGTTGGAATAGAGGGAACATAGGAACAAGGCAACCAAAAAAAAATAAGTTTTTTCAACCTCTCAACACTAAAAAAAACAAACAAGTAGGTAAATAAATACATGAAATGAATGAATAAATAAATAGACAAGCGAACAAACAAATAAATATGAACACATGCATGAACAAACAAATGAAAAAAATAAATGGACATTTATGAACAAACGGGCAACGGTAACGGCGGCGGCGGCGGCGGCGGCACCCTTCTCACGTTTTCCCAGGACCGGCTGCACCGATTTTCGAACGATCCCCGGGATGCGGTACTTGAACGCCCGGAAGTCTTTCAGGTTGAGGCTAGACGCCGCGATGATGTCGTTCGCGTGCTCCTCCAAAAACGCGTTGAGCATCTGCAGCGACAGGCGGCGGCGACCACGGCGGCAGCAACGACAACAGCAATTTTAGCAACACCAACACCACCACCACCACCACCACCACCACCACCACCAACCACACCATCATCACCAACAACAATACCAACAGCGGTGGCAGCGGCGACCAAGCGCAAGCGTGAAGGCGTCGGCGTAGGGCGGCGGGGAGGGGGGCGGGGGGGAAGGGTAGCACCACAATTCAGAACATGGGGGCCAGAATCCCCCCCCCCCCCCACCCATCCCGCCCGACAAATCCCCTTGAAAAACAAAAAACCGAGGGTAAACCCCCCGCCACCCCGGAGAAACCAAGCGTCGAGATTGTTCTATTTTTTTTATGTCGTCGAATGACGAAGAGGGGGAGAGGCACCGCAGTCAGTCGGCCCGCGACAACGCTTGTCGGCATACTCAGAGATGCGCGACCCCCACCCCTCGAGATTCTCTCTCTATACCTGGTAGGGGAGATTTGTGCCTTTTTCTGCCTCCGTGTGTTGCCCGCTACAGTGACTGTGCTTTCTTTTTCGGCCGGCCGACTCCCATCTTTACTGTAGCTACTATTTCGGGGGACCATAGTAAATAGGACCTACGGTATACACAAAAACCTACTATATATTTCGCGACTTTTACTAACGATATTTGGTCCAATTTACTATGGTCCTCCGTGATATTACGGGGGGCCGTGTTAAATAGAACCTACGGTACACACGAAAACCTATATATTCAACTATTTTTAGAAAGAATATTTGGTCCTATTTACTATGCTCCCCCGTAATAGAGCAGTCAGCAGTGGTGCCCGTCTAGTGCCGGTATGCGCTAGCCAACAAGACCAGCATTACAGCGGTGACCGGCACTACTCCCTCCGACCACCACCACACTGGCGAATTCCATCAACTACTCAGCCGGCACTATAGACAGAGGGTCCACTACTGCAGTACTGCATGAGAGCTAGGATAGCTGGCCACCAACCGGCGCTATAGATGTCCCACTGCCTGCGGAACCTGATGAAGGGGGCCACACAGTAACGGCTTCGTCCACGACATCAAGTTTCATGCCACGTTTTTATTTTTTTAGTAAATTTTTTATTCCTTTCTTTTGTGTGTATGTTTCGTTGTCGTTGTTGCTGGTGACGCTGCTGTCGTTGCTGCTGCTGCTGGTGCTGGTGCTGCCGCTGCTGCTGCTGTTGTTATCTTGTCACTCGTCACGTTGACAGAAATTCTAAAACCAACCGCCGTTTTCCACTGCGAGGTTCAGCAGTTTGCCTCCTCAGTGCGGCACATGCTTCCCCCTACGTCGCGTTCCAACAACAACAAAAAACAGTTTCAATCACCAAGCCCTCGTTGCTCGGTGGTCGGCGGTAGCTCGAACCGCCATCCGTTCCACGTACCACCACGTTGTAGTTTCCTTGTCATCGGCGTATATATACACGTCCAACTTCCAATGAGAAAAAAAAAGCGATACCAGCTCTCGTCTATAACAAAAAAACGTCGCTTTTGGATTCATCCGTATCTCACTCAATTCCCGCCCTCGCCTCCACCCTCGCCCCCGCCTCCACCCCCTCCCACCCGCCCTTCCTCCGGTGCCAGTTGTTCGTCTCGTAGAGCAGCTATTGTTACGGGGGGCCATAGTTAATAGGACCTATGGTATACATAAAAACCTTTTATTTAACCATTTGTACTAACAAATATTTGGTCCTATTAACTATATGGTCCCCCCGTAATAGTAGCTCGTCGTCCCCATGACGAGAATGGCGCCACGTTACGCCCGGCCTTCACATACCTCCTACACGGCGGCACTGCCGTACACGAAACGCACCACGCCGCCTCCAGTACCGCCGGCACCGCCATCGCCATCGCTGCCGCTGCGGCCGCAACAACCGCTGCCGCTGCCGCCGCCACCGCCACCGTCGCCGCCGCGGCTGCCACCGCCACCGTCGCGTCACATCGTGCCAAGACAAGGTCACGTCATGTCGCGCCACACAAAACGCCATCTCACACGCCTCAGGCCGGTGCCAACCCCCAAGCGCGGTGGGTACCGCACCGCACCGCGACCGTCCCATGCGAGCGCTGGCATGCCAGCTCTCATCAGCCACGGTCGGTCTGGTCGGTGGCTCCGAAAACGCCGACAGACGCCCGTTCCCCGTCCCCGCTTCCGCGCGCGCGAGCTAATAAAAAGTTGGGCCGCCACAGCGGTCACGATAACAACGACAACCTCCAACAAAAAAACGAGACAGAAAAAAAAGTACCCGTGACAACGACAAACGACAAACGACAAACGACAAAGAAAACAAGACCAACTCCACGCCGTGCGCCCCGAACAAACTCGAGGCTCTCTCTCTAGAGACGATGAGAGGTGGCGGGGACAGATGACGCCTCACGCGGTGGGCGGAAGAAGGCGGGACCGGCACGCGCGAGCGCTCCTCGGCTCTCCCTCACTACGAACGAACGTACGTACGTACGTACGTACGTACGTAGCGCTTGAGTTTTTTCTCCGTGTAACACGTCAAGCCGAGAGCATGGAGACAGTAAAGGTTGGTTCGTCGCGGCTCCATTGATATTGATTCAATATCACCACCCTCCAATCGATGGCCATCTCTTCATTCGCAAACAGCGTTGTCTCTGCGACAACCAGAACAACCAGATAAGACGATAACCGGCGTCCCTAACTGGCTGGCGAGCACTGATCCACGCTAATTTTCTCCCTTGCTCCAAAGGCTCCCGAGGGTCTCCGGCGTCTTCCCTGGCGCTCCCACCTTCCCTACCCCACCACCGCCGCCGGAGCCGCTGCCGCGGTGCCGAGAAACGTGATCACGCACGCACACGCGCGGTGTCGGCGCTTGTCCGCCGCCTGTAGTTGCTCCTGCCTCCATTTTGGTATCCGCTTCTGTCTCCATCGCTGGCTAAGAGACGCGAGTAAAAGGGTTTCTGTCGATCCCTTCGCCCATCAGCCCCCCCCCCCAATTCCATCCCTCCTTCCTCCCCTCGAACCATCCGTTCCTCCCTCCCTCCCTTCCATCCGCCGACGCCCCCCTCTTCCCTTCCCTCCATCCCTCCTTCCCCACCGCCCGTCCCTCCCTCCCCACCCCCCTCGATCGAGCGACCAAATTGCGCACCAGGAGCAAGCAAGAAAGCTAAGCACGCGGAGAGAGTGGTCGGGGGACCATCGGTGCCGACGGCCGCCGTCGGGCTAGACTCCTCTGTCCTGTCTCTGTTTCGATCGAGAGCCCAACCCCAACGCCAACCCAAAGCCCAATCCCGACACACAACACCACTTACATCCTCCCAAAAACGACTACTACTATTAATATTGTTATCATTTTTACTACTACTGCTACTACTACTACTACTACTACGATTGATTCTTCTATTAAATGCTGCATGTTTATAGGGAACCGGCACGGGGCTCAATCAATACCAGGTATTAGCGCCCTTGCAACCCGACTCGGTTAATTCACCCTCGCACATTTAACACGTCCCGACATTTACTATTAATATAAATACTACAGCAAAGTAGTAGTACGTCTACGTCCCAGTATGTTATGCGTATGGTTTCATACGAGCACGTATGTACTGCTGGACAGTTTGGCGAACCACCGGTACGTACCCGCGGCCACACATCGTACGGTACGGTACACGGTACGGTACACGGTACGGTGCACGGCACGTGCAGGCAGTGCAGTGCAGTGGGCAAGTGGGGGCCAAGCTGTGCCGTGCGCAGTGCAATGCAGTGCAGTGCAGTGCAGTGCAGTCCAGTGCAGCACAGTGCGCGGTGCGGTGCGGTGCGGTGCGGTGCGGCGCAGATAGTTCGGCATATTCTCATGTTTTGCGCATTTTAGTTGTGCTCCGGTCTTCTACGGTAGGTGATTGCAGTGGAGATGTTAGTGATGCCGATGTCGACCGCCGTCGGCCGGTGCACCTACAAAAACACCTGAATAGTTCCCGTGCAGTTGTTGTTGCTGTTTCCCTTTTTTTTTTCTTTTTTTTTTTTTCACGTGTGGGTGATGAGTACGCACGCGCATTGAAAAGTGTGTGTGTGTGGGATGTACTCGATATCATGCATGGTTGTAGTCGTACGACCTTTAGACCCTCGCATTCCTACAAGGCCGGGACGGAGCACGACGGGCTTTCACCGACCAGGCAGACCTTGCTTGCACCAAGGGCGAAGCGAAGAGCCATGGGGTTTTGGGCGAGTCGCATGAAGGGTGGACTGCATCGTACCAAGAACCGCCTGTGAGGCGGACTTGCGTGGACGACAGCTTCAATGAGTTAATTTAATTTCCGGTGTGGCCACTTCCAGAGACAGCAATGGGGTCACTATGTAACTGCCTAGTGGGTGATTTACCACAGACACTACGTAGGTAGTGGGGAGGAGTGGGCGGGGCGCAAACAAGACAATACGCAAATAAATAGAAGCATACAGAAAAAGCGACGACCCCGTCCCGCTTCCTCATTCTAACGCTCGTCAGCAGCGTTTGCCACGGCGCATCTTATCAAACAAACCCTCCAACAGTTCTTGGCCGTTCTGTCGGCCAGTCCGCCAGTCAGTGAACGAACGAACGAACGGATGAACGGACGAACAAACGAACGGCTTGATTGAGGTCGAACGATCGATGAGGACCAACGGCCTAACGGGTAGGGTGGACCGTAACTGGCTGGACCAAGTCCGGCGGGAAGGCCTCATAGCCTCGGTATTTGTTAGTGGGTGAGCTCGCGCGAGTCACACACCACCCGGAGGAGACGACTCTCCCGGGTGGCTATCTCCATCGCACCTGCCCCTCTCGGGGGTCAGTCAGGTCGGGTCAGCGTGCCCAAGCGCCAGTAGTAACGAGCAGCCTGCTCTGCTGTTGCAACGGGACCTATGGGTTAAATTGACACACGACACGAAACCTGACCGTGGAAGTGTGGTGAGCTTAAGCTTCATTCTGACCAATCCGCCGGAGGATGAAAATAAATAAAAAATCGAACGCACAAACTATAACGAAAACGAACTATTTTACCAATCCGCCGGAGGATGAAAATGAATAAATAAAAAATCGAACGAACAAACGAACGAGAAACGAAGAAACGAACGCATGAACGAACGGACGGACGAACGGACGAACGAACGGACGAACGAACGGATCGACCGAGATCGAGAGAACGAACAATCGATCGAACGAACGAAGGAACGAACGAAGGAACGAACGAAGAAGGAACGAACGAAGAAACGCACGAAGAAACGCACGAAGAAACGAAAGGCGACGGGCGGACTGGCCGACCGACCGACCGGCGCGTTTCTACCTTTTATGGCAGAACTCGCTGTTCACCTTCCACCCTACGTACGCGTCGCCGGGCACATGATTCCAATCGCCCACCTAGGGCCGCCGGGGGTGAGTGAGCCACATTGGACAACAGAGGCAAACACACAACTTCTGAACTCCCCCCTTGTAGCAAAGCAAGTGCGCAAAAACAGCCAAACTTGCGCACCTCTGACAGGTGGTGATCTATCTACAGATCAGATATATGATCTAGTTCCTCACCGCCGTTGTGAGAGCTTGTACAGGGTTTGCCTTGCAGGGCAGATCCGACCTAGGAAACATGTCCTACTGCCGTAGATCATGCGGAATATACAAGGGTCCCACCCGGCAACATGAGTTAGATAATACAAGATCGGAAATAGATCTGCCTGCCATGACAGGCAGATCCACATCATGAACTGTTAATCGATGCACCTGCCGGAGGTGTGTAAAGCTTGGCCGTCCCCACCGCCTACGAATACGTACTTACTTCGTGTTCGTATGCACAGGCGGTACTATGAGGCACGGCATCAGCACAATTTTAATAACGTCATGCCGCGCCGCATGAAAAATCCGTATGCACGACCCCCGTGACTTTTAGCGTTTCGGGCACCACGTGTATGTATTTTCTCTCAACCAAGCACTCTCCGATTCTTGCTTTAATCGTCTCCTCATTGTTTTTGCGGTTCGGACACCCAATTCATTCAATACCTTACGTATAATATATATATATATATATATTATATATATATATATATATATATCAATCCACCAAGCACTTGGCCGATTCTTGCTGTATTTTTTTCGTCCCCCTTTTTCGTCCCCCACTCACTAACCTGGGATAAATAAATGAATAAATGAACGGATGAATAAATGAATAGGGCGGCTTCTCCCAACAAGGCGGTAATATTGCTGTTCTGGCACCCCATCGCTTTTACTGAGAGACCCCCCCCCCCTCTGCTGTAGCTCCCCAGACGCGTCGCTCTCGGCGTTGCCAGAATGCCCCCGTTGTTTGCCAGACGAGCGCAGAAAACCGTCCCAGGGGGGCGCGTTGTCCCCCATCACCCGCGTGATAAGCGTTCTCTTGCGTGTTACACGTGTGGTATGCACGACTACGACTCGAAACTCGTACTCGTGCTCACCATCAGGGGAAGCGGGGGGGGGAAGGGTACCTATACCGGTAGTTGCATACGTCCTAGCTCTCAAGATAGTTTGCTGATGGACGTGAACAAAAAAAATCCAGCAGCAGTGTCATCATTATTTCCGGCCACATGCCACCGCGAGGACAGCGGAGACGGGAAAGAACAAAAAAATAAAAATGTGTCCCATCGACCCGTCGGGTGGGGCCCATCGGTACATTACGGGTATTTCGCTTCTATACTCTTCCACCTGGTATGTGTTTTCAACTATGGACAGAAGCGGCAACGCTACGTACCTGAAAAAATACTACCAGGTATTGGTATTAAATAGTCTGTCGAACACCATGGCATACTCCATGGCATCTACGCAATCCGTGCAAAATAATGTCAAAGATTGCGTTCCACGTACCGGTACGCGAAGTTGGACAAGGTGATTCAAGGTAACTGCCGATAACAATTTTTCGAAGGTGCCGAAACTGCCACCCCTAGCACACGAAGTACCGGTTCACCGATATCTAGTGATATTGGCGCTTGATATCCGTATGCAAACTTCCTTTACATCGAAATAACTGACGATACCGACATCAGTATGATAAGAGCTGCGAGTCGGCAGTAGTTCACGACCAATGTAACTATCGAGTAATCGGTACCAGGTAGGCACCGTTAGCGAACGAACCGACTTTAATCGGCAAGTCGGCTTGGGCAGCCAGTTGTGACGGACAGTCGACTCGCCGACTCGAGTCAGGCGAGCGATTCGAGCCGGAATAGCCCCCTTCCACGCCGAGGGGAGCCCCGTCCGAAAAGCAAAAAATTAAACATTGCATTGAGCAAATATGGAAACCTCCGAGAAGCATTAACAACTACCAGGTAAATATTAGTCCGACAACTAACTAGCGTATGAAGGTGGTGACTTCCCTAAGTCGTGCCGACTCACCGCTCTATGATACGGTATAGACATGAGTGTTGGGAATCGTACCTAAATTTCCGAGATATCCAAAAGGAATAACGTTCGATGTATCGTATCGAACGCGTAGGCCCTCCATCCTCTGGCATCCTCGTACCAGGTACGACGTACATTCAACACCTGATATCAGTATCTTTGTATCCATTCACAACTGCACCCCGCTCCCGGGGACGAAACCACTGGGAACTACAGCAGCACGTTACAGCAGCACTCATGGTATAATCTTAGAAGTTGCATATTAAAAGCTAAAAAACGACTCGATGTGGACGATCGAAATCGTGTCGACTCGATTTCTCGTTTTTTTTTCATCGGTATATCGTAAAATGTCGTATCAATATCGTGGCATATCAACATCGATTTCGAGTCTCGTTCGAATACGAGTATTCATCACTGCTGGAGATGCTCGCCGACTGCTCGTGTACTGTCGGTATGATATAAATATTACTACGTGTATGTAAAACTGCTGTCGTACGGCAGGTACAAACCTGTATCGGGAATCGGGAATCAGAAACTACTCTCATTAATAGTAAATCTAAATATGCAACTCTGTATTTCGCGATCCAGTATCTCGGCTCGTGATGCAGAGGCAGGGAGGGGTTGGGGCGTGTGATAGACCAGCAGGATATCAGCCCCAAAAAAATAAACAAAAAAATGAAGAACCAATCATGAAGCAAGAAGGCACGCTATTAATATTGTAATTGCACAGCAGTACGTGGTAGACTATTATTAATACTGGTAGTAGACTACAGCAGTAAGAGTACGATGCGCAATACCGCAGGCAAGACTGACCGCACGCTTCGAGCAGCATCGCGGTCTGAACAGCTCCCTAGCTGGCTCTGGAAGGAAGGAAGGAAGGAAGGAAGGAAGGAAACAATCAAGCAGAAGTCCCATCGTACGCAAAGCTCTCTTCTCTCGAAGATGCTCAACTACACTCTGTGTACCACCCGAGCACTACGAGTTTGAGCATGTACGAGTTCTGCCTTGCCGTGTGTACCTGGTACGCTAAACAGTACCCGAGGTGCACAGCTTGTGAACTGCCGGTACGAGTTACGAGTTGGAGCAGTTTACGTACGTTCATTCATGTTGTCGCCAGTCGCCATGTAACCCAGTGCGTACCAGGTACCTGGCAAGCACTTTCGGCTTGTATATACAAGCCAGCAGGACCAACATAAAGCGACGACGAGCCAAGAGTGAATTCGCACGAAGTGCAAACCAAATAATATACCCCCTGCGTACCGCACCCCCTGTCAACAAAATCGCACCCCCCATTCGAGATGAACGCCTGAAACGCGTAAACGGTGAACGCTAACCGACGACTACCGGTACCTACCGACGACCCCGCTCCCTGACCCTCGGGCCGTTCGGCTTGGCCGTGGGTGCTTCACGGTTCAAGGCATCCACTCTCAGATGTGCTTGATACTCGTATATAGGAGATTGTGGTTAGATCCTTGACCACCTACACTAAAACCAGTATAATATGGCCAAAAGAGGCCTAGGCGCGCCCAAAAACTCCCATGAAATTCATATTCGGCTATGTACGAGTATAGTTGTTGTTGTTGTTGTTGTTGTTGTTGTTGTTGTTCTCACATTAACTCACAATTCAATGCAGTCCGTGGTCGCAGGACAGGCTCCAATAACTCTGGAGTGGAAGAAATACCTCAAGTAAAAACAGAGGCAAAAAAAACAAAAAACAGGCATACGCACTCCACCACTGCGGACACCAGGGAAGCAAAAAGGAGACTATTATATTAATAGAAGACAAAAACCTAAAAAAAGAAGATGAAGCTAAGCAAAACAAAAACAAAACTAAAACAGACGCAGATCGCAAAACGCGAAAAAAAGGCAAGGCAAAACGGACCATACTAACAAAGACACAAAGAGGTACAAACGGGAATGAAAGAAAAATGAAAACAAAGAAGGGACAAAAAAGCGATAATCACGGGCGGGGGGGAAAGAAAATACCAAAGGCAGGCACTGGAGCATACAGACACGCAAAGTTGCCCAGATGGCACCATGCTAGTTACTTGGGTATAGTACTGCAGCCACCCCCCTCCCCCCTCCCCCCCCCCCCCCCCCGCCTATGATCATACTACTTCGTCGTATCCCACGTGTAGTATCATCGTGATATAATTCATATCACACGTGTGATATGATCACCCCCGGGGGCGGCCCATTTCCTCCAGAACAAGGGGGGGGCGCACACACAGCGAAAATCGTGGCTCTGGCAACTTCTCGTCGAGGTGTTTTCGCACAGACGCGTCTCTCGGCGTTTGCACTCTTCTATGTTATCCAGCAAATCATCTTGGAAACTCGTCCGAGGGTGTGTTATCTCATGACCCGTGTCATATCATTGGGTGTATACACCAGGGACCAGGGGCCCAAAAGGATTAAATCCCGAACCGTTGGCTATATACTTCCCGGCTACCAGCCAACAAATTGACTCTAGTTGACCATTAATAGTCGGCTGCGCTGTGCTGAAGCGTTTTCGCTGGCGATGGGTTTTGATGCGCCATGAGTTGCAGCAGACCTCTTAGCTCTCTCTCTCTATCTCTCTCCCTCTCTCTCTGAGCGAATGGTCTCACGGAAGAGGGAAATGTCACTCGTGGAATCGATCCTTTTAGCACCGCGCGGCGGTACATGAACCTAAACGCTGACCCCAACTCCAAGTTATTTGTCCCCACGGAGGGATTGGAGGTCTTACAGTAGTGGAGGGGTGGAGTTTGTGGGCAGTTTTCCGCTCTGAAGTCCCCAAAGGGGTGTCTTCAGTAGTAGTAGTAGTAGTAGTAGTAGTAGTAGTAGTAGTAAGGTCAAGATGAAAAGGTGATGACGCACGTAAGACGCAGACATCGCTGCTACTGTCTGTACCCACTACGTACCACCAGCAGTACAATCAGCATCATAATTAGTACCAGGTAGGTACGTACAGTAGTACTCGATTCAAATACTATTACTGGGGACCATAGTAAATAGTACCAAATATTGTTAGTAAAAATAGCGAAATATATAGGTTTTTGAATGTACCGTAGGTCCTATTTAGAGCCTGCTAAGTGACCCCGGATCTGAGTTACGAGTTGGAAGGAGAGAGAGAAGAAGATGTGCGAAGATAATGAATGGGATAAGAAAAAAAAAAAAAAAAAAATGGCCCCCCGTAATACTGTACATGTACAGCAGTACGGATGTGCTTCGTAGGAGTCCGTAGCACGTGCACATTTCAGCAGCAGTGCCACACCTGTGGTACCTGGTGCATCCCACTGCACGTCCGACCTGCTGGAACAGCCTCTGTGTACTTGTCTGTCTGTCTGTCTGTCTGTTTGGCTGTGCTCACAGCTCTCACTTGCGACACGTACCAGCTACAGTAACTACCGGGTAAACTACTTACAGCAGTAGATCACACCCAAGGGAAAAAAAACAAGCATGAAAAAAACCCGCTACCGGCAGATACGTTCGTATACATACTTGTATATACGCACGCTGCGGCTGAAGTGCACGAACGATAGTCGTTGGACCCCTACTGCTAAGCTGTAGTCTACGAGTAAAGAAATACCGCTGTCCACCAAACACCGAAAAAGCGCTGAAAAAGTGCTGACGAAAAAAAGCGCTGAACAAAAAAAAAAAACGACGGAAAATAAAAATACCGGTCGAAGATCGAACGAAAAAACGCAACGCAACAGCAGCAGCATACCAAGGCATCACCAGGTATGCACGTATTCGTGCCAAGTTGAAGATGCTCGGGACAGCAGCAGCAGTAGTAGTCGTAGCTCAACTGAACCCGAGACTCACCTCAGACGCGATGAGGCGGCCAAACGTGGCCCCGTCCTGCCTGTCGTGGAACAGCGCGCAGAAGACCTTAGCGGACTCGTTGCCCACCAGGGTGACCGACACGTTCGTCATCTCCACGTAGGCCACCTGCATCCCGGCCGCCAGGGTAGAGAACTCCACCATGGCCGTCAGGAGAGAGCCCACCAACCTCGGCTGTCGTGTTGCGTGTCGCGTGTGGTGTGTGCAATATTCGTCGTTAGCTGTTAGATTTTTAGTTGTCAGTGTTGTTGACGATGGTGTTGTTAGTTGTTAGTTGGTGGTGGTGATGTGTGTTGTGTGTTGTGTGTATCAACATTACGGGGGAGGGAACATAGTAATCAGGACCAAATGTCCTTAGGGACAATACTCGAATATGTAGGTTTTAGGGTGACGCCCCCACTACTGCTGTCATGACTGTTTCGTACGAAGGAGCATCGTTATCAGGACTAAATATGCTTGATAAAAATAGTGGAATGTACCTGGTGTACGTTTTCGTATTCATGATGGGTTCTGACTACTATGGTCCCTCCTTATAGTTGGTATGAGTTGTGTGTTACCGCCATGTGTTGTTGGTGAGTGTTGTTGTCGTTGTTGGCGTTGATTGATCGACGTTGATTCGTCGTCGTTGATACAGTAGGTAGGTTAATCCTCGTTGTCGTTGATTAACCAAATGATCGTTGCCGATCATCGTGGACGATCGTCGATCGCCGATGGAAGAAACAAGCAAATACACACCATTGGGCTAATTCTTAGGTCGTCGGATTGGAATGATCGAAAAGGTCGGTTTCCAATCCCCCGTACATTCGACGGGGGGTGTTTGGGCGCCTTCCCTATCGTAGGTCGGATTGATTTCGTAGCTTTTTGCAGGTTTTACTGCTTTTTATTGGGGGGGGGGGGGGGGTGATACTATTAATAGCGTCGAAAACGGCTTCGTTTCCTGCTCGTGGGTTCTGTGTGTGTGTTCTTCACATTAAACCGTTCTTTCTACCCGTCGACATCCAGCACAACCAGTGTCCGTGGGTTCTACGAGGTGGTGACAACAGCAGCAGCAGCAGCAGCAGCAGCAGGGCATTACCTCAGCATTGGAGAGGTGTTGAGGCTGCCGCTGTGTGTGGTTACGTGGCGTGACCGTGTGTTCAGGGGGGTGGGGAGAGAGCTTCGAAAACTTTTTCGATCGAGCAATCCGATCCGCGCATCTCGTCGAAAAAAACGAAAAAGTCGGGATCGAAAGGGCTCTTGTTTCAACAGTATAAGAAAGTCCGATTTTATCTCCGATCGGAAACCGGCTTTTTCGATCCATATATCAGACGGCATAATAATCAGCCTTTACCATTTGGAAACAACACAATACACAGCACACATAGCACCTGTCAGAATGGAAAAAAAGTTGGAAATTGAAACGATACTCAAATATATGATACTACTCTGTAACAGGAACTGCTGAAAAGATGTATTTTGTGGTACGTATGATATTCATATACCAGGTATGGGGTTGGACTTTATGGATACGAGTAGTGTAGTTGGGTGGCGATTGGCGTGGAAAGAAAGCTACTATGGATAATATAATAACTGCTGTGACTGCCTTTTAAATACGTTCGTACGTACTCGTACTAACCAGGTACTGGTAGTCTTCATGAACAAAAACGAAAAACATACCTGGTATTTGTACCTTTCTTGTACTCTGCAATTTACCTCACGCAAGCAACGACAGCAGGTGCTAATGTTAAATGTACAACGAAATATGTGCGAAGTGTGTTCAACTTTCTACTGTTTTAATACCTGGTACTTCATTGTTAATAATAATAACTGAAATGCCGACGCACATGTATCCAGCTACAAGCAAGAACTACGAGGGTAGTACCTACCTGTACGTAATCGGCGACTTCTACTATTGATATTAATATTTAGCCCTTTGGGACTGCTGCGCAAACATATCTTAACCGCGGGACACCGGTGTATTTGAAAAAATGTAACCGGTTTGAAGTTGAAACAAACCAGAAACTTCGAAGAAAGACAGGGAGGGTGGGAGGAAGGGTTGACCAACAGAGTTGCTTTGCCAACTGATACGACAGCAGTTATTGATGTTAATAGTATTAATAGTAATAGTTTACAGTCGGTGCTCTCGATCGTCTGTAAATGTGTATCATACGTATTAATAGACAGACTGCAGGGTACGAGCCTCGGCCTGGCTGGATGCAGCGCGCACCTGCTTCCTTTCTTTTGCAGGTGGTTATAAATTCGCTCTCTGCCTACAAGTTGTACGAGGGTGGGTCTGTGTGTCTGCTTGTCTTGTCACGACGCATACGAGACCTACCTCTTGTCTGTCGACTCTACTCGCAATGCTGCACAACATAAAGAGCAGTAGCCGACTACGTGACGGCTCTACTGCTGCTGTATCTACTTCTTCTGTTCGTATATTCTACCTGGTACATACAGAACGCACATGCAGTGTAAGAACACCACGATATATTCATTCATACCATCGAACAGCAGTCCTAAACTGCTGCTCCTGTGGCAGGCCCTTGCTCGTTGCACAGCAACCAAAGTGCAAGAAAAACTGCTCTGCTTTCTCTCAGGACACCACACCACACCAGGACAGATTCGCGCAGCAAGAGTTAAAGTAATCGATCGCGACATTTCATCACACTTGTCAAGAACAACTTTATTCTGAAGACTGCACACTGCTGCTGTGTACACGTACGTACTCGTCGCAGGGTTGGCCTTTGAACAAAAATCACGAAAATCACCAGAAATCGCACAGGGCGCGAGTTCCGTCCCCCTCCCATCGTTCTTGGACAGAAAATCACTCGAAATTCTGGTCACTGGTCGCCCGCCCCCAACCCCTCCCTTCCTATATACCCGCGCCAAGAAACGAAAAAATAGATTTTTTTTTGGCGGAGCGCGGAGACTGCTGGACTGCTGAGGCAGCAGTTAGTTGTGCGTGCGCGGGGAGAACTAACTGTCGTGCGTCGGTTGCGGGGTACGGATGAGCGTCCTGCGTGGTGAGAAACGGCGCTGCTTCTGCTTCGTCGTCCTCCCTCCCAACCGCTACTGATGTCGGCAAGAGCGGGTGCCTGTTAGGTTCCAGTTATGTAACAGCACACACCACTACGAATACTATCCAAGGCGTACCCCGTACTCGAGTACGAACATACCTGCTGGACGGAGTTCGCAAACTCCCGCGAGAACAGCACCAGACCACTCTTCCCCATGACCAAGACATTGCGGATCATCGGTAGCCCCGCTAGCCCGTCAGTTGCACCCACCGAACGAGCACCACCTCCTCCTCCCTTCCTGGCCCTGTGCCACGGTCTCTGTGCACCGGTGGGTGGTGCAATCTCCCCCCCCTTCTCCACGATTTTTCTACCTCTCCAATACTCCGACACTCCCAGTACAAGTCCGCAACAGGCAGAATTGGAACTCCTTGCCGTCGGATTTTCTAGGATTTTGAGATTTTTGGATATAGGATATTCGGTTACCATTTCGCGGTGCGTAGATAGAAACAGGTCCCCAAGCAGGAACGGTCTGCCAGCAGTGGGACCATGCGCCACGCGAATCTACGGAAAGCGCGGTACGCGACATAGGGTTATTCATGCCTGGCTTATCATCCTCGCATTTTCAGGCGTGATTATGTAGTAGTTGCACAGCAGTAGTTGGCCTCGAAGGTTTGGTCGAAGCCTGCCCACACATCCTTTGCCCAGAAAACTCCGCAAGCTGTGAACTCTGCAGAAGGGACACATGATATCATATCATTTGGAGCTGAATGAATTTCGGCGCAGTGATAACCCACGGCAGTAAAGTACTGAACGACACCATCACCTGCACTAGTGGATGATCTGGAGCTGGCTGCCTTTGAAGTCAAGGTGTATGATATCATACTCGTACGCTACGTATAATAACGGAGAAACTCTCTGCAGCGCCACCATAAATAATACCGGGTACCTGGTACCTAGTACCAGGTATCAGATACCTGTGGTACCTGATACTACTGTAGGTTCTCCGCATAATCGGATATTAGACGCGACAGAAGCGAGGTGGGGCTTCAATCCAAAGCTACTGGCCTTTCTTGACGCCGATATCTACACTGACACCGACATTGACACCCGATGCTAACCCCCTCACCGCCGCTGCCGTTATCGAACCTCCCCCTCGCATCCGTCAAAAGCGCCCATTGATGAGTTCCGTGCAAAAACCGAAGGAGTACCCGCTATCCGATCGACAGGAACGGCGTCGGGAGGTGATCGCATTGTACCCCGGCACCGGGGAAGAAAGCGGCATTAACGGTGGCGTTAGGGGTGGTATTGGTGATGGTGTGGACGGCAGCCGTGATAGTGGCAATGAAAGATTTTGCGACCGCTTGCGAACGCAGCTTTTGCGGGTACGCGTGGCTCGCCTCCTGCGTCAGGATTTCGCGCTCGGCAAACAGCTGGCAGAACTCAAGGCCATGTGCAATGAGGTCTCCACCAAGCTAGGGACCGATGTATCTCAGGAACTCTGGGCCGTGGTTTCACGGCAAGGGCGCTTGTCGGGCCCCCAAGAGGATGTTCTGGAGTCGTCTGTAACGACAGCATCCACCGTACATATAGGTGAGCCTTCACCTCAGTTATTGCAATTAACATCATTAGGGCGGGGCACCATCTGTTTTTATTATTGCTGTTGCAGTTAGCCTTCTGGTCCCTCCTTCTACAGTACTGGCTGTACCTTCTACAACAGTACTTTACTGCTGGCTGTTGTTTGTCGTACGAGAAAAACACGCAACGTTGGCTCCAACTGTAGGTACAGTGCCAGGTAGCAGCAGTAGTACAGTAGTGTACGTGTTCCTTTACCGCGCAGCAGGCAGTGCCTCTGATACACTGTATTTTGTTGCGCTGATATTTTTCCACAACAGCAGTTACCGCGGACCTCTAAACACCTTGTCGAGAGCGAGCTTCCGTAATAGTACTACGTTCCGTCCAACTTCCGTCTCTGGCAGGACAACTGCAATATTCTTCTCTCGCACAGGACGCCGGGGTTGTTTCGCAGGCCAGGGTGCTCCTCCGAAGAGCAGCTGGGTTGGCCAACAACAGGCCGGTTCGGAATGGCCGCTCTTCTCACGAGTGGCACAGCAGTCAGCCGCCGCCGCCGACACCTCGCAACCCTTGGAAGGGCCCGCCGGTCCTGCCATCCTCCTTCTCCTTCCGAGGACACAACAAAGGGGGGCAACAATCGCCCGACGAGCTTCCTCAACACGATTTAAAGAGTCTGGACGATCCATTGACAAGGAAAAGTAAAGACAACGTTCTTATTACTACCCCTCTACCAGCTTCTCGTTCTCCTGCTCCGCCTGCTCTTGCTCCTCCTCCTCCTCCTCCTCCTCCTCCTCCTCCTCCTCCTCCCCCCCCTGCTACTGCTTCCATCCGAAGCTCACCAGGCTCGCGCCCCCTTTTTGCGGGCAGAGGGGACGCCACGGACACCGTGAGAGCTTGCCTTAATTCCGTCATGACGGGGGAGGGAGCAGCAGCGGCGATGGTTGATGCCGCGCAGAAGACGCGCTGCGTCCAAACCGGAGACCGGGCGCGCGCGGTTGATGGAATAGCGATATGGCCACGGAATGATGGAGGACTAGCCCTGCAACCGAAAAAGCCACACTCAATTGCACCCCCATCGTCGTCGAAACGAGATGGTTTCAGTTACCACAGCGGCGAAGGCGGCGCGCTAAGAATCGAAGCGCCCCCGCGACCCCCGGCCGGTGACGACGTTGGACCACGAGCCGAAACCGGAGGCGGCGGCGGCCGAGGCAGATTCAGCCTTACATTGTCGGCACGGGGGGCACAGACAGTCACGGTGTACTTGAGTCAGTGCCCCTCCCCGTGGTTCAGTGGAAAACAGGCGGTCGGCACTGCTGCTGCTGCAACAGAAGCGGCAACGGCAACAGCGGCGCTCAGCGCACCACACGCAGTCGACGGCAGCAGAGGAGTGGTCGACGGAGATTTCGACAAGGCACGCGGTCCCGAATTGTTTACTACGCGGCCTGCGGAGTCCAAGGACGAACGCCCAGCCTTGCTTCGAAGTGAAGATGAGGTGCATCATCAGGGGCTCCGACGAGTACCCCCGGGCCTTCCTCGCCCACAGATGTCCAGGCATGTCTGCCAGGAGCCATCACCATGGCTGCCACCTTCCCGGCAGGTACTACCCTTAGCGGGGGTAGCCTGTGCTCCACAAGAAAACAAGTCGTTCGGCGAAAAGTTACAAGGGAAGATTGGGCCACGGCAACAACCTTATCCTGCCCGATCCTGTAATTTCAGGACTGGAGCCAAAGCAAGTTGTGAGGATATTCGGGACGTTGCGACTCCAGTGTCGGTGCTTGGAGTGGAAAGAGGTGCGAGCCTTCAAAGCTACATAGAGGACCCACGTGGAGGAGACACGCATGTCTTAGAAAGGGGTGGGCACGGTGGTAGGCGTGTCCCCTGTACGTCGTCGGACAGGTTCGTGGCAAGGCAAAGTGTTTGCAGTCCTCGTATCGAATCTGGAGGCGGGGACGCCAGGAGGGGGCCATGCTATCACCGTCTCGGCAACGGCTACCAAGGCGGGCAATATATCACCGGGGCACCAAAACGGGAGCCGGGGGCTACGAACTCGTCGCGCACAGCATCTCCAAGCGGAACAACCGCAATACAGAAAGCAACGGTGCACCCAGCGGGATATCGGCGGCGGTGGCGGTGCGGCCAGCGCGACGACAGCGGTGACACGCGCCAGCGCAACGCGAGCGATGGAACTAAAAATGGGGGCCAAGCACCCCAGTCGGGCGATAGCAGCACCGACAGAAGAGGCAGAGAAGATTTTCCTACACACCGACGCCTGCCGTCCGCGGGATCGACGAAGAGCGACGCCGAAGCGGCGGGTATGGCGGGAGTTCGAGAGGACGACAGCTCTTATTGTGCCTTGGCGAGGAAACGTGCCCTTGTGCGCGTCAGGCTGGCGCGGCAACAGAATAGCCTGACAGCAGCCGTTGCGGACGCCAATGAACGAGGTTTCCGCGCAGAACGGCGTAGGAGGAGGGCAGAAAAACTCGCCGCGCTCCTGTTGAAAACGTTCGGAGGTGGTGTAGTTGATGGTAGCCACCATGTCGAACGCCGTCCATTGAGCTCCCAAGACGACCAAAACGACAGTGAAGGACGAGGTGGCGAAAGCGGTATTTCGCCGAGAGGAGTGCGAATGTCGAGTGAGTGAACCGAATGTAGTAAAGTTATGCATGCGCGCTGCTGGTGATATCGAGCTTTAGTATCCCAAAGTTTTAGGGGTAGCCAACACATGTTAACCGTTCCCTGCGTGTTGTACCCCCTCGCGAGAATGCGTGACATATATACGTCCAGCGAAGATGTCGATTCGAGCACGAACTGGTCGTGCGGAGGGAGCTTCCCCTTGCCCCCGTCGTGAACACGGTTTTTAACGAAAACATCTCCCATTTTAACACCTTTATGATAGCTAGAGTATAAACTCCCACTTCGATCCCATCCCTCATTACGTCTTTCTGTTGAATTTCAGCGCGTCCGCTGGCCCAAACCTTGGCAGGAAAACACCAAAAGGACGCAAACCGCCCCACGAAAGGAGTGGCGTTCGCGGTGCCTTCGGTACCGTGGTCCTCATGTCAAGATACCCCCCCTCTCCCTGATGGTGGCGGTACCTTCCCTCCTCCCGATGTTGGCGATACTGCCCCTCCCCCTCCTCCTCCTCCTCCTGGTGGGGGTAGCGGTCTTCGCCACAACACCCCGGGCAGTGGGGGTCTACGACCACCGACATCGCCTGTCTCTTTCGTAGAAAAGAGCCGAGAAGAAGAGGGCGAAGTACCGCGACAGCCGCTGAAGATCGTTCCCGTAAAACCAGAGCTGCCAGCGTGCAGATTATGTTCTACTACTTGGCGGGGGGACCACAATGAGCGCAGGCTCAGGGGTAAAGCTCCCAGCACATCACCGCAACATGCCGAGGCCCGGCAAGATGCGGACTGCCATTCTTTTTGGGCGCGTCTATCCGGTAGCGTGTCGTCGTTGTCGTCTCCGCTGGTTGTATTTCTCGATGCCCTCCGTGCGCTACCGGGCCGACGTTCTTTTTTTGACGGCGGGCTTGGCTGGGACGGGGCCAACGGCAGCCGCTTCTCCATATGGGACGAGCCCTGCGTGGTGGGAGGGGGGGTTTTCCTTGTGTTGGAAGCGGGCCGGTTGGAACACCAGACAGCTGTGCGGCTGCCAACCCGCGCCGGCATTGATGTCTGCCGAGCTACTTTCGAGAGAGAGCAAGAAGGGGGAGGAGGTGGAAATGCGTGGGTGGCAGACGGGGGGAGAAGCAAGATTATCGATCGCAAAGTAGCAGACGATAGGTGGGTATTCCGTGAAACCGTGGTGCTGCAGCCCACAGCAACCGTAGAAGGTGAACGCGCATCGGTTGAAAACGGGCTACGGGTGCGAGTCTACGCCAGAGACAAGCGTCTCGCGCACGACGACTATTCGCGGGTTGCAGCAGAAAAGGACCATCGTCTCGTTGGTGTGGCCACCCTATCTTTGCGCCGTCTCGTCGCGGGTGGGGTGCTGGGCGGTAATTCGAGCAAGCGGGCTTGCGAGTGCACATTTTCGTGCCCGGTAGAAGTCTCGGTGTTGAGCTTAGAGGGTGCGGCGATCGGTTGGCTCCGGCTTAGTATCTGTGGCGTCTGACAGGTATAATACCCGGTTGCGACAGCAGCAGAGAGATTGGGTGACGTGCTCGCACAGGGAGCTGAGCGAGAGCTGCGACGGAACGCTTCACAAGCAAGATGTTGATTGCCAGATGGCACCAAACGGCTGGCAAGTCGAGACTCCGCTGCTGCACAGTATGAGCAGTAGCAGGAGTGTAGGGTGATAGTGTCTTGTGAAAGCGCTGTGAGGTCGTGCCCCGGTGGTTGAGAAAACAACACACCCTGTGCGACAGGATGAAAGCCTCGTATAAATGCCAAAATACATGCGTATTGCGCTGATCTTTGGTGGGACATATCGTGTCACAAGCATCATTGTGCACCTGACGGGGCTGTTGTCGTGTAGAGTAGTGCCAACGATATATGCGTTGCCCTGATATTCCCTGAGTCTTACCATTTAAGGTTGGATGACGGCATGGACGCTTGTGGGATTTTTCGGACTTGAAAGTAGGGAAGCGGCCAAAAACAGGTACGTACGAGCTCAGAAACCACAAACGGGTACATTTTGGATAAGATCGGAAGGATAGAAAAACACGCAATACGGCAGCAGCAGAGACGATCTTGTGATATTCTTTTGTATTCCACGGGCGTACGACACGTCCAAGGTGCCACAACCTCCCCCACACAACGACAACGAAAGGCAACGCAACGAAAACAAACGCCCACCCAGGGTACAACGGAGCCTTGTGGCACTTGACAGCACAAACGAAGTCGACCACCCTCATCGGCGCGCACGTAAAAAGGGGGAAGACAGGCGACGATCCGATAGAAAAAGCTGGCACGCGGAAGTGTCCCTGGTCAGTATGTACCTTACGTCTGAACACCCCTCTCAGCTTCTAAGAAACTATAAATAGCAAAAAACAAATCGGTCGACACACGCACACCACAAGGTTTCACTGCACCAGCGCTGGGTGCGTAGGCCTTGCTCGTGACAAGACCTGAGCGAAGGGACTGAACGCAAACACACCCGGTGTGGGCGATAGAGCGATAACGTGCGAACGTCGGCTTATGAGCTCCTGCCTACGAGACTCCGCCCGAACACAACAGTCGCAGGAAACAAATGATCTCGCTTCGAATCGTGTTGCAATTCAATCGCCGCCGGCCATGTGTGTTATTCTAGGCAGGCCGCGTGCCCAATGAAGCGCGAAAAACAAAAAGTTACCGAACACGTGCTTCGAGGATGACGCTAACATACAACCAAAACATACCGGCCCTCGCCTGACTATACCAGGGTCGAGCTTACAACGTACCCTCTCTTTTCCTACGAGGGTAATTCATATCAGCGTATATACCACTTTTTCACAAAAACAAAATCTTGATGTGGCTGCCCCCTCTACTGTACAACAGTCCCGCCTGCCCAATGGCTTCGAGCGAGAGACTTCCTCCCTCTCCAGTCGCCAAGCTTTTACCATAAACTCGGGGGGGCACTCTGGTACCATCAGATACTCCTCGCCCACCGCACGGGGGGCGGACGGGCTATCGTTCATCAATGGTGGTATATAGAGCGCGTGCTGGCCACGTCACGGCTCCCCGTCTTCTCTTAAGCAACGTACTTGTAGCCTTCCTTGCCCGGTTCCCTGCCGTCCAGACGGTGTAGGTAGTCCTTATTGATGAGGTCTTCGATGTTGCGCTTGATGAAGGGCGGGTCCACGTCGAACAGGTGACTCAGCTGTTGTCGGACCTACACATTACGACGTGGGGGGGGGCAGGGCGAGTGACACGAAAGGAGAAGCAAGTTTTGCTGAGTTTTACCCCCTTTCAGTACTGCTTGAAGTAGGACCTCGCACTACCTGTGCAGTAATTCTAAGCAAGATGCCGACAAAAGCGAGGCTCCAGCTCTAAAGGGGTTAGCTGGAACTTCGTACTGAGGGGCGAAAAAGGGATTGGGAAGAAATGATAGCAGAAAACGCGGGGCGGGTCTATTGTGGACAGTCCGTTTGGCAGATATAGGCGGCGTTTTCGCTCGTGCTGGTACTTGATGGAGTGGACGCAAATGCTATCGACCACACCACAGCAGATTTTCTCCGCGGTTCGGAGACCTTGAAAGCGTGCGCGATGGCGGCGGCACCCGAAATAAATAGGAGGGAAAGTAAAGCGTGCGGATATTTGCAAAGCGTGGGCGTGGACTAGTGCTACAGCATGGTCGAGTGGGATCTACAGTAGGCGGCCCCTCCTCAAGTGCACGTGGTACCCTCTTGGAAGTAGGCGCTGCAGTCCGGCTGCGTGTCGGTTTCCTTGAGAAATGTTAACGCTAGGATGCCACAAATAAGTCAGCATTCGAGCAACCACGGCGGTGCCGCTTGCACACCTCCCACTTTGACAGAAGAGAACGACTCGTACGGGCTTTGCAGCTGTCGTAAATCACGCCACATGAGCTTCAGGTACCGTGCCAGCAAGTGTCCTTGTTCCTCTTCACGCAGCTAGCGAGGTTTGCCGACAGCTTGAAACCTCCTCGGGGAGGTACTCGATGAAAATAACTGTTTCCTGTTTTCTCCCATCGCGACGCTTTTTTGGGCTGATTTGTGACCAAGGGCTGTAAATTTCAGGGAAATAAGCTATCAATATTGTGAAAAACTTTTATTTATTTTGGCTTTGAGGTTTTGCGTCTTATTTTCTGGTTTTGCTTGTGTTATTGTGTTCTCGTGCCTGGTACGCAGGCACTTCACTTGCTTTACCCATGAACTATGCGATTATTTTTGTTTTTGGTATTTCGCTGTCTCACAGTCTGTGACCACATAATTAATATGTCTCTAGGATAAGGAATTAGGACGGACACTGGGTGAACTTATGAAGCTGGGTAGAAAGGACGATTTCATGTGGGGACAACACGCACATCACCATGATCATGACAACGATGATGATTCGAATGATGAATGATCATCATCATTGTCATCACCATTATCATAATATTTGATCATCATTATCACCATTACTATCATACCAGGTAGCATTTTGCATAGCCCCGCAAGACCGAGGCAAGTTTCGCACCTGTGCGACCAGATCGCGGTGCCCAGCCTCCTTGCGGACTTTCATAACCCGGCAGATCGCCGCCTGAACGGACATCTTACGATCCTGTGAGGAGGGGGGGGCGCGTGGGGGGGGGAGGGTCGAACAGGAACCAGAGGGAACAGAGGAAACGCATCAATGGCTGATGCAGGCAGAGGTAGGAGAGAAGGAGGAATATCGTCGAATCGTCGTGGCAGGCCTCACTGCACTGTTCCACTCTAAAACGCCGCGCGAACAAACGGCGCTTCTTCATAGGGAAACCAATGACGGAAAACAGATGACGGGAGTAAACGACCGAGGCTATTTACGCGGTCAGGTCGAACTTCGCGGTTCAGGTCGGATCGGGTCGGGTCGGATAAGGGTGATCCGACCCGTCCCGACCCATGAGAGATTAAAAACCTCCTGACCCGACCCGACCCTACCCGACTCGATCCGCGAGATTCCAACAAGCTCCTGACCCGACCCGCGGGTTGGGTCATGACCCATGAAGAGCCCTGGCGACCATACCGGAATCGGCCACACGAAGCAGGCTTGGTTATAGCGGCTGACTTGTAGAGTATATCGCGTTGAATGCCCCATCTGAGCTATACATCCGACACGCGCACTGCCTGGCCCTGCTCGAAGGGTTGCAAGATCAAACTGTTTACCTGGTATTGTAGACATATCAATCAATGGTAATCAGCACCAACGGCGCACGGTAACCTAAACAAGCGGGGATACACTCGTACCTGGAATGGGTTTTTAGTCGATCGCGAGTTATGATCACTACCAGGTACCGGTATGTTGTAGCCCCTCGCAACAGATGGTTGGCGCCGTCCTTGCGTCTCACCTCCTTCGTTTGGTACATTTGGGTCCCCCAAAGCGTCAAAGCCCATCATTTTTCTTTCACTGGAATCAGGCGTGAAATATGCACAACGCCTCTTTCATGCCCAAACTACTACCGGTATCCCGCCCCCCGCCCCCCGCCCCCCGCCCCCCCCCTCCTCCACCCTCCTCCGGCCTCCTCCTACTCACCTTATTTTCACCTCTCTCCTATGACCAAATGCATATCCCCCTGTCGGTCTCAAACCTTGCCAAGACATCTCTTATCCCGAGTCGACTTTTTCTTTTGAGCATACGCAAGCACCAGCCGTAATGTTTCCACGTATTTCTATACAGCATTTGGCGAACCCACCGGACGCCCCAAGTCACTGAACGACGCAACGCACGCTTAAAGTCCCACCCACACACACTCCCCTCATTTGTAGGTCTGTGAGCTGCTTGGACTTCATACAGTCATTAATCAGAACCAATTTATGACTGGTAAACATGGGGTTAAACAATGCTTTTCGGGTCCATCGTGGGGTCTGAATACTGTGACCCTTCCGTAATAGTTGGGCGGCGAAGTTTTCCAACGAACTTGTCAGGTTGCCCGAGGGAGTAAGAGTATCAGCAGCAAACCTGCCCTGTGCTGTTGACAACGGAAGCGACGGGTGATATTTGACAACACTGGCACGTGTTTCATATATATGTGGAAAACGTGGTGAGCTTCATTTGGCTTTTTATTCGTACCAAATCCGACGGAGGATACATACATCATGAAACATAATAATAATAATAATAATAATAATAATAATAATAATAATAATAATAATAATAATAATAATAATAAATACCCTTGGATATAGAGGTATTTTATCAATAAAACCAACCATTATTTGAGCCGCAAAAACAAACGTGCTAAGCCAGATGCAAAAAAAAAAAAAAAACAGAGCTCCGCGCAATTTAACCGCATCCGATTTTGAATAAGTGTAGTAGACCCGCGGTACCGTAGGGGCAGCGGTTAGGGGCCGCACTTTTGAGTGTAAAACGCAACCTTTCTCGCTGACGGGGACTCGCTCGTCAACCATTGCTACTGAGGACCTATGTATACGTACATATCATAACCCAATCTCTTCGGATCTGACTTCGGATCTGACGGGTCTTTGCATTGTGTCCCGCCAGATGTCTCGTATATAGCCCATGAGATTGCGTATCGGGATTCTTGGTTACAATTGTTATCAAAAGTCGATTGTACGTACGTATAAGGTGATGTATAGAGCCATTCAAGGGGAGGAGAAAATTCGGAAGCGTTTAGGCGCGAACCCTAAATATGGCAAACACGCGCCAATACCCACTACCTGGTACGTAGCCAGCCATATACTCGTCAGCGGCTTGTCTAAAGTGGTCGGCGGCTTATAGGCAGCCATCTCACAGCCCTGATACATTTTAAGGTGTCTTGTTAAACACTCAAAAATCGCTACGCACAAACCTGAATTATCTCTGACGTTGGCTTAGCTTCCTTGAGTGGCTGTCGGGAGTGGTCCACGATGTTGATCTTCACGCGCGTGCGCTTGTGGCTGAAAGACGCGTTCAAACGCGCTCTCGACCCCGCCGGAATATCGTCGCACGAAGCGGGCTTCAAATCTGCGCCGTTCCCCGCTCGAAGCCGGAGCAGCCCCGCCTTGATCTGTATTGTCGTCGACAAAAACCACCCAGGGGAGAGGGGTGTACTCGATACCATGCACGGCCGACTGTATGACCATAGGGCGGGAGGGGGTGTACTCGATGTCATGCATGGCCGTAGTCGTATGACCATGGACCCTCGCATCCCTACAAAGCCGGGACGGAGCGGGTGGGAGGTGTACTCATGTCGTGCATGGCCGTAGTGGTATGGGCGGGGGGGGGGGGGGGGGTCTTCTCATTTATTGCTAGCCTCAGTAATTTGACCAATGACCACCCACCCCTTTCCGAGACGGAGCAGCACGGTTCCTACTCCTGCTAGAGACACCTCCTACATTCGGGCGCTGTAAGGGGGCTGCGGGGCTGTGGGGCAGAAAATATCGAGGGCTAGCAGGAATGTGGGTCGAACAGTACTGGGAGGAGGTGGGTGCCAGCGGCGGTACACTTGGCTATATACACGCAAAAAGCGGAGAGAGCATTCCTAGACCTTGGTCAGCTGTGGGATACAGATGAAAGAGGATGAAGGGCGTCGCTCTTGTGGAGAGTGCTACTTCAGGTGAGCCTCGTAGGGCGTATCCGACACCGCCAAATAAATGCGCGAGAGAGTTTCGGGTGGTCTTTCGAGTGGCCAAACCCGAAACACTGCGAAGGAGCCCGCGAAGAACATCTCTTGAACCCGACGGCGTCTAACGTTAATACGTGAGTGCATCAACCGGACGTTATAATGCAGGCGTTCCGGTGGCAAGATCAACAAACAGAAAAAAAAAACTCTCCTGTCGTACATAGCTCAAGTAGCCGATGCTGGTTACATTTGGTCGGCTGCATAAAAAAAACTCTCCTGTCGTACATAGCGCAAGTAGCCGATGCTGGTTACATTTGGTCGGCTGCATGGCATACGACTTACGAGAGCCGTTACGGGACCGCTTCGCTCGTTGGGTCATGCGCGGTCGTGGCGACCGTGTCAGTGAAAACAGAGTACGGTAAGCGTCTAGAAATAGAGCAACGCTCGGTACCCAGCAGCCCTTTTACCAGGGGAAAGAGGTGCCGCACGATCTCCGTGTCCGAGACGTTGATACCGGCGGCCAGCTCGCTCACTGCAATCTCCTCGCAGTCGTTGTACTTTCGGAAGCGAGCGGACGAGGAAAATAAGGGAGAACACGTAAGGAAGAGGTGGTGGTGGGGGGGGGGGGGGCAGCGGGCTTGGTGAAGTAAAACATCAAATATTAATATTTATATTTGGTTACAGTGGTTCAACCCACCGGCGGATGGGTGAAAAAAAACGATTCAAGCTCAAAATAACTTCCGCATGTTAAAAAACACGTGTTTTTTGTCGATTAAACTCTGTTGTATAACAGACGCACAAATTGTTGTATGCTATGTGCCCAAGGGTGCTGCCGCGGCAACCGGAATCGAATAGCATTCAACATACGCCGCAGATGAAAAAGCATGCACGTTGTCTGTTAGGTTAACGCATCGCTTGCTCCCGGGCGGAAACCATCGCACGTCGGCCGTTTCATACTCGTCTGCGCGCGCGTTCTCTTAGCAAGAGAGAAGAGATCGAGAAAGCGTGTTTTCGGCGAGGAGAAAACATGGAGAAGTCACTGAACGCTACGACCAAACTTCAGGTGCAAAGCCGACCCATTTGCGAGAATGCGGCGGCAGTCGCCTAAAAAAACACGCCTACAGCTCATGGTGACCCGAAACCACTCAAGCGCAACCACTAGCACCGCCCCCATTGCAGCACCGCTGGGTACCCGATCCCCCCCTCAGTATTCACTTGTCAACAAACACATCGTCCGCTCATTGTTCGTCATCCCCCGCGACATATACCCGCACTGCTACCCTTGTTTTCCGAATAATCTCCGAAAAATCTCCGAAGTTCAAAATTCATAATTTTGTTCTGCCTTGCAGCGGACCGGTGCTGCGGCGGGGATATACTACACCGTATTGGCCCAAAGCATTTTATCACTGACGGAGCTACCCGATACCTTTGGTTCCGATGTTCACCTTACAAAAAATAATCTTACACCGGTAGATACCTAACCTATCATGGGTATAATGTACGTAATGCAGCTTCTAGCATTTTTTAGGGTTTCCCAAAAAGTCGGCGGGTTGGGTGAGAGAGGGGGGGTACTAAACCCCCCGCGCCGAGGGAGAAAGGAGACTCATAAAACCTTGTAAGGTTGCTATCCCCCTCCCTTTAAGCATGCGTCAACACCCCCACTTTCTCTTGGATCGGGGGTGCTGTACGCCACCGATGCCCCTCCGGATGCGGCGCACCCTTTCTCTCTCTCTTTCGCACCTGGTGCAAAACTCCCATCTGGAAGGTGGACGAGTATATCCGATAGGTCTTCTGGAAGCAGTGCGTTACCATCTCCCCGTGCCCCAGATGGTACAGCCACTCCAACTTGCGCCCGGAATGAACCTGTCAGGCATCGGCGACGACCGCAGCAGGAAAGGAGGGAGCGGGAATCGCGCCCCAATACGAAAAAAAAAACGAAACAGCGCGGAGTGATGTGGGATCGACGCAAAGGGAGGGTGTCGGCATGGCGCGGGTTCGGTTTTTATACCCGAGGAAGGGGGGGGGGGGGGTCGATGCAAGGAGAAGTGGTTGGCATGGCGCGTGTTCGGTTTGCATACATAGGCCACGGCGCGGCAGAGGGGAGACGGTGCTTTCGCTTCCAATTTCCCAGTAGTAAGGTCGAGTCGGGGGAAGGTATTGCCGGGGAGGAATCGTCTGCACGGGCTGGGTTCGTACTGGTTTACCGGTACGGTGTAGCCGGATCAACATGGTCCAAACGATTTATTTTCACCTCACATCGCACCTTGGAGAAGGATATAAAATATGGACCCTATAGCTACCGGATAACAACGCAAGATAGCAACACCTTCTATTAATAGGGCGATTTTCCGAGACGCTTTTCTCTCCCAAACTCCCAAATAAGGTGAGGGGGAGGGGGGGAGGGGGGAGTACTCATTTGATGCTTGCCCTCGTCATTTGACCATTGACCACGCACCGCTTTCGAGACGGAGCACCTTTCCTACTCCTAATAGAGACACCTCCAACAATTGGGCGCTCATTACGTTGCTTCCATACATTACATAGAAACTTCTTGCTAATCCTATCCCCTTCCTATTTGGCCGAGGGGGGGGGGGGGGGAAGCGTATTCATTTAATGCTTGCCTTATAGTTACTTGACCATCGACCACGCATCCTTTCGAGACGGAGCAAGGGGGGGAAGGGGACGAACAAAGATAAGGGGGCGAGCTTGGAAAACACCCCCGTCGAGATCTGTCCGTACATAGACACATCGCTCGGCATTTTTTTCACTTCTCCCCGCTCCGAAGAAAAACCGGCTTGGAAGAAGCTCCTTCGAGGCGAGGGGGTGTGTTATCCTATCACCCGTGAGATAGATGGTACGCAAAGAGGGTGCAGCAGCAACCACTGGGGGGGGGGCGGGGGTTGGGAGGATCCGTACTACGGTGGGAGTTGCACTTTGGAGAAAGGCCAAACCTTATTATGCGCTGACGGGGTGACGGGGGGGGGGGGGGGGGGGGCTCAACCATTGAAACTGAGGACCTGACCAACCATTGTATCGTTGGATCCGATGTGTACGTACATAGTGTAAACACTCTATTTTCGAATCTTACAAATTGTCGGGGTGTAAACGTGAGCTTCCCGATCCTGTCAACAGAGGCAAAATAAAGAGGGTGGCTGTTCGTAGAGGGTGCTGTAACTGACTGTTGCTGTTTGGCTGCTGTTATACACGGTAGGTGGTCTGCAGACCAAAATCAATTGTAGCCCCTGGCTGTCAGTTTTCAAACAGCAGAACCCATCTATATGATGACCCCACTACATATCCGGAAAATTGTGTCTCGGGTTGCGTAGCTTGCAACCTATCTCAAACATCAGTTTTTTGTTAGGGTGTGTGAGGTGTGAAGCTCGTCAACCAAGAGAGGAACGAGCCCCAGAAATATATACTAGGTAGGTGCTACCCACCCCTACCGCGTAGTGTAAGGCGATACAGTTGCCGGGACACGTACGAGCAACCCTCGCCAGGTTTGCCAAGACCAAAGGTGTGGGGCGAGACTTAATCCCGCCCGTCCCTCCTGCGCATCTCGGTAAGGTATACGCTGCGGCTGAAAAGAGACCGGGCTGTTCACGGGTGAGATAAAAAATCGCAAGTATGGTCGGGTCGGGTCGGGTCGACCCGTGATATTGCGAAAGCCTCCCGCCTTTCCACCCGACCCATCAGTTTTTTTCAAGATCTCCTGACCCGAGGTCGTGACCCGTGACGAGCCCTGAAAAAAGCAACACAAAAAAACGAGCACTACCACGAGCGCACCTCGCCGTAGAAGTCGAGGAAGCTAACAACGTAGTCCTCGATGGGGGCCGGCGGCTTGAACGATGACGAGACGGACTGCAGCGGCCAGCACCCAGCCGTCAGGACGAACGTGAAAGCCTCGAAGTGCATGGGTATCTTGGGCGAGGAGAAGCGTGGCGTTGGCAAAGCAAGAGGCGCGCGCGGGGGGGGTGCGGGGGGGGGTCGTTTCTTGGGGGTGCTGTAAATATTCTGTGGGCTGGTTGGGGTAGCAAAACCCAACGGGCGGCGGAATGCATGCGGGCAGGGGGGGGGGGGGTGTACTCGATAAGAGAGATGTACTCGATCTCATGCATGGCCGTAGTCGTATGACCATAGACCCTCGAATCCCTACAATGCCGGGACCGAGCACGTCGGGCTTTCACCGACCAGGCAGACATTGCTTGCACCAAGCGCGAAGCGCCGTGAGGTGTCCGGCGAGTCGTATGAAGCGTGAGCTGCATCATACTAAGAACCTGTGAGGCGGGCTTGCATATAGATGACAGCTTCAATGAGTTAATTTAATTTCCGGTGTAGGCGCTTCCACAGACAGCGATGGGAGTACTATGTAACTGCCTCTTGGGTGCCTCACCTTGAACATTACGTGATACGATCAATTCCCTTATGTGAAGTAAGGTTATTTACCTCGCACAAACGATCTAACTCGACAACCAGCTGTGACCGACCGCCAAAAAAAGAAAGAAAAAAAAACGGTACCCTGGTTGTCTAGCTCACGTAGTGAGCGGCATGTTTTACAGTGTCGTAGCCAACCGACGCCAACCCAACCTATATATAATAGGGAGGGGGGCAGGGGGGGGGGGGGGCAAAAAACGAAAGTAAGTAATCAGTCAGGCAGACCGGATACGAGGTAGCGGGAAGATGGGCAAGATAGAGACGGCGCGGGGGTCGCCAGGGGGTTGTTCCCAAGCGCAAAATGCTCATCAAACATGACACCACATGAATGCAAGTAACCGATTGAGGCCGTACGGAGCCGCCACCGGTACTCAAACACTCGTCCCGCGCAAATCACCTATACCTCGAACACCTTTTCTGCAGAACAGGGATGGGTGGGGGGCGCGACAGCAGCGGCGTTGACACTTGACAACGCTGTTGACAATAGTAGGGAGGAGATGGCAGATCGTGCGAGAATGGCCTTCAGCGCCCTATTTACCACCGCCAACAGCAAAAGCAAAACCTCAGGCGCGGGACACACACCTGGACCATCCCCGCGGGGTACACGAACCCGCCTTCTCCCTCTATTCCTGCCGCTGCCCCCCCCAACATCCACGCCCCCGCCCCGCCCACACCGCCAACCCCTGCCCCTCGCCCGCCCCCCGCAGCCGCACGCCCCTGAAGCCCCCCGTCCGCTGATCGCGGACCGCCTGAGCCCCCCGGCGGTCTTCGCTTGAGATGCTTGAGCATGGTTTTTCCCCAGGCAAACGACGGGAGGATGTTGGTGCGCGGGCTCACCCCCTTGGGCGAGTTATACATCGGCGACAGCGGCGGCGACAGCGGTAGCGACCCTGTGGAGCTCTGAGTCAAGTTGAAGTCTACCCCTCCGCCTGCGGCGCCACTCGCCCCCGCCCCCGCCCCCGCTGCCGCTCCGCTTCCGCCGCCGCCGCCGCCCCCACCGCCGCCGCCGCCGCCACCGCTCCCCAACGCCGACGCACCGCCGCCGCCACCAACGCCACCAGACACGGACATTTCTTCGAGCATGCGACTAGCGTGCTCCTCGTCGTCTGTTTTTCGTGATTTCGGCGGGGGAAAAAAAAGGGGGGTTTGCGGTGTTTACGGCGGCGGGGGGGAAAGGGAGAACAGCAACAGCGGGCCGAAAGAGGAGACGGGAGGGGGGAAGAAAGAAGAGGCGTAAGGGGAGGGAGGGAAGCCGGGAGGGGGGGGGGGGGGGTTGCAAGCGAAGTGAAACATTGTGTTTTCTCGAGGTGCCTTCGTATGTTCGTACACTGCGGTAACGCGGGTATGTCACGCTTGCATCGTACCAGCTTAACGCCGAGAATCGCCGAAACGCTATGTACGTAAGCGCTTGGAACGCGCGCATCTTCAGAACAATGAATTTACGCGGTCAGTGAAGTCTCGTCTGTAGCGGCACATGCGCGGGTTGTTCCATCATGTCACTCACCGGTGAATGTGAAAATACTTGGGTCGATGCCCTCCGCGATCAGTGTCGCCTGCCGTTGTCGAACGCGTTTCTCCTGTCATCGATATGCGAGGTGAGTGAAAATGGAAGAGGGGGGCGTTAAAAAGGCATCCCTCTACTACTGCGTAGGGCGGGACGAACGCACGAGAGAGATGGCGGGCGGGGGGATGGGGGGCGGGGGGGGGGGGCACACCCGGAGCCAACACCCCCGGTGTTAGTCTTGTCACGATCATGGGCCCAGGTGATCGGCGGTGTATCGTCTTACTCGGAATTGAGCCAGGTATACCAGGTACATGTTTTATGTACAGGGCAGAACTAAAAGAGCTATACACAAAGCGGATGAGAACAAGGCCACATGGGAAAACACGTCCCTCGTGCGGGTTGATGGCTGCGGCCGGAAAAAAAAAACAAAAAAAAAGGTCGAAGCAGGAGGCGAGCGAACACAATGAATTCAGTGGGAGGATATACCGTAGATACACCTATTGCAGTCGACGCAGGTTGATTGTGAAACAAGCAAAAACATCATCCGCCGAGACCGGCGCAATCGCAGAGCCAACTGACGTTTTTTTCCACAGCTGATCATCGCCCGCAAACGAAAACACCTGCAGACCCCCGAGATAGCAGACCACTCTGTCCCTGACGGTGAAGACCGTTTGTATTGAATACCAGCATATAAAAACGTCCTTGCATATTGGGGCAGAGTGGTACGAGGTACACAGCAACTCCCCGGGAAATGCTTACAGCGGCGAACGTTTGCTTTTGTGGCTTGCCTGCCACTCGACGTAGCCCGTGTGCAGATCTCGGCTAAGCGCCTTGTCGACGAACATGCGCTGCAGCTTCGACGTGTACTCGAACCCGGATATCTGCCAGTTTCCCCCAAACGAGCCACGGCAAAAAGAAAGCAAGGGTTGAGTGCCGTGCGATAGCGAGTCGGGAGGGGCGAAGCGTGGCGTGGGGTGGGGGGGGACAGTTTCGAGATGTGGTGGAGACGAGCCGGGAAATAACACGACGCGGCCTGCCGAGGGTTGGCTCGTACGTAGCCTTCAACGGTCCAACTTCGGCCGGCGTCGGCAGGGGTCTGAAACGCGCCCTTATACCGAATAGTAAAAACTTCTGCACGGCCAACCTTGGTCAATAACTTCGCTAGTTTTCAGCACAATGGAAGGATGACCTCTTCCCTCCCCTTCCCTTCCCCTCCCCTCCCCCCCCCCCTCCCCTCCCCTCCCCTTCCACGCCCGGCCCACACGTACCTACTTCCGTGCCGGGGAATATATATATGTCGTTGTCGGTCTATGGAAACGGAACGCGCACACATAACCTGCCAGCCTCCGTCGCACTTCTTGCCCCTTTCGGGCATCCGCAACCGACAACCGATCTGCTGCAACGCCCAAAAGACACGTGGGGACGTGAACATGCTCCCACCCCTCCCTCCCCATCCGTGCTACACGCGCGCGCGATGGGGGGTGGTTTCCCCGTCTCACTTTCCGCATGTTCTTGAGCATTCGCTCCTCGGCCTCGTCGGAGACGGAGGTGAGCTGAATGATGCGCTTGGACAACAGCTTCGAGTAGTACTTGTGGAAGATGTCCTTGTCCGAGATGTAGGCGAACAGGAAGCCCACGTGGTCGAGCGACTCCTGCCGCGTCTCTTCGTCTACCTTCGATTCCTTAAAGCCCTGCCATGTGGCCCCGTGTGCCCATAACAATAAACAAAAATGGAGACCAAAGGAGGAATTCTTAAAAGGCCTCGTAGCGTAGTCGGTGTTTTGATCGATAACCCCAGAACACCGTTCGCACACATACAGAAGACACATCAGGAGTGACGGTTCTTGCGTTTCGTTGGCGTAAGTGTCGCGGACCAAGGAGTGCGGAGCAGAAAGCAAGGTGTGACGACGCATGACTCGGTGGATAACTCGGTCGTCGAAACGCAGGCACAGGATTCGACGTATTATGAAGAGTCGTTCAGGCAGCACCCGTCAACGCTTATCACTTAGACGGGTTTTCGACCTCGCACGATGGGTCCCGCTTGTCAGCGTGGCGATTTTTTTACGTTTTGTCCCGCTGCTTTCTCCGTTCCCCAAGACAGAGGAAGCAAGTCATGCCGTACGTGGCGAGTTCCATGCTGCTATACATCACGCCGCATGAAGTAATGCAACACCAGGTACCCGTAGGTAGCCGCAGCGGCGCGAACGAGAGGGGGGGGGGCGGGGGGGGGGTGTAGTCGATCTCATGCATTGCCGTAGTCGTATGACCATAAACCCTCGCATCCCTACAATGCCCGGACGGAGCATGTCGGGTTTTCACCTACCAGGCGGACATTGCTTGCACCAAGGGCGACGCGCCGTGAGGTGTTCGGCGAGTCGCATGAAGGGTGAGCTGCATCCTACTCAGAACCGCTTGCGAGGCGGACTTGCACATTGATGACAGCTTCAATGAGTTAATCTAATATAGGGTGTGGCCACTTCCAGAAACAACAATAGGAGCATTATAAAACTGCCTCGTGGGTGCTTTACCATAAACACTACGTGATGCGACCATTTCTCTTGTGCGGAGTAGAGGTTCACCCCGCACAAATGGTCTACAACTCGATCGCCAGCTGTCACCGACCGCCAAAAAACAAAAAAAATGTACCCTGGTTGTATAGCTCACGTAGTGAGTGGCATGCTTTACAGTGTCGTTGCCAACCGACGCCAACCCAACCTATATACCTGGTATAATATATAGGGGGGGGGGGGGGGTGTATGTACTCATGTCATGCATGGCCGTAGTCGTACGGCCATAGACCCTAGCATGCCCATATACAATCCCGGGACGGAACACACGTCGGGTTTTCACGGACCAAGCAGACCTTGCTTGTACCAAGCGCGAAGCGCTGCGATGTGTTGGGCGAGTCGCGTGAAGGGTGAGCTGCATCCTACTGTGGGGGGGTGGAAAAAAATCGGGCAACACCAACACAACACACGGGGGCGTACGATACCTTGTCCAGCAAGCAGTGAGCGTAACGGGCGAGCCACTCCGACGCTTGCGGCACCGCATTGACGAACGACTTGCACGCCTCGTCGAGAACGCTCAGAAACCCCGCCGAGCCATCAAAGGACTCCGCCATCAGCCCCTTGTAGTGTTCGTACACCTATCACGACAAAGCAAAAACGGCGTCAGCGGAGGCGGGGAAGGGGGTCAAAGTCGGGCAGGAACGGGGGCGGGGGGGGGGTTGACCACGGCGATTGCCACAGTTAATAAACAGGCTATGGACGCCCGGCATCCCTGGAAAGAGCAAAGGAGATCGGGAACGTCGTAACTAGTCGCACGCAGGCGGGGGTGGAGGCTACGGGGGGCGGTAGCGTATGTAATGCCTGCGGGCGAGAAACAAGACCTTGTTGCCGCGAACACAGCTTCTACATGGACAAATGGTCTTTCCACGTGCGGCTTCGCGCGTTGCGTACTCTGAAGAGCCCGGTATTTCCAGGGCCCTTCACGGGTCATGACCCCACCCCGCGGGTCCAGTCATCAAGTTTTCGATCTCTCCGAGGAAGGGTTGAGTCGGGTCGGGGCGGGTCGGGTTCGGTCGGGTCGGATCGGGTTGGGCCAGGAGTTTTTCAAGCTCTTAAGGATCGATATCGGGTCACACTCTCTTGCCAAAAATGGATGCTTGGTCGACACACAGTACCAACACTGCTTCGATCTGCCGCGACCCGACCCGACCCGATCCGATCCGATCCGATCCGACCCGACCCGACCCGACCCGACCCGACCCGACCCGACCCGACCCGACCCGACCCGACCCGACCCGACCCGACCCGACCCGACCCGACCCGACCCGACCCGACCCGACCCGACCCGACCTGACCCGACCCGACCCGACCCGACCCGACCCGAGCCGACCCGAGCCGAGCCGACCCGAGCCGACCCGAGCCGACCCGAGCCGAGCCGAGCCGAGCCGAGCCGAGCCGAGCCGAGCCGAGCCGAGCGGAGCCGAGCCAAGCCGACCCATGACGTATGATCCGACCCGTGCACAGCGCTGGGTATTTCTCCTCATAACCCCTGTGACACTGCTGCACCCACGTTTTCAGGAACAACCTACCTGAACCGACGAGTGGGCTAATGTGTGCAGGGGTAAGAGCGCTAAAAGAGTGCACGGTCGCATTCGCGCCGAGTACGAAACTACAGAAGCAGACAACACGCCTCCTTGGCTGAAACCAAAAGCGAACCTTCGCATGCACACGTAGGGGGCCGCCAGGCAACGGAATGACACGAAAGGCGAAGAGAGCAAGCTAGGGCGGGTGATGCGTACTCATAACGTGCCGGGGGGGGGTGTCCGCTTGCTGGCTGGCGAGAAAAAACAAACATCCAGAACACTTTTTTTTATGTTCACCACCTCTGGCCGGGGGAGTATAATCCACGTTTGATATACAGTGGTGTAGCCATGTGAAGAGCCCCCCCCTGACACGCTACAAAAAGCGTGGTCCCATCTACGAGTACCTGTATGGCCTTATCTTTCCAACTACTGAAAACCGTATCCCATGCCGATTCCACGTACCTGGTACATTCTTTTATTTCTCGTAACAAGCCGATTTGCCTTACAGCAGCCTTACTTTTACTCAGTATGTGGCCTTAAACTGGATGGTTTTTAAATGGGTATACACTCCACTTTTAATTCACAACAGAGAGGCCCACCCCTGCGCAGTACTCTGTGTCGAAATAGCAACGACCGCTCGGACGTAATATTCACATACAAGTGTGGCATTATACTCCCGGACAGATTGGCACTACCACATTGCTCTTTTGAAGTTTTTTTTTTACGCACCCGGAGCATGGCCGCCACGACATCGTCGCTCGAAACGCTCGACTTAGAGCCTGAAGGAATGTCGTCCCGAAGGCTCTCGTCGTCCGACACGTCCATGCCTCCCTTCGCCTTTGCGTGTTGCGGGTGTGTGTGTGTCAACGAGCAAGATGTAAGAACGCGGTCGAGAGGAAGGTAGGACAGGAGGGAAAAAGGGGGGGGGGGGGGGGGGGGGTGAGCGGAGGGGAAAAAGGAAAGGAGGGGGAACGGAGGGGGAGGGGTGCAGAGTTAAAGAGGAAACGTCATCTACAAGAAATACCGACAGAGAAACATACAACAGCACACAAGGAGCTGAGTTAGAGACAACAAAATGAGAGAGAGAGAGAGAGAGAGACCTGACTCATGCGCTTGGTTTTTTGCTGCCATGCTGCTGTGTGGTCTATCGCCAAGAGTACGCACGCACTTTCGGTCGATATTATTGCAGTCGAGCTCTAGACGTCGGACAGAGCAAGCATCCGAGCAGCCGAGGAACACCTCCCACGTTTTGGGGGGCAAACTACTCGGAAATACGAAGTGTTGGGTTGTTTTCGCAGAGGGAAAAGCGTCAACGAGCACATCTCTCTCAGCTCCGAGAACCCGTAGCACGTCTGCCCTGTCTGTTGCACATGCGCTGCACAGGAGACAACACTCGGCTGTGGAACAAATGGTTTTCCAGCGCACTGAATAACACGGACGGGTGTAAGGATGCAGTCTTACCTGAAGGTCCTTGACGACGTCGAGCCCAGCGTTGCGAACATGGTCCCGCACCACCTAGATAGACACAAGACGAGGCGGGCGGGTACAGAAACCGAGGCCAACCCGCAGAGGGGAGAGAGAGGGCATGAACAGACCTGGGAGGGTGCGATGGAAATCGATGCGAAGCCCCTTCCATGCTCCGGGTCGACCATAACCTCTGTGATACGCACGAGGACCCACCCCACAAATGAGCTGAGTGGTTGATTGCTTGAGCCCGCACGAGTTTTTTTTTCGTTGCTCGCTCCCAGCAGCATATGGTCGAGCGGCGTACACCACGAAGGATAGGACCACTTCGCAGTAGAAACGTTGCCAGCGCGCAGATAGGTACGTGCAACTCAAACGCGGGCTGTCACACCTCGGCCTTCGTCAGAAGAAAAAGCACAAATAAATCACGACTGCGAACTTATCTGAACCTCGGGGCCATCAAAGAAGCACAAGTCAATCCTCCCTCTCCCTCCCACTCCCCGTCCCAAGCCCAGAAACCTGATTCCAATGTGTACGGCCTGATAAAAGCCCCCACGCTACGTACACCGCATAGCCTAAACTTCTGACAAACCTGACACCAGAACAGCGTGATGTACTGTTCTCACCCTACCCTGCGTAACGTATTAAATCTGACACAGGTGAAAACCACACCACGGATAGTGTACTGACCTCCTCGAGAGCCTTCATGGCGCTGTTCTCCACCGCTCCACCCCCCCCTCTTGTCTCCCCATCCTCCAGATAGCTGATCAACGTGTACAGGCGCCGCAGGTCATCCCTCTTTTCCGGTTTCGCCGAGAGCATCCTAAAAAGGCGAACCACAGCGAGCGTGGCGCAAAAAACGCCATCGCGCGTGTTAAAAAAACTTGGGCCGTGGGGAGGGAAACATGGCACAGCACAGCAGCGGCTAGCCCACGAACAAAACGTACAAGGGAGGGTGGGCGAATGAGAGGGGGGGGGGGGGGGGGCAAGGTCGAAAGCGACGACAGCATCGAATTTTCGAACATACCAGGTAATTCACAACCCAGGGTAAGACGCCGTACCGGCCCCCTATTGTTGTGGTGACGGCTAAATTACTCCTTGACGCACACCACAGCAAAAACACGAGCGTTCTGCGCAGCGTTGAAACCAATGAAGTAAAAACAAATCAATGCGCACGGTCTCTATCGACTAGCTTTTCCTCCAGAGAGAGAGAGAGAGAGTGAGAGAGAGAGAGACTCCCGGTCTAGCCTCACTCACATCGGCTTCGAGCGGGTGCAAAATTCAAAAGGAAAATACATGGAAATATTTACTGACCCTCTCGCCTCCTCCACCAGCCTGGTGGAGTGAGCCTTGATGAGCGCCTCCTGCGCTGCAACCAGAATACGCCGGGCGGAGTACGTTCCCACGAACGACGAGCAGCGACTGGCCTCTTCCTGCGAGAATTTTGACGAAATCGGGATGGAAGACACGAGAGAAGGACGGTAGACAGCAGCGCGCGCGCACATGGGAAGGGGGGCGGGGAGGGAGGGGAATACCCTGTTGCCATCGGCGTGTCCCGTGCGTGCGTGCGCGTGCATGAAACATGGCGACAATACTTTGGTCGACTCCTCCAGAAGGACGGTAGACGGTGCGCGCATACACGAGGAGGCACGCGCGGGGGGGGGGGGGGGGGAGGGGGGGTACTCGACATCATGCATGGCCGTAGTCGTACAACCATAGACCCTCGCATACCTACAATGCCAGGACGGAGCACGTTGGGTTTTCACCGACCAGGCAGACATTGGGGGGGGGTGCAAGCACAGCACGAGGAGGAGGGGGGGCGGGGGGGTTATCCTGTGGCCTTTGGCGTGTCCCCTGTCCTGCGCGTGAGCGCGTGCAACCGAAAGTGACGACAACGCTCTGGTCGATCCTCAAGTACTTGCAGGCTGCTGTAGTCGACTCCAATCGTCACGACTGTTGATAGGTAAGCGCGAGGAGAAAAGCGAGGATAAGGGGGGAGGGCAGCGGATGCAGGCACGCAGGAAAACGTGCGTTTCGTTCTCCTTTCTCTCACCTGCAAGTACCGCTCCACCTCCTTGAGGTAGAGTGGGACGGACATGTGCTGCAGGAGGTCGCTCCCGCGGCGACTGAGAAGCCACAACATGTCAAGGGAAGGGGCAAGCCACGAAGTGTTCGGGACGCAAAAGGGGGGGCGAATGTCAGGATTGAGAGCGCGCGGACGCTCAGATCGATTGCGGCGGACTCGTGCCGTCTTTCGGGGACACTTTGCCCTGCGCGTCACACACCGCGTGACTGCTATACCCACACGATAGCGCTCGCCGCCTCAAAAAGGTCTGCGAGTACGTACTTATTCGCTTGGGGAGCGACGAGGGACAGGATTTACCTTCGAATCCCCCCCCCCCCCCCCCCCCCCCATACGCCTCCGCTTTCGGCTATACACGAGCCCTCGACCCTTGGTCGAAAACGAAACTCGCAACCCAGCACGACATCCAATCCACGGACGGTTCTCAAAAGAAAAAAGGGGGAAACGGGAACGAAGGATGTTTATGAAAAATAACTGCTACTTTCAGTATCCCACCTGTAATACTTCCCCGTATCAGTCACCAGGAAATCCTCCATCTCGGTCTGGAAGAGGTGGCTGCGGTCGCGCTTTTCGAAGCCCAGCGTCTCGAACCTGCGTTAATCAAGCCACGGAGTTTGGACACCACCGTGAGCGTGTTTTCTTCAGGCGCGGCGGGACGCGAAACAGAGCAGGCGTTGGCTACCGCCTACTCCACACTATGGCTGAGGTTGACTTTTTGAACGAGACGACCACAGAGGAGTTTTACGATAGAGGTTCGCTCCAGTTTTTCTGAGGCTCCTCACCTAAGGAGCTCCATACCTCATCCGAAAACTGACTTCAGCAAAACTCAAATTGTGTCCCGATGAGTAATCCCATGGCCCGAGTATACAAACGCGTCATTTTTCTAAATAAGATTGGCATTCCGGCGTTTTGGGTTAAGGATCCCCGTCATTCAGGAAACATGTTAGCGGAAATGTGCTACCTCTATCGTGGAACGCTTCCGCAACTAAACCTAACCCGAACCCTAATCCCAGCCCAACCGACGATGGTTACAGACGTATCTCTTCCGTCTCGTACGCATTGGGTGTCAGCCAGAGTGTGGAACAAAGCGCTAAGCTCTGCTGAAATAGAGACACATATGCATGTGGGGTGTGCGAGCCCCAGGTAAGACGGCAAGGTTGCCTTCGACAGCGAAGCGCATTATTACGGGGGACCATAGCAAATAGGACCAAAAAATGTTGGAAAAAATTGGGAAATATATAGGTGTTCGTGTGTGTACCGTAGATTCTATTTACTATGGTCCCCCGTAATAGTACTCCGCCTGACAGGTGCTCGTTCAAACACGGACGACCGCTCGGCGTGTGCGGCAGGCAGACCCGGCGCATCAGCTTTTGGATCAGATGCCGAATAACAAAGACCCGGGGATGGGGGGGTAGAGGACCCAGCCGTGTCTCCCAAACTGCAAAACACGGAGCAAGATAAGCAGTGTCCGACGAAATACATGACGGCGTACACACGCAGCTCTTAGCCGCTTATTTCTGCCGTCGAGACGTCGGGACGGAGGACAACGCTGCACTACGCGCAGTGATGAGACAGTCAGTCAACAGCGTTGATCTAAAAAATGGCACTTGTAAAAATGAACCGCGTCAAGCGTGGTGGACAGAGCCGGTCGGTCAGACGATCCCCGGCACCCTCCCCGGCGAGAGAAGACCAAGAACAAGTGTGCACGGGCAGCAAAACAAGACAACTGAAAAAGCACACACACGCACACACGATGAGCAGAGCGAGAAAAAATTGGGAGGAGAAACGCAGAAAAAACAAAACGCCTGCCTTGAATATACGGGTACGACCCCGCCCCCCCCCCCCCCCCCGCCCCCAGTGATTTCGTTTTCTACCCTTCCCTCTGTCTTGAGTGACGGGCCTCACGTCTTGAGGAGAGACCTGACGGCGTCGTTGTCATCGAGGTCGGGCAGATTCTTCTCCCTCGCGGCGTTGACGACCCTCATCGTATTGCGCCGCAGGCGCTCCTTCAGGGCCTCGAACACACGCTCTTTCCACACGATCAGCGACATCTCGTGCACGAAGTAGACCTATGTTTCACCGACAAAAGAGAGAGAGGGTGGTGGTGGGGGGGGGGGGGGGGGGGGTAAAGAAAGGCTGCCATAGGCGTGGTTGGACATGTTGGGGATACCACGGAAATGGGCGGGTGGAAGATCATGCGCTCACGGCACCTATCGGTTCGCACCGCAAGTGCTTGGAGGTGGAGCGGGACATGTGCGCAGTAAACATATCCTCATGGGTTCTATAAGAAAAGCAGCACCACTTCGTACGAGTAGTAGATGTTGGATTCGGGCGTCGACCGTAAGAGCTAGGGAGGGGGGAAGCAAAGTCAAGCACCGGTAACTCAAGAAGCAATTTTTCAAGGGAAAAAAAAGCGGTAGATCGGGCCCAGTGACGGGCGGGCCGGAGAGGGGGCGGGGGTACTCGATGTCATGAATGGCCATAGTCGTATGGCCATAGGGGGGGGGGTAGCGAACGAAATTATTTTCATGACCAAACACCACGTTCGGCAGATGACGAAGCTTTGTTTATGGGCTTGTACATTTCGTGGAAGACGAAACCAAGCCAATGAAAACACTTAACCGGATTGAAACTAAAACCCACGCTGACTACGAAACGAAAACCATTGCGCTGCTACGTGGCGGCTTCTCGACGGCTCCTTACTCTTTCCCTAATATACCGCACACATGTGTAACTCGAGCCTAAGAGGTCGGCGATACGACGCGCTCAAGGTGGTCCAGAGCCCTGCACTTCAGCAAGGTACCGGGGCGACAGACGCACGTCGTCGGGTCGCCGCCCACGTCCGTCTAAGCGGCGAAAGCAGCGCACGGTACTCAAGTTGTTCTACCGCTGTAGCCAAGCAAATAGTTCCCGCAGCCTCGGACAAACAGCGGGGATTTGGTTGCTACAGGCGGGCTCGGTTCTCGCGCGATCTCGCCAAGCATCCGTTTCGTCTCGCCAGGGAGGGAATGCGGCCCAAAAAGCAGAGAAGAGCCTTAGAGAAAACCGTGGTGCACCGACACAGGCAGTGGCGAGAGGGTTGAGGCGCGCAGACGCGTTGCTTTACTGTTACCGCGGCCGCAGCCGTCACTGCTGCTCCTGCTGCTGCTGCTGGCCCTGATGCTGCTGCTGCTGGCCCTGATGCTGCTGCTGCTGCTGCCGTTCACCCGGTTTCCCCACATTTCCAGAAGCAATGCCGATTTCCCCGCCACACCCTCAGACTGAGGACAATAAATACGTATATAACCCCTCTTCTCTTTCGACATTCGGCTGCGCATGTGTATGTAGTGCGCACCACCCTCTCCACCCTCCCTCGCCGATTTTTTCTCCCTCGGTGTATATCCACTCTCACCAGAAACTTTTCCAAGAGAACTCGAACGCGTCAAAAGCAGTTGCCACCGTTGCGGCACTGCCCGTATCACATGAAACGCACACGGCGGGCAAATTACATCCCACCCCGTACCCTCGGCAAGCATACCTTATCCCCTCGCAGCTAAAACAAACTCTCACATACGTCAGAAGCAAAGCAAACAACAGCAAAAAAAAGGGAAACAGGAAAAAAACACGAACATATGCGGAACACTCCCGAGCGCGCGACACTCTATATACGCTCACCCCATTCTTGGGCGACCGTCCCGTTTCGCAGTGGTTGGTCGTTACCCAGTGGCGATCGAGGTACTTGAACAGCTCCGAGCCGTACTTCATGCCCACGGAGTAGTTGTGGAACGATGTGCGGTACCTCACCAACAGCTCGATATAGGAGTGCGAGGTGGCGTTGTCGAACGCCAACAGCCCCTTCAAAACGCCTGCCACGTAGAGCTCCAGAGTCTCCTGGAAGGGTTTCCAGAGCAGAGGCGGGAGGAGGAGGGGGACGGGAGAGGGGGTAGGAAGAGGAGGAGGATGAGGGCGTGCGCTGTTTTCAATACGCCATACTGCACGAAAGGAAAAAGTTTATCGTCGTGTAGAATATGTTCGGACCCTGCATGCACTTACAGTAGTTAGAGTGAGGGAGGGGGGGACTCGCTATGCCGTTCATAACAGACGGAGAACCAAAGCGATTTAAGAAGCTGTGTTGTAAGAGATCGATAGACGGATGGGCAGAGATGGAGGCGGTTCGAGGCTCCCCTGAAACCTCGTCATGTATACCGCAGGGGTCTAATGTTTTACGTACGAGTACTGTGCTCTCATGCTGTCGATTTCGTGGTCACAGGGGTGCAGCCATATATGAAGTGTCGCGGTAAACACACATTTGGCACACGCTTGTCAGCGCTTTATGCCGCGTAACTTTCGTTCGCGGGAAGGAAGACACCCAGCTCGTGTTTGTCTCCAACAGCCGCTCAGCAAAACAAAGCGCTTTAGTAGGGCACGTGCTGCAACGCAGACGGTGCATGCCGACTAACAAAGCCGACGCTTCAAACCGCGCTTGGGCAAAGACAAACCAGAACGCACAGACGGTACGCGTAGCTGTATGACAACGCACGACGGCCTGCATGTACTGGACGGCGTCAGCAAACCACGGCCCCGGGTGACCGACAGCCCAAGGAAAAAAACGGGTGATGAGCGGCCGGGAACACGCGGTGCACGCACGCCACGCCTCGGCAAACTCTCGCAAGCCCCGGCGCGGGTGGGCCAACGGTATAAGAAGTCACGGCATGCTATCATATCGAAAATGACGGCAACTGCCCTGCAACCCGGGCGGGCGTGGTGGTACGAGTGCCGCAGGCGGCATCGACAGACGCGAGATCTGCCATCAACATCGTCCGTGGCGTGAACACATGAATAACAAATGTGGTTATCGCCGCGCCAAGGGTAACGATCGGCGCGGGAACAGGCGTGGCACCAACACTCCTATTAATAACACTAAGTGTTCAGCTAAGGCGTAGCCGCGGCGGTACCAGTTTCGTACGTAGTAGGTTAGAGCTACAGCTTGAAGCATTCCAGCTCTCTCCTTATTCGTACTAATTCAGTGGTACCAGTGATCTGGTGACACCGTTCGAAGAAGACACAGGCTCTGCGCTCGTACGGTATGCCGTTCTCATGCCGGTGTCCACGATGCATCCACGTATGAGTATACTCTGAATGTGCAGGGTGCAGATAGGCATGCAGAGCTCGTGAGCATGCCCTCATCATCTGCAAAGGGATACTGCCGAGTCGTCGGGAGGCCAATGGCACAGCTATGAATATTACTATTAATATAGAACTACATACTTAGATTACAACCCCTGAGCGTGCTCGGTTGGTGCATCCCTGGCCTCTCAGAGCTCCCACTTCCAAACCGCCTCCTTTCATTACTTGCCGGACCTTTGCAGCAGTCCTTTGTTTTCTCGGTCCTTTCTTCCTTTTTTCGCCTTTCGTTTCGTGTGCGTGCGTGTTCTCCGAGCACGGCATCGCGTGAGGACCCGGCACCGTCGCGGGTGCCAGCGGGTGCTGGCGGGTAGAGGGGGTTGCAAGGAGCGCGGTCGCCGCTTTCGTGCCTAGGCGTCGCGTGTGCCTCGAGACACGAGGGATGCATGAACGGGCTTTGTCTGGCTTCGATTTATGATTGTTGATAGAGTATGTACGAGTTATGAAGGTCGTTCGGGAGGGCAAGATAAGATACAAGCCGTGCTTATTTTTGCGACCACGCTAAAGTTGAAAGAGGGAGGTGTGCAGTTTGAACACCAACGTTATCGAGCTGGCGAACGGCGGCCACGGTGAGCACCGGGCTTCACGCGAGGTGGGCGACGGGGCTGATTGTGGCAGAGAGTGATAAAAGCTTTACCCGGACCGAATCGGTAGCGAGGTGGTCGCGAGAGGGGCGGGCGGCGTACGAGGCTGAGAGAGAAGCTCTTCTGTGCGATTTTTTCTTCTCTTTTTTTCGACCGGGTGTAAGGTGTTCCAATCAGGCAGAAAAATATTACACGAGAGGGGACGGGGTTTTTTTTTCCTTTCCGACTTTTCGGTTTCATTTTCATTGTTTTTGCTGCTGTGCCGTGCTGTGCTTTCGCTTTCTTCGTACATACAGTACAGACATAGAGCATATCGAAAAAAGAAAATAAGTACAGACAGTAGTACCCTACCTGGGGTGTATGTACGTACGTACGACATCCGCGACGCGAAGCGTATATGTGCCATCCAAGCTGACGTCGGAGCTGTTTTTTCCTGAAGCATGGCGGCGGGACTCTTGGCATTATCAAGTCGCCGGTTTGCAATTACGATCCTTGCAAAAACTAAACTCAATCGTGGACCTCTGTTCGCGTCGCATAATTTGATGTACTTTTTTCCTTCCTGAGCGAGCGTAGCGGGCGGCGTAGGCCGCCCGCGGAGCGAAACGCCTTGTATATATATATATATATTTCTGCCCCGGAGAGCGAGAGGAAACCCCTGTCCACACTTATTTCTCAAGTTTTCGTGTACAGGTTCGAACCCGGTTCGTTTCTTCCACCTTGGTCGGGCCTGCCTGTAGCCGTCATTAAAGTGTGGTTTACTCCGAGGATGTAGGCACCTGAGACTATTAATATTAGTAACAGCTTACACGGAGTGCTACTCGTAGTAATAGTACGTGTAGATTGTAGACCTGCAGAGCTCATGAGCCAAGCATGAGCGTGAAACGTTGATGCTTCACGCCAGGAACGGATCGTCTACAGCTGTAGTACATACCTCTACACGGGTGCGAGGATGGGTGACGTGTGGATGACGGGTACAAAGGGTTGGGGTCTTACAGGATGTACTGATACTTTTCATGTACAATACCAGAGGGTGTATCGATTCTGCTGCATGAAAATACCGGTCATAAATGTATGCGTACAGAGAGAGGTGAAACATACTGGTAGACTCAAGTTACACCAGTATTCATATTAATAGTTTAGTTTATGTCGACTGCTGTTGTTATCTTGCTTGTTTCTTACCAGTACCATGGTACCAGGTACCTGGTACCAAGTAATAAACTCCGCTTGCTAACGTACGCACCTAGTACATACTCATGCATGAATGTCTTGCCCACGTATAGTGACGGCGAGAAAAGATCAGTTGAAAATTAATGTTCATAACTGGAAGTTGACACGAAGCAGTCATTACGATTAATACTGCTTTTCGTAGACTACTATTAATACTACTGCTGTAGATCCCCGCCAGATTACACTCAAGAGTATGGGTTGTTGTTCTCACATTAACCCCTTCAGCACCGCACTCCCATATGTGGGGACAAAGCACTCTAATTATAAGTGTTTTGTCCCCAAAACGGGACTGGGGTCCTAAGAGGGTTAACTCACAATTCAGTGCAGTCCGTGGTCGCAGGACAGGCTCCAATGACTCTGGAGTGGAAGAAATACCTCAAGTAAAAACAGAGAGAGGCAAAAAACAAGCATACGCACTCCACCACTGCGGTACGACCAGCTGGCGAGGTTCGTAGTTCGTAATACTCTCTCATGAAGCGCGTGATCGGATCTCAACCGCCCACTACAGAACTTGTACCGTACGCATACCCGCAGGCATCGATACGTCCGAATGCCCGAATGCTAACAACGACGTCGAAGACGTCTCGGAACGCAGGCTTCTCCGTTTTTCATCTACCGATGAAAGTATCAAAAGGGTGAAAAAAATATGTACTCGTACCAGTTTTGGAGGAACCAAAGGATGCATCACGACGCACCTTGAGCCTACCGTAAAGCTTGCTGTGCTGGGGATCCATCGGCTTGGTGCACAGCTTGTAAACGCCAGTGTACAGAGACATCCACAGGCCATTGGGGAAGCCCTGGCCCAGATCTTGAAGAATCGTGATCAGGGACGACTCCAGGAGAACCCAGGTGTCCTCAAAGTCTATCGCTTTAGGCGCAAGGAGCGTCATGCCTGCGCGGGGTATCGAGTTTGGCCGCCTGGTCTGACCGTTCCAGCTGGAAAAAATGACCGTAAACTAGAGCTGACCAGGAGAGTTACTATTGAAGATTCTCCGCGGCCGACCCATGCGCCTCGGTGGCCCACAGCCAGGCGACCGCGCGAGGTCACTCCTCTATGTATGCAGCCCGCACGCCCGCACCAGACTCTCGTACCAGTATAGCAGCAGAGTCAGCTTGTAGTATTAATAGTCGAAGAGTCAGTGTGGAAAAACCTTCTCCGACAGCAGTGCGTTGAAGCTGAGAGTATGCCTGGCTTGCGAGACGGAGCCCTCCCTTTGCTCGCCGTTTTTTCTGCTCCTCGTGCAGTCCTGTGGAGCTGTCGAAGGCAAGAGTGTCGTTCTCTGTTGTAGCGTGTACCTGCTGGGCTGCTGGGCTACTGGCTGCTGGTTTGTGTACTCTTGCTGCCTGGTGAGAAGGTTTCTCCTTCGTCTCAACGCGAAACGGTTTAAATGTTGGCCTTCACAATTGTGTGGAACTCCCTTGTAGATCAAAAACCAAAACAGAACATTGTGGTGGGCAGGCAGCTTCATGACAGCAAGCTTCCTGTGTACCGGAGATGAAGGGCTGCTGTGCGTGGAGATTACGACCAGGTACGAGCCGTGTTGTTTTCTTAGTTATTATCATGGCCGTGGCTGCCCTTCCTCTCTGTGCGTGTACCAGTGTACGAGTAGATATCTCATTTTGTTTTCACAGATCACCTGCAGCAAGGAGACTATCCTGTCTGCTCGTTGCTGTTTGGTACTTGCACCTGCGGCTGCAGCAGTGTGCCGCGCAGGAGAATTGGTTCGCGTTTCAGAGAACCACAGATCATCATGGTCTACCCTACCTCTGCACCGCCGCCTGCATCACCCTCGTTATCTTGCGCTCCTTCTGCCTCTCCTCCGCAGCCCCAGCAACAGCTGCTGCAACGCCTAATTCCGACCTGCAGCACGTGGCCGTTGGCCGAGGGTGACAGACAACTTCGGACGCGCACGACTCAGCACGATGCATCCATCTTGCACACCGATTGAGCAGCGAGAGACTGCCGAGACAACAGGAACGTCGGAGATGGAAACCTTGACAGCGGCTTCCTCGAGCATAATCTGCACGAAACCTCTCGGGCCTCTGGGGTCACCAGCTCGTGCGCCGAACCACCGCGTTCTGCAGGCTTTGCAACAGCGAGTCCTCGATCTAGCCCTGAAGCGGCTGGCCGATTGCCTCGCTTCTCCGTGCGACCGCGCGCGGGAGGTATGCTTGGAGCTCGGCGTGGCGCACGGTGATTTGGAGGCCGCATTTCGTCGCCGACAGCAGCAGTGCTGTGTGGGAGAACAGCAATCGGACGGGGTCTGCGAAGCCCCCTCCCAGGTTAGGCCTTGGCGCAACAACTTGACAACCTCCAATACTACGAGTACAAGTACCCTCACTACCTCGTACCCTAGATACGAGTACTCGTACACGTGTACGAATACGTACGTTTACTGTCGCATGCACCATATTATATGTGTGAAAATGATCTACTCGTACGATCATACGAGCAGTCGGTTTGAAGGATTATGTGTCCAGCGTCCAGCGTCGCTACGCGTAGTCATGTGTACTGCTGCTGCTGTCGTCGCAAACCAACGCGAACCAATAACCATCATGATGAGGTGATGGCAGGGTGCCCTCCTAATCAACAGCGGCAGCAACGGCACCAGCAACATCAGCAACACCAGCAACACCAGCAATACTACAGCAGTACAGCGCCCAATCGGGGTGTGATTGAGGCACACATGTTGTCGACAATTTTACGCGTGTAATACGTACTCGCAAGAAAAAGACGCCCGACAGCAGTCAGTGTCCCGCTCGCGCCCGCTCGGCGCTATTCGTTTTTTATTCCGTTCAATACGATGTAAAAACAATGTCAGATCGAGGATTTCGTCGAACCTAATATTTGCAAACGGTGTGTGTTGTTGTTGTTGTTGTTGTTGCTGTTGTCACATTAACTCTCTGACGAAGGAGTCCGTGGTCACACAAAGGTGCTGGAGCCCTAGGAAGATCCGAAAAACAAAAAAAATCGAAAATTCGGCTGCCTCAAAATACACGAGACGGAAAAAGCGCACACAAGATAAAACCAATGTGCAAAACTGAACTAACATGGCCGCGGGTATATCCTCTCAACTATAATATAGAAGAGTACCCCCGTTCCCACCACTAACCAACTCGTGGCTGCTGACTACAGCGGATGCTGTCTGAAGTGCTGCCTGCACCGTACGAAACGCACGGTAGTCGTGAAAACGAAAGAGGAACACACCTGCCTGCTATCTGGAGTGCTGTCAGAGTGAAGACTCGCGGATATGCAGTGAAAAAAGGAGCAATCGAACCTTACTGCCACACGAATATCAACGATCGCCATCTCTTCCTGGACTGTCTGACACAAAAAGGTGCAGCACAGTTATGATACCACGTCCCTGATAATTGCGTAGGTTATTCCCCATGAAGGGTATACAACTCGTTAAACTACAAAAACCAGTGACGAGTACCGGTAGATACTATTCTGCCTCGTGAAAAACAAAACCAGGAAAAAACAAACTATGACTGATTCTCTCGTGATGATAGTGTGCGCGCAAATCATGGGTCTCCATGCACCGTCTTCCTGCCGCTCTTCATGGCCGCATCATCGCCTTGGCCCAATCCACCCGCTCCTTTGCGCGTGCACTCGTTGCCATTCCCTTCCAGTCGTTTCCCTTTCTCCGTCATCCTGAAAAACAAAATGCTCCTCGCACTTGCGGTACTCGCACTTGGTACGGGGTACCAGGGTACTTTTTAACTGTAGTTACTATTAATACCTGGTATTAATAATGGTGTGAAAATATTGGCGGAAAAAAGAGGGAAACACTGGCTTTTATTGCGACTGGCTTTTAATGTTACAGCAGTAAACCTGGTACCCGGAATACGTATCTACCTGTCACCTAGGAAACAAGACCAATGCCTGGGTACCATTATTACGAACGAACGCGAGTTTTTTTATTTACACATGTTACACAGCGCCTTAAAACAGGGGTGCCCTTTCCAGATGGCCTTTCTTTTTAGCATAAGTCTGCAGGTACAACCGGCCGCGTTGTTGTAATCTCCAAAAAGAACGAAAACCAGCAGGACCGGCGACTTTTTTCGGTTCGCCCAATCACGACAAAAACCAATGTGCGGGCCGGGCCGTCAGAATGCCGCAGAGCAAGTCAAGTGTGCAGCAGAAAATGAAGCATGCGGCAGCAAAACATCAAGGCTGATACTCTTGCGCGGTTCTTCCCCATGAGTGGACTGGTACTATAGACCGTATGATACCCTGGTAACTGATAGCGGGGAACATTTATACCCGTAGTATGCAGAACCACATGTGGTTGGTAAAAATATAGGGATACACTGGGATTGTTTTTGGAGTCCGTGGTGTTTTCTGAGTACTACCGCCCCCCGTAACATATAGTAGGGCAAATGCTAAAATCAGGTATACCTGATCCGTTTAAGCCAAAATCAGGTACGTTTTAAAACCAAATAAAAACGCGCGCCACGAGCTGTGTTATGTCCATGAAAATCCGGTACAAAAATAGTGCGCCTAAAGCAGTAAGCGTGCCACATGCCCTCCAAACTCTGTGTGTGTGTGTTTTTTTCTTTAGGGTGTAGGTACCACGGGCTCCACTTGGACCTGCAGAGAGTTAGTATTGATAGGCTTCGTTTGTTTCACCTCGGCGGGAGCGCCAAGAGTTTTTACTCTGGCGCCCCCCCCCCCCGTTGACAGCGTCAAAGCTTCTAGACCGTCCTCGCGGAACCGGCTGCTCGGCACCAAATTATCTTGCTGTACCATACCTGAGACCACCTCGACGCGGGGTGGTGCAGACGAAATGCCGTGTGACTATGGCGCTGTATAGACTGCTGTGACCATAAAAAAAAACAGAGTACACATCATAACAACTAACTGAAACACATGGCACATCCCAAAGAAGAAAATGTGAAACTAGCGCACGCATGTGTACACATGTAGAAATACGTACTTTAATGTACGACGTACGAGTACAGAGATTATACGTTAATGCCGAAGAATTTCAACCGAGGGAGGCCAGACACATACAACGAGAAAAACAGTGTACGTATGGCCTCTCTGATTGGTTCAAAGTTGGCCAAAATCGGTTGAAAGCTATTAGTAGACAGAGTACAAAAAGTCAGGTATACCGTGGCCTTTTCGAGTCAAAATCAGTTACGATGTCAGTCTGGCCAATAGCAGGGCTTCTGGGTTGTGTTTTGTACTTGTTTTGAGCATGTAACTGATTTTGGCCGAAAATTGGCCAGATATACCCGATTTTGGCTAAACCCTATACCAGGTATGATGTACGATTTGATGAGCGCTTTGGCGTTCGGTTTTCCGTCCGAATCGTGGAAATACTCAGGTCCGTGGCGTTCCAGACGACGGCCCAAGACCCAAGGGATACACCACCGTCGTCGCCGCCTCGCCCGGCGGCCTGCTGTCCCTTGTGGTGCGAGACCTGTCGGTTGCGTTCTTCTCCCAAGAAGTCCTGCACGGAGAGAGGGCGCTGGGACACGCGAGGGCGAGGCTGGAGGCCCTCTGGGACAAGCTGACAGAGCTAACGGAGGAGCGTGACAAGGCAAGAAGGGGGGAGGCCTGGGGGTGGGACGGGAGGGGTTGGGGCGGGGTGGGGAGGTTGGGAGAGGGGGGAGGGGGTGGGGGATGGGGGGGGGGGGGGGTGAGGGGGGGGGTGTACTCGACTGGAGAGATGTACTCGCTGTCATGCATGGACGTAGTCGTATGACCATAGACCCTCGCATCCCTACAATGCCGGGACCGAGCACGTCGGGTTTTCACCGACCAGGCAGACATTGCTTGCACTAAGCGCGAAGCGCCGTGAGGTGTTGGGCGAGTCGCATGAAGGGTGAGCTCTGCATCCTACTAAGAAGCACTTGTGAGGCGGACTTTCCTGCATATGGATTACAGCGTCGAGTGAATCGGTGCTTTTTTGGCGTGGCCACTTCCAGGCACAGCAATGGATTTACTATAATATGTAACTGGAGGGGTGGGGAAAATGTATGTTGGGTCAGGTACCTCAAGTATTGTGTGAATGGGGCGTATATAGTGTAGGGCGGGGTGGTTTGTTACGGATGGCGGGAGGGAGGGCCGCTTTTCGAATGTATCGGGGCCATGTAGGCTTGTTTGTCGAACAAAGTATATGGATACGGCAGTAGGTGGGCGGAGGAGGGTGTACTCGATAGAAGAGATGCACTCGATCTCATGCATGGCGGTAGTCGTATGACCATAGACCCTCGCATCCCTACAATGCCGGGACGGAGCATGTCGAGTTTTCACTGACCAGGAAGACCTTGCTTGCACCAAGCGCGAAGCGCCGTGAGGTGTCCGGCGAGTGGCATGAAGGGTGAGCTGCATCCTACTCAGAACCGGTCTGAGGTGGACTTGCATATGGATGACAGCTTCAATGAGTTAATTTGATTTCCGGTGTAGGCACTTCTAGAGACAGCCATGGGAGTACTATGTAGCTGCCTCTTGGGCGCCTTACCATGATCACTACATGCTACGGTCAATCCCCTTGTGCCGAGTAAATGCTGTTCACCTCGCACGAATGATCTAACCTCGACCACCTGCTGTGGTCGGGGGGTGGATGGGGCAAATCTCGCTTTCTGCACTCATCGACAGTGTTGGTCGAACATGCGTTCACGTTATCTACCTATGCCGCATAGTGTACCAAAGAGCGACGGAGAAAACGGCATTCCTTTTGTTGTTGTCGTCGTCGCTGTTCTCATATGATTTCACCACCGTAGTCTAGCCGGCGGTCACACGGCAGGCTTCAACGGATGGGGTGGAAGAACAGCCCAGGAGAACGGATGGGGTGGAAGAACAGCCCAGGAGAAAATGTAACGAAAAACACTGCCCCAAGTAATCAATGAATGGTACATGTGGGTAGGTTTTTTTTCACTCACGGCATCCAAGGTGGACACGGCAACACCTCTTATTTTGTGACTTCGTGCCCCCCCCCCCCCCGCCCCCCCCCCCCCCCCCCCCAGACACTCCGGAGCGTGGGCGCGACTCCGGAGAAGCAGAGGCTCTTCGTCTTGCTCGCTCGGGCGCTAGAACACCAAGCTTTCGAAGACCAGGATGACACCCCTCTCTCTCTCTCGATGAGTGGGGGAGCCGGCCTTGCCGGTGGAGTACGATACCAGAAAACCGCGTCGATAAGTCGCAGGGCATCGGCGGCGGAAGAGGGGGATTTTCGCTCGCGAATGCGCGGAAGGAGCGACGATCTTCCGTTGGATCATGCCCGGGGGTCGTCGGTAACGGTAAGGAAGAGGCACCGCTCGATTTTCATCGTAAGTTTGTCTGCAGGGTCGTCGGTCACCGTTGCAACTGACGTCCTGACGAATTAGTTATTGCTGTTGTGGAGGTCGTGGGGGTGCGCGTAGTGGGATGCCGCCCTGCCTCCCAGGCGTTCATAGCTGTCCCTCTTTTTTCGTTCGACTTCGGCATTCTCCCCTCGCTGTGCCTACAAACCCCGAAGTCGCCACGTCCTCCTTCTGCTGCCAGCCCTTTTTTCTCTATGAAAATAGTCGTTTTAGCCAACCAATCCCTCCGTTCAACCATGTTTTTTTTCTGTTTCCTTCTCTCTACGCGAAACACTTTTTTTCTCTCTTTTTTTGCAACAACTGCTGTCCTCGGGGTGCTTTCGCCTGCATCTTGCGACAGGTTGACGGCTCGCCTTCGATTGAACCGTCGCTGGCTGAGTCACCGCCCACGGCAAGGCCTCGGTCAGGAGGATCGCCAGCGTCCAGGCTGCGGCCGCCAAGCGCCGGCCGAAGGCGACGCTCCGCACCCACCTCCCCGGTCAGCGCTCCGCGGCTACGCGACAAGGACAATGCCCCCTCCCCTTGCTCGACATCGCCGCCGCCGCCGCCGCCGCAGAAGCAGCAGCAGCAGCAGCAGCAGCAGCAGCAGCAGCAGCAGCAGCAGCGGCGGCAGCAGCAGCAGCTTTTCTCTCCCGCTCGGGGGGAGCTAACCCTCGTTCGATATGGTAGCGGTGGCGCCGCGACCGGCAGCAACGACGCGCCTTTTCATGCGGACGGTATTGACGAACGCGGCGGCGCCTGCCCGGATCGGGTCGGATTACGGAGGGAGCCAGGAACGAGCGTTGCGAGGGGCATGAGAGGAACAGGCGGGAGCAGTGCGGCGATTTCGGGCGGGAGGGAAGGGACCTCGGGCGCAGGCGACGACAGGGGTCACGAGCTAGCCCGACTGAAAACGGTGCGAAGAGGGATGTCTCTCGGCGTTGTCGGGCGGTCGAAGGACACCCATCCCGTCAGGCTCTGTGGTCGTTGCCCCCGTGTTTTCCCCCGCCTTCTCAGACGAGTTCAACTTTGACGGAGCTGCAGAGTTGCCCTCAGCTACCTAGAGAGTCCACCTGTAATCGCTTTTTCTTTTTTTTTTCGAGCCTAACCCCCCTCTAGGAACATGCCTGCACTCACGGTTTAGTGGACAAGTTACGTGGAATTAGTGCGACATATATATATTGTAAGTAGTACCAGGTGTGAGGGTTACGTACTGGAGTGGCCTATTGTGGTACAGCAGCTAACCCACTTTTCTTCGAAGCAGTGCAAAAACGATCGCTCACGACAGCAGCAGTTGCGAGTAGTTGTTACCCTAAAAAAATCCCGAGTGCAGTTCTTGCACGAGTGCTTGTACCAGGTATACTGCGAAAATTAGCCCGCACCATATCCGAGTAAGTTGACCCCCGAAAGCCTTGGATACGGTTATGTACCAGTATCCTACAAGGTCTTTAAGAAAGGAAACATGAGGGCGACCGCTTTCTTTGATGGGAGCTGGGCACGCGTGTGTCCTGACATTCTTGCTGGTTGTTGTTTTCGTCCCCCGAAACGAGGGCTGATTTACCACTTGTTCGACACATAGGTTGAGGGCTGCTGCATCTTACGACACAGGTGCAACTACACTGACCAGAACCCTCACCCCCTCAGTCGATGGTTGGGGATGCCCCTGTTCGTCTTTAACACACAACTGCGTGAGCGTCAACCATAGGGTCGAATAGGTTGGTGCGGGTAAGCTCAATCCAAATCAACAATGGTTTCAGGGGTGTGCCTGTTCGTCTCGTGTCTCGTACACTGCGTGGTTCAACCATAGTTGTCGGAAAAAAAGTCGTAAAACTCTTTACGTTTATGTATAAACCGACCAACCATGGCTGGGGGTGTAACCTCTTCGACTCGTACGTACACAGCGTGCGTCAACCAGCACGCATTATTTGTTGAGTACGTACACCTGGTAAAAGTGGTAAGCTCTTCGCACTGCTGCCTGAAAACCGCCGCCGTCATCGCGCAGGAGGTTGAGGGCCTCCGAGGGCAGAGGGATTCCCTGGCGCGCAGCCTCTCCTTCGCGCGCGAGCAGTACTCGGACGCTCTGGGAGACAAGCCGGTGCAGATCGAGAGCCTCGCGTGAGTGCGTGTGACTATCAATTACATATGTATACATTACGGGCCCCATAGCTGTTGACCCTTTTAGGGCCACAGCAGTTCCGTTTTGGAGACAAACTACCTGAAATTCGAGTGGTTCGTCCCCAAAGCGGGGCTGCAGCCCTAACAGTCCTAAAAGGGTAATGCAGCAGGTCTTGTGGCCATGACGGGGGAACATAGTGTTCAGAACCAAATATGATTCATATAAATGGTGAAGAGAGAGAGAGAGAGAGCTATGCCGTTCTTGCCGCCCCTCCCCTCTTCCCTCCCCCCCTCCCTCCCTCCCTCCCTCCCTCCCTCCCGCCCTCCTGTCCACCCTCTAGGGCTTTTCTGGCTCTAGCGAGATGCATGCTCTACGATGTGAGGGGTGCACCTCCTATTTTATGAGGCTTTCTCGCTAATCACCCGCACCCAAAACCTGACCTTAAGAGAAAAATAAAGGGGGCCCGATAAACAACGCCATGCATGCCCTGGGTATACCGAAATCTGGTATTGCTGTATGAATAATATAAAACACGTGTGATATTCCAGCGGTAAGGCATGCCTTATTGGCTAATTCCTTCGTGCCCTTAAGGAGGAGCCCCCAGACAGTAAAAAAAGTGCTACTAATACGTACCCTCCTGCGAGCTCATTGAAGCGGTCATCCATGAGCAAGTCCCGCCTCACGAGCAGTTCTTATGAAGTAGGATGCATGTCACTCGCCCTTCAATGCGACTCGCCGAACACCTCACAACGACGCTTCGCGCTTGGTGCAAGCAAGATTTCTGCCTGGTCGGTAAAACCCCGGCGGGTGCTCCGTCCCGGCATTGTTAGGGATGCAAGGGTGTATGGTCATATACGACTACGGCCATCCATAATATCGAGTACACCCCCCCCCCCCCCTATGATAATGAGTACCCCCCCCCTCCCCTTGTCGCAGCAGGCGTTTTGGTCGAGTCCCTCTGAAACGGGCAGTCGAGCATCGAACGGATTTCTGCTGTTATTTTATGTGAAAAGAGAGGAGGCTGCTTCTCGCTTTTTTTACGGAGGAGCATACATACATACATAGCACTCTTTTTTTTTTCCTTTTTTTTCAACATACTTTCACTTTCCCGCCTAGCTCGTAGGAGGTTTTGCCCTCGGCGATCTTCTGGACAAGCCGTGGTCACAGGTGTCGTCCCTTCTCCCCCCCGGTACGTGCCTTCATTTTTCGTCGCACATAGGGTTCAGCATTCCCACTGCTCGTCGATTTTCATCGAATGTAGCTAACTCACGTTCTCGCGCTTTCCGCCAATCTTTTTTTTTTTGCAAAAAAAAGTCCCTGCTGGTACGAGTATGCACTCGGTGAGACTTGAACCCACGAAATTGATCTTGATAGGCACGCGGACCACCTACCAAGCCACCGAGGACGCCGGCTCTGTCTCTTATTATAAGGACATTTTTAATACTAATATTCAATCAAAGCGGACCTCTTATTTCGAAGCAGCGTTTTTGGGCGGTCAATCGTGGGTGTCTGATTGCTAAGCCCCCCCCCCCCCCTCGCCCCCCTCGCAATACTCGTGGGAAACTCGCGCTGGTGTGTAGTTGGGGCCGTTTTTTCAACTGCTGCCTGTGCACTGGTGAAAGGCATACGTGAAACATGTACTACAAAAAATCGGAGATTTTCACGGCCGGGCCGGCGGCGTTCCGGAGGACCTCAGGCTTCTTCATCCATTTCTAAAAATCAGGCTGTGCCCTTGTAAGGCGTACCCTATGTAGCAGGGCTCTTCACCGGTTCTTCTCGAGATCTCTCGCGGGTTGGTTCGGGTCGGGTCAGAAGGATCAGGACGGGCTTTTAACTATTGCGGTTTTGGGTGGGGTCACCCTTACCCGACCCTACCCGATCGAACCCGCGAGATTTGATCCCAGCCGTGGATAACCCTGGTAATTAGCCACCCCCGCGCTTTCGTGTAGGTGACCTGAACCTGCCAGAAAGAAGAAAGAGGCATACCAGTAGCCGGGAGGAGGAGGAAATAGATGCACAGATGTGCCCGTGTGGCAAAGCGATAGAGAGTAGAACTCATAAAGTAGGAGAATGTGAAATATACAAGAAGGAACGGGATGTGTTGGAAGAGGAGATGAGGGAAATAGACGAATGTGACATGGAGAAGTTTGACACACTAGATAGCAGTGAGAAAACGATCGCCATCCTAGGAGATAGATGGTGGCTACAGGCGGCCAAACAGGAGAGGGATAAGATTAGCGAAACGTTTCTGTGTAATAAATGGAAACAACGTATTGAGCGCCCAATTGTTAGAGGTGTCGCTATTAGGAGTAGGAGCGGTGCTCCGTTTCGAAAGAGATGCGTGGTCAATGGTCGAATGACTAGTGACTAAGGCAAGCAACAAATGAGTACGCCCCCCCCCCCCTCCCCCTCTGTGCTGGTGTGGCCAGGAGAGAAGTAGAACGGCTCCGGCGGGCGGCGGATAGAGCTCGCGACGAGCTCGCGGAAGAAAGGAGGGCGGCGGCGGAGGAGATGGCGCGGCTCGAATCTGACGCGGCCCTGATCCGCGAAGAGGCCAAGTCGGTGGCGAGGCGGCTGGGGGAGGCGGAAAGAGAGAGGGCGGTCGCGGACGCGACGGCGGGTGTGAGCGCTGGTGAGAGAGGAGGGACAGGGTACATGCGCCATGGGTCGCCTTTACCACTCTGTTGTTGTTTTTTTTTCGTCTGGGATACAGCAGGATGGCATTCGTTGGGATGTGTGGTGTGGCCCTCGTGTGGCTTCGGTGTTGTGAGAAGGGCTATACCTGGTATCAAAAACTTCCAAAAAAATACTGCCAGGTACCACTTTATGCCCCCATTAACCCTATGTAGCCCCGACACCGACCCTGCCCCTTGCTATCCATAGGAGGCGCTTTGTCCAGAAAAACCTGGCGTTTTTTGTTTTTTTGTTTCTGTTTCTGTTTTCGATAAGCTGTATCGACCGGGTTAAGACTCGGGTGATACGTGCGTGTTACCTGGTATCTATAAATATGTACCTCGTATATGTTTTCTCCGAATTCCGTACTTTTATCCTATTAATAGAAACTATTCGAAACCTCGAACAGATCATCGATTCTCGCTTGCTTGACCCACGTATATACCCTACGTACGGTAAATGGTATTCCTTATGATTTCACGTATAAAAATAGCTCGGTTTCCGGGTGGGCGCCGTACGATCTGGAGAATCTGAAAAAATCAGCACTGCTCGGGTCCTGCACACCATGTCATAAGCGGCGGGTTAATGATCTAGATGATCTATCTATCTGTAGTTGGTCTGTCTGGTCTATAGATGATCTGTCCGAGGTGTTGAAACGATATTTAAGCGATGTGCTGAATGAAGGCTACTGCGAGCCACGTCGATAAAACAGACGAATGGTCGTACAGGGGACATTGGTGTTGGCCTCTCGCCCCTTTATTTGACTGACGTGGAATTTTCTCGCCTTTTTCAACTGAGGAGGAACTAATTGCCTCCTACCAGGTATTTTTTTTTGCAATCTTACTACTTTTGCAAATCCCACGTATACTGGTGCGTGTTTTTCCAGAGATAAGAAATATTAATAGTTACCGCTTGAACTTCAGTACATGCCTTCGCACCTACTCAATGGTGGTATCATTGTGTCCCGCAATATACGTTTTTTTGGTACGAAGTATATTCATGTTCTCACCCAAAACACTCAGAGCTCTCAGGGCGGGGCAGAGCGGTACACAGCCGGTGGGATTATTTGTCGAGTTTTCCCCGAATCATATGATACGTACGAAAATATACAACAGCAACAAAAAATGGGACCCGCCGGCTCCTTCAGCGCCCCCCCCCCCCCGCCCCCTCCCCTATTTTATATAGGTTGGGTTGGCGGGTTGGCGTCGGTTGGCAACGACACTGTAAAACATGCGAGCTAGACAACCAGGGTACCGTTTTTTTTTTTTTTTTTGGCGGTCGCCCACAGCTGGTTGTCGAGTTGGATCATTCGTGCAAGGTAAAAAACCTTTACTCCGCACAAGGGAATTGATCGTATCACGTGGTGTTCAAGGTGAGGCACCCAAGAGGCAGTTGCATAGTACTCTCATTGCTGTCTCTGGAAATGCCTACACCGGAAATTAAATTAACTCATTGAAGCTGTCATCCATATGCAAGTCCGCTTCACAAAGTGGTTCTTAAGTAGGATGCAGCTCACCCTTCACGCGACTCGCCGGACACCTCACGGCGCTTCGCCGCTTGGTGCAAGCAATGTCTGTCTGGTCGGTGAAAACCCGACATGGCTCCGTCCCGGCATCTGCAGGGATGCGAGGGTCTATGGTCATACGACTACGGCCATGCATGGGATCGAGTACATATCTCCTATCGAGTACACCCCCCCCCCCCCCCCTCACCCCCTTCTTTTTTCCAGCTGCTTTTTTTAAGGCCTTGTAGGAGGACTGCTGTGCCCTTTTCGAGACAAACCACACTAAAACGAAGTGATTTCGTCCCCCAAACGGGACTGACTGCAGCCTTGAAAGGGTTTAAGGGGGGGAGACTCGTGCACGGACCTACTTGGTCATGTAGAGCGGTGGGTAGAGGGTGGTCGTACTGCGGGTTTTTTCATGGTAAAGTAGTGGAAGAAATGTGTAGGGCCCCGGGTGAAATCATACTTTTTTAGGGGTGGGCGGGGGGGGGGGGGGGGGACAACACAAAACTTCAGAAGCCGTAAGATCGAACTAATTCCCCATAAAAAAAAAATCATACCAGGTATTTTGTATTTTGTATGCTCGGTGTGATACTCCCATCGCGCGTCATGTTTCGTTTAGTACCAGGTTGTCGCTGCCACTCTGACCGTCAATATAAGGAGTGTTTCGACATTAGTATGAAGACTAACCGGCCCTTACATTTCCGCCTGTTGTTAGTAAAGCTGATACAAATTATCGGGTAGGTTGGTACCCTCTTGATGGCAGTTTGTGGTGGCGGTTGCGGTGGGTGCAGTTTATGGCATTGCGGGGGAGGGGGAGGGGGAGGGGGAGGGGGGCACGGCAGTAATCAGAACCCACGGTGGACGCCAAAAACCACGTATCCCCCTGTGTTTACCCATCATATTTGGTTCTGATTATTAATAGTGTGTTCCTTCGTAACAGCAAAATGCGTCAAGAGGGGTGACGGTAAGATGGCGCAAATGGGACGTTTCTTTTTGTTTTTTTCTCGGCGGCGGCGGCGCGCCAGACGAAACCGCCGTGAGTACGTAACAGCAGCATTCGCTTTGGGAGATGGGCATGCATGCGAACGCGGTGCTGGTGGTCCGGGAGTCGCTCGTTCGTAGTCGGTCGGTCGGTCGGTCGGTCGGTCGGTCGAGCAGCCTATTTTGTTTTTTATCGTCGACCTTACGTTGGGTACCGCACTACTACAGCAGTGTATTGTATACCAGGTATTAATGTATTATATGAAGTGATTTAACACTTTCGTTGTGTACTCGTCCTGCGCTGACTATTACGGGGGAAGTATACTGGTATTACGGGGGACCATAGTAAACAGGACCAAATATTGTTAGTAAACATGAGGAAATATATAGATTTTTGTGTGTACCGTAGGTCCTATTACTATGGCCCCCCGTAATAGTAATCATAAACAAATATGGTGGCGTTATCATATACCAGCACCAGGTACAGAGGGGTTGTGACTGAAGGCGTGGTGTGGCTTTTTCCATGCCGGTGGGTGCGGCTCTCGTGCGTGACGCCCTCCCTCGGCTACTTGCAGCAAGCAGCTTCTCCATCCCGTTGGTTTTGGCTTCGGCCAGGTTTGTTTGTTTGTTTGTTTGTTTGTTTGTTTGTTTGTTTGTTTGTTTGTTTGCCCTCCCTTCGACCTTTTTTTCTTCAACGCCGTCTTGCTTGTTGGCTAGCTAGATCAGAAGACAGAAGACCCTCTATTCTTGCCTCGTTTCTGTGGCCGCCCACTGATGATGATGACGGTGATGATGATGATGATGATGATGATGCTCTCACATCATTATTACCCCGTGGTCACAACTATTTCAGCATGCATAGCCCTCCCCTCGAGACGGCAAAGTTCCCTCGTCACCGCCACCGAACCGTCTCCATCTCCCGTTTTCTTTTCTTTTCTTTTTTTCCCATGTCCCGTCTCTCGTAAAAAATAGAGCACGCCCTTGCTGCCAAGGCGCTACAGCAGAAGGTGCTGGCGTTGGAAGCTAGATCGGGATCGATGGCATCGGAGAACGAGGGGTTGCAGAGACGGCTCGATGCCGCCCTGGGCGAGATGCAGGTGATGCGAAAAAAAGAAACAACATCTCAGACCCATGCTCGATTCCCACTCGATGATCCAGACCTTGAACGATATCTTGGTAGCTCCCGTTGCGGGGTGGGACGCGTATCCCGTATCGCCATATCACCCTATTTCGGGGCACCATAGTAAATAGGACCTTCGGTATACACACCAGAACCCTATATATTCCGCTATTTTTACTAACAATATTTGGTCCTATTTACTATGGTCCCCCGTAATAGGGTGATAAGGGTGTGAACATACCCGTATCTCACTATTTAGATAACACACCCTTATCACCCTATTACGGGGGACCACAGTAAATAGGACCTACGGTATCCACAAAAACCTGTATATTTCGCTATTTTTACGAACAATATTTGGTCCTATTTACTATGATCCCCCGAAATAGGGTGATAAGTTAACACACCCCCCTGGGTCGACTTTCAGACCTGGTTTCCTCCCAAACATTGGGGGGGGGGGGGGGCACACGCAAACGAAAATGGTGACCTTGGAAAGAGTTCGTCGAGAAGGTTATTGCGTAGACGCATCGCTCGTCGTATTCAGTACGCCCTCGTCCCGCTGTCGAGAAACCTACCAGGTAGCCCAGCATTGAAAATCGTCCGAGAGGGGGTGTGCGTTTTTGTGCGTGATGTCCGGTAGCGTGCATGATCTGTGGTAGCTATAGTAGGACACGGTTGCCTTGCTTGGGTCTGTACTATTTGCAGATCCTTCACAACCTGTCGCGGTGGCAGGTGAGGAAGTAGATCATCTATCTGTAGAGATTATATTTCTGTAGATATATAGATAGGTAGATAGATAGATCATGATCTGTCTGAGGTGTGAAACGTTTGGCACCACGGCTGCACTCGAGGCAGCGGCCAACGAAGAGCGATCCCGCTTTCGGACACATAATTTTACGTGCGTACTTAGGGCTGTCCAGCTAATAGTCAGGAGACGTTTTTTTTTGCCTGTGGCTGAAAGACGTCTTAATATACTGCGTAAGTGTTGGTGTGTGAGCTTCTGAGGGTGTGAGTGACCGACGACGCCAACAAGTGGTGTTTCCTGACATCTGAGCTGCTGTGGTGCTGGAAACACGAGTGCGTGTGTTATTGTTTTCGACAGGGCAGCATCTTGGTGAAGATAAGAGAGAGAGAGAGAGAGAGAGAGAGAGAGAGACAGAGAGAGAGAGAGCTTGTCGGTTGAGTGGGCTCGTGTGCTTGGGACGTGCGCTCCTTTCCATGTGTTCGCGGACTAAAGACCAGCAGTGGAACGTGTGTACGTAGCGCTCCTGCTTTTTCATAGAGCGGAGCATGCTGTCGCCGCCCATGCTGTTTGTGTACAGCGTACGCAACGATGTCGAGGGAACGGCCTGCCGCTGCCGCCACGGCACAGAGAAAGGCGACGTGTGGCCTGTTTTTTGTCTCTGTGTGGAAACCCCGCGGCAGGAGTGTAGTCGGTAGGCTATGGGTTGCCCGCCAACATTCTAGGCTAGCGGTAGACAAAGGATGGGTTTCCCACCAGCCATTAACGACGACCAACGAGCGACCCTGCGTCTTCTTTTGTCTTTTATTGACCACGGGAGCAGGGGCGAAGCATGACAGCACCGTACGCTGTGACCTCACCAGTACCTTTTTCACTGTTGACAACAAACGTCGCAAGGCCTCCGTCTGGCAAAATTTTATTTGTTTCCTCCATCACGCGTTCATCCCGGCCTTTACCCCCTCGTCCCCGCCCCCGCCTCACATTCCCTTCGAGAAAAGAGCCTCCTTACATCTAAGGGTGCGTTGCGGGCGGAGGCGGACGCCGTGCGTTGCTCCGAAAAATCCTCGCGTACGGACGAAAATGCTGCAGCGCTCCTAGCGGAAGCCGCCGCGGAACGAGAACGCCTCGTGGAGGAATCTAGAGCCGCCAGGTCTCAGCTTTCACGTCTTGAGGCGGACACGGTTTCCGTTCGCGACGCCGAAAGGGCGGCTGCCGCGGATGCGGCAGGCCTACGCGCGTCCCTCGCAGAGGCGCGCCGTGATGTGGACAGAGCGGAGGCAGCGTCGGCAGCGGCAGCGGCAGCGGCAACGGCAACGGCAGCAGACGCTGCTGCTGCTGTGGAAGCGGCGGCGGCGGCGGCGCGGGAGGCGAAGGACGAGGCCGACAAAGCCGCGGTGGAGCGAGACGCGTGGGTGGGGAGGCACGCCGAGGCGAAGGCAGCGGCGGGAGAGGCGGCGGCGTCGACGAGAGCCCTGAGGGAAGCAAACGAAAACCTTGCTTCGGCGCTAGAGGACGCGGAGGCTACCGCCGAGCGAGAGGCGAAGGAGGCGGACCAGAGGACGAGCGAGGCAGCGGTGGCGAAAGAGATGGAGATGCGCGCGCTGGGGGAGAGTTTGGCGCGGTCGGAGGAGGATCGGGACCGGCTGGTCAGAGCCGCGCGGGAGGAAGCGTCCGTGGCCGAGCGCAGGCTCGCGCTTTCCCGCCAAGAGGCGGCAACGGCGACGGAGGAACGGGACGCGTGGGCGGTGAGGTCCGGGGAGTGGGAGTACGAGGCCACCAGGCTCGGCGACGAGCTCAAGGCCTCGAAAATTGAGACCGCGCACGTTCGGCAGGAGCTGGAAACGGCGCTAGCGGCGGCCGAGCTCGAGCTGGCCCGGGCGAGGGAGGGGCTGGCGCACGTAGGTCGGCTGGAGGAGGGGGCGGCCGCCGCGGGAGACAGAGAGGCCGGGCTGAGGGATGAGCTTGAAACGGCGAAGGTGATGATGGCGATGGTGATGATGAGCATGATGACGATGCGATGTCGACGTTTTTGTTTTGTTTGTTTTCTATTCCCGGTGGAAGTGTGTGCAGTATGTGCTGTCGGTGGTTATGTGTAGGAGTCGAGGTGGAAAAAGCGCGTACGGGGCAAGGTCGCAGCGGTTGTCGCCTTTTCTGTGTCGTTGACATCAGGCGTGTCACACGCAAAAGATAACACACCACCTAGCATAGCGGACGAAAGTCCGAGATGTGTCTACCTTTTTTTCTTTTTTTTCCCAAACAAGGGCGGGGGGGGGGGGGGCAAGGCACGCGCAACGGAAAAGGGTGGCTCTGGAAAGGTTCTCGTCGAGGTCTCTCCACGTATAGACGCATCGCTCGGCATTTCGCGCTCTCCCCGATGTCGAGAAAATCAGCTTGGAAACCCGTTCGAGGTGGCGTTATCTTGCGTGTTATATATACATGTACATACTGTAGTACATACATACTGGTACATACATACATACGTACATACATAATACATACATAGAACGACATACTTAGATCACAACCCCTGAGCGTGCTCGGTTGGTGCATCCCTGGCCTCTCAAAGCTCCCACTTCCAAACCGCCTCCTTTCATTACTTGCCGGACCTTTCCAGCAGTTCTTTGTTTCCTCGGTCCTTTCTTCCTTTTTTCCTCTTTCGTTTCGTGTGCGTGCGTGTTCTCCGACCACGGCATCGCGGGAGGACCCGGCACCGTCGCGGGTGCCAGCGGGTGCTGGCGGGTAGAGGGGGGGTTGCAAGGAGCGCGGTCGCCGCTTTCGTGCCTAGGCGTCGCGTGTGCCTCGAGACACGAGGGATGCATGAACGGGCTTTGTCTGGCTTCGATTTATGATTGTTGATAGAGTATGTACGAGTTATGAAGGTCGTTCGGGAGGGCAAGATAAGATACAAGCGGTGCTTATTTTTGCGACCACGCTAAAGTTGAAAGAGGGAGGTGTGCAGTTTGAACACCAACGTTATCGAGCTGGCGAACGACGGCCACGGTGAGCACCGGGCTTCACGCGAGGCGGGCGACGGGGCTGATTGTGGCAGAGAGTGATAAAAGCTTTACCCGGACCGAATCGGTAGCGAGGTGGTCGCGAGAGGGGCGGGCGGCGTACGAGGCTGAGAGAGAAGCTCTTCTGTGCGATTTGTTTCTTTTCTGCTTTTCGACCGGGCTGCGGGTGTAAGGTGTTCCAATCAGGCAGAAAAATATTACACGAGAGGGGACGGGGATTTTTTCCTTTTTTTCTTTTTCGGTTTCATTTTCATTGTTTTTGCTGCTGTACCGTGCTGTGCTTTCGCTTTCTTCGTACATACAGTACAGACATAGAGCATATCGGATGAAGAAAATAAGTACCGACAGTAGTACCCTACCTGGGGTATGTACGTACGTACGACATCCGCGACGCGAAGCGTATATGTGGCATCCAAGCTGACGTCGGAGCTGTTTTTTCCTGAAGCATGGCGGCGGGACTCTTGGCATTATCAAGTCGCCGGTTTGCAATTACGATCCTTGAAAACACTAAACTCAATCGTGGACCTCTGTTCGCTTCGCATAATTTGATGTACTTTTTTCCTTCCTGAGCGAGCGTAGCGGGCGGCGTAGGCCGCCCGCGGAGCGAAGCGCCTTGTACATAAATACATACATGCATGCATACATACATACATACATACATACATACATACATACATACATACATACATACATACATACATACATACATACATACATACATACATACATACATACATACATACATACATACATACATACATACATACATACATACATACATACATACATACATACATACATACATACATACATACATACATACATACCTACATACATACATACATACATACATACATACATACATACATACAGACAGACAGACAGACAGACATACCGGTGCATACATGCGGGAAAGGGTCTTCATTAAGCTATTTTATTAATAGCATCGCACATAATTCTATATAACTTCCAGTGACGGAAACGGGAGTGCCGTCCTATCCTTACACTACTCTGGGCTTGAACAGAAGGACCTCTTGATCTTCATACTATTACGGGGGACCATAGTTAATAGGACCTATGGTATACATAAGAACCTATATGTTTAACCATTTTTACTAACAATATTTGGTCCTGTTAACTATGGCCCCCCGTAATATTAATAATGTCTAAAAGATCCTTAACCCTTTTAGAACCGCGGCCCCATATGTGGGGACAAACCACTCAAACTTCAAGTAGTTTGCCCCCAAAACGGGACTGCGGTTCTAAAGGGGTTCCGCCCAGAGTGTTGGGGGGTAAGGAGTGCATTTGCTCACGGTCTTAGCCTCTGCTTGACGTTTTATTTTCCTTCCCGACTTTGGGCTATCAGAAGCCCCGACCTGTTAATAGAACAAAGCGTCGCTCGAGGTCCCCTTCGTATCAAGAAGACGCGTTCTACGGTGTATGCAGGGGTTGTAACTCTTCTTGGCCAAAATACTTTTGACGGACGGACGGACGGACGGACGGACGGACGGGCGGACGGGCAGTGGCTATAAGCACCCCTTCATCAGCTCAGGAGTTAACTACCCCGCACGGCTGGAATCCCGCCAACGTTCTCACAAGACGATTCGTGTGTTTATATATCCTACTGTACTGTACTGTACTGTATGTAAGTCATGGGATGCTTTCATCGGATGGTACGTACGTAAGAAGCTTGAGTTTTTTGTTTTTTTTGTCTCGAGCAGGTTTTTCAGTTTTTTTGGGTGTGAGGAGGTAAAAAAAGAACTCCTCCTTTTTACACGAGGAGCCTCGTGAAATGAAGGGTTGGAAGCCGTTATGACGGGAGAAAATACAGCAGTAGTAATCAGGACCTAATGTGCTTAGTAAAACTACTGGAATGTGTAGGTTTTTGTACGTATTGTGGGTTCTGATTACTATGGTCCACCGTGATATTATTAGTATGATATCACGCTGGCCGTAAATGTAAGGGCCGCTTAGTGTTGATATGAATGCCCACAGCAGCAGTGGTACGTATATACTACCAGGTATATACTATTACGGGGGACCATAGTAAATAGGACCCGATATTGTTAGTAAAAAACAGGTAAATATATAAGCTTTGGTTGTACCGTAGGTCCTATTTACTCAGGTCCCCCGTAATAGCACCCTTCGTTTTGCGGTGCAACTCTGGTCAGTAATTAGTCCGCTGCTGTGAAATTACAGTATTACGGGGGACCGTAGTAAATAAAACCAATTATTGCTAGCAAAAATAGGTGAATACATGGGTTTTTGTGGGTACCATAGGTCCTAATTTACTATGGCCTCCCGTAACAATATACCAGTATACAGCTGTAAGTACTTCTCCTCGCCAGTCTACTCGCCTACTTTATTGAACTCTACTGATGCCACACACTGTTATGCGACCAGCACCCACCCGTTCTCCCAACATGTTTCAGAGGAGAACCTTAGAAACAGTTTTCGTACGAGAACCATTTTTTTAATATAATTCCGTCATGCTATTTATGAGATAAACATTGCTTATGTTCCCGGGCAATTCTCCCTAAGGGACGCAACTTTTTATCGTAGCACACGTTGTAGCAATAGTGCCGTATCGTCGTGCTGCTTTCGCGTATCGCGCATCTCCTTACGCTGCACCCCACCCCGGCAGCCCTGGGGGCTGCTTCGCGTGCGTGACCGACCCTGGTGTTTGTGTAAATTGTCGCTTTTTCTTCTCGGGGCTTTTTTTGTCCACACTCTGTAACCCTGTATACAGTATGAGAGGAACACACGTACCATGGTACCAGGTACTGGTTTTGTTCTTTCGCGAAACTTGCTGTCAAGGGTAAGCCTCTCGTTTTTTGTTTTGAGCCTCGCTTTCTAACCCTCCCTCCCTCCCTCCCTCCCTTCCTTCTTTCCCCCCCTTCCTTCCTTTCTCCTCCCTTAGCTCACTGGAATACCCTCGCGGCGGGAGCACCCCCGCTTAGTAGGAGGAGCACCATATTTTAGGATAATTTTTCAAGGAAAAAAAAAAAATACTATTACGGGGGACCATAGTTAATAGGACCTGTGGTATACATAAAAACCTATATATTTAAACATTTTTACTAACAAAATTTGGTCCTATTAACTATGGTCCCCCGTAATAGACGATTACGAGGACCTTCTTGTGTAGTCTATACGTGTCCCGTTTCTATCTTTTTGCTTTTTTTTATTGTTGAAAACCTCCACCGCTCTCCTCCCCCCCCCCCCCCCCCCCCCCCCCCCCCCCCCCCCCTCTCTCTCTCTCGGCCAAAACTAAAATGAAACAGGCGGCAGTGCGCCGACTCACATTGGATGCCGAGAAGGCCGCGAGATGCACCGACGCGGAGGTGGTCCGCACCAACGCCAGGCTGGTCGACACGAGGAACGCCCTGTCCGCGGCGCAGGCGCGCCTCGACGAGATAGAGGTGGAAAGGGACTCCGCCCTGAAGTCTCTCCTGGAAGTTGCCCAGGCGAGGACGGCAGAGGTGGCGCGCCCGATGCTCTGTGACCGGAATCGAGGCGAGATTGTCGGCGCTGGTGGTGGTGGTGGTGGTGGTGGTGGTGGTGGTGACGATCACGGAGGTGTCTATGGCGGCGGCGGTAGCCGAGGAGAGAGTTGCGGCACAAGCGTGAGCGGTGGGGGGCGGGGGCGCGGCGGGGGTACCGGCGGTGGCGGCGCCGGCAGCGGCTGCTATGGTGGGAGCGAAAGCGCGCTTGGAGAGTTGGAGCAGAGGTTGTCGCGGCGAAGCTCGGGCTTGACCACGCTGTCGCGCAGAAACAGCGAAGGTGGCATGGCGGCGGCGGCGGCGGCGGCGGCGCGAGAGGTCGGCGGGGGGGAGTGGCCCGAGGGTTGGAGACAGATCGTCGCCGACGGGGCGAGAGCGTCACCAGAAGAAACGGAAGCGGGACCGAGAAGCCTGGAAGATAGCTGGAAGAGGAGATCGTTGAGCGCTTCCCTTGAACGCGACGGCGGGGTCGAGATGGAGGCATGGGGCGGCGGCGGCGGCGGCCTTTGCAACAGCGGGGAGGAAAACGTCTGCGGTGTTTGTGGCGCTCCTGCAGCACCTCCTGCCCTCCACAGCGAGCAGGTCGACTGTAGGCTGCGCTTGGGCCGGGCGCAGGCAGAGGTGAAGGAAGCGCAGGCGCGGGCGGCGGAGTTGGCGGAGGCCGCGGCGGTGGCGCAGGGGGGCGCTGTGGCCGCGGACGATGCTGCGGCGGCAACGCGATGCGAGAACAAGGCGCTGAAAGAAGACCTTGCGGAGAGCGTGCGCGAGGTACTATATAATCACACATCAGCAAATCCCGTGCCCAATACGAGCCACTCTGGCCTCTGCCGGAAGTACAAGCCACGTCTAGACTCTGAAACGAAGTATCAATCGGAGCGTGTGTTCTCGGTCAGAGTTGGGACGTCTACGGTCGGTTGTACTATATAATCACGCATCAGCAAAATCTCGTGCCCAATACGAGCCACTCTGGCCTCTGCCGGAAGTACAAGCCTCGTCTAGACTCTGACATGAAGTATCAAACGGAGCTTGTGCTCTTGGTCAGAGTTGGTACGTATACGGTCGGTTGTATCCGTGTGTTGTCACCTCCTCCCGCTTTTGAAAAAGAAAAAAAAACACAAACACGCAGTAATCAATACCTGGTACGTATATTCCGCTTGGGCTTGTGTATGATGGATGCTTGCTTGCCCGCCTGAAATAAAGCGCTTTTCTTGCCGTTGCGAACACCCCATTTTGCGGAGAGCTTAACCCTGTTAGAACTCCAGTCCCGTTTTGGGGACACACCAGTCAAAATTCCAAGTAGTTTGTCCCAAATTGTCCCCAAAACGAGACTGCACTCCTAAAAGGGTTAAGCCTTTTAGGGCCGCAGTCCCGTTTCGGGGACAAACTACTTAGTATTCGACTGGATTGTCCCCCAAGAACGGGACTGCGGCCCTAAAAGGGTTATAGCCTCCTTTTACCCTTTTAGGGCAAAAAAACGCGGTCCCGTTCATGGGGGGAAAACTTCTTACAACATGAGTGGTTTGTCTCCAAAAAACGGGACCGCTGTCCTACGATGGTTGAAAAACCGCACTCCACGCTTATGGGGAAGAAACTACTTGGAAGCAGTGTGGGATACCGAGCAAATCTCTATTTTTTTCGGTACAGTAGTATTTTATACAGAGGGGTCCATTCATGATTTTTTTTTTTTTTTTTCGCCACGCGGGTGGGTGGCCTTCTCCGGTTGCGTGGAAGTTAATACCTGGTATGCAAAAGAGTTAATATTACGGGGGACCATAGTGAATAGGACTAAATATTGTGTGTAAAAATGGTTAAATAGATAGGTTTTTATGTATACCATAGGTCCTATTAACTATGGTCCCCCGTAATCGTCAAACCCCCTTTTTTTTCCTCGCCACGCGGGTGACTCGCTCCGGGTGCTTGGAAAACTGTGTTCGGACGATGTCACGCGACGTTTTCATACGTCGGCCTGCGTATCGTATACCGGCATCTCTGTTGTTTTTGGTGGTGTCATACGGCGCGGTTTGTCATAGAATGTCACAGAAACCCTTCCCGTTTTTGTCCTTTCAAGTGTACGGACTGTTTGGGGTAACAGGAAGTAGCATCCGGAAGGTAGAGCTACTAGCTGTAAGTCGACACGACTTGAGTCGCCAACTAGTTACAAGTCTGACTAAGAGTGAGTCGTTTCCCGGAGGTGCAGACTACCCGACTCACCTGGTATTGGGGGGTTTCCATACTTGTAGAAATATTTTTTTTTCGATTTTTGTTTTTTCGGGCGGGACCCTCTCGGCCGGGGAGAGGGCGGCTGATTAAGCTCGCTTTCTGACTTAAGTCGGCAAGTCGGCTAGCTATCAGCTGGTTTCTGCTATAGCCGACTTGCCAACTCAAGAAAGCTAGTTTGTTGGCTAGCGGCACCTACCGATTGGTCATTAGTCGTGAAATCCTGCCGACTACTGCTGCGACTGTTTGTTCTTACGCGTGTTTTTTTTTGGGGGAAAAGGCGCTTGGAAATCGATTGTGTCGGATAATGTTTTCAGTATTTCCAGAAGCAAAAGGGGCAAGAGAAGAACGCTGCACGTACTGCGCCCATACAGGTAAGACTACACGGGGAAGACCCGAGGCACACTAGGTAGTGTGGCAGCAAATGTGGGATCTGTGGGTGTGTCTGCCGAGATGGCATTCAAAGGTAACACTGCTTTTTGTATACAGATTTGGTTTCGTCGATAACTCTTACTTTTTTGTATTGGCCTTGTGCGCTCGCGTTTTCGTCGGAAAAAAATGCACAAACGAAACAGCTGAAAGCCGCCCGCAAGGAATCGCGTCGATTTTCGGCGCTGTCCGGGGAGCATGAGGCGGAACTGGCACGCCAGGCGGAAGAAGCGGGGATCCGGTTGGCGGAGACGCAGGCGCAGCTTTCGGCTATGGGGGCCGCCCTCGCTCGCGAAAGGGAAACCGCCTCTGCGAGAGTTTCGGTGAGAATTGAAGGTTGCACAGCCCAACCCGGATTCGCCGGAGGGTCTTTGCCCTTTTGGGGCAACAATCTCGAATGTATTGTTATATACACGGAAGAGATTATAACAAGAGATACCAGAATATGGATGACTGAAGTATACATACTTGTGGACGTGTGTTAATGCCTACTTCGTATACGGCTGGCGTGCGATGCTTTATGCCCGGATGCTTTGTCACGGGATGCGTGTCATGGGATTTTTTTTTCATGGGATGCTCGGTCGCGGGATGCTTTGTCATGATATGCTTTGTCGCGGGATGTTTGGTTATGGGATGCTCTGTCATGGGATGCTTTGTCGCGGGGGATGCTTGGTTGCCGGATGCCTGCCACGGGATGCCTGCCGTGGAGATGCCCATATACAGATCACGACGTTTGTCGTCATGGGTCGTCGTTACGTCGACGTCCTTCCTTTAACGCGCGTTTTGCGTTGTGCAATCATGCACTCACTTGCTTGCGCTTGCCGTGTTTGTAGACAATTTTCACACCTCCGACAGATCATCTTGATTATTCAGGGCAGATATTAAAATATACATTATACATACATTATACCTGGTATACAATGTATAGTACATATATTATGTACCTGGTATATGTTGCTGATCTGTACCAGGTATGATTTTTTGTAGCTCACGTTTGCCGGGTGGGAGGCGTAATCTCTGCAAGACCTGCTGTAGGACAACATTTCCTGGGTTGGATGTGTACTTACACAGATCCTCCACAATCTTTAGCCCAAAAAACCTCGTGGGAAAAATCATGGCTGGCGGCCCCAAGCGATCGAGGTAACGATCCTTGCAGACGCATGAGGCAGGCTCGTGAGTCATTGTGCATCAGAGTAGAGAGGCCCACGCCCAATTGTGATCGAGTTCAAGGTCTAAAAATCCCGAACATTCCCGGACCCTCGCTTCGTTCGAACGCCTCTCGCACACGTACCGAGAAAGCGTGCGTCGCCCCTGCTCGTCCTCCTCCCTTTGCATGCTGCAGCCTGACAACCGCCGCTGTTGCTGCTGCTGCTGCTGCTGCTGCTGCTGCTGCTGCTGCTGCTGCTGTCGTGAAGAGGAACCGCAACAGAGAAACCACAACAGTAGAAACCACAACAGTAGGCCTACAGTAGCCTCTAGGCCTATCAATCGGCAGCGAGCAGTGCCGTACTCTACTCGTGCACCTATCACGAGACGCTACAAGGGGGCACGAAACGAATGTGGCCTTTCTTCCCCTTCTGTCTGCCTCTGAACACATTAAGCCATTTAGTTTCCGTCGGTAGAGCCCATGGCTATAAATAATTAATTCCGTCGGTTGTGAACAAAACAGGCATCTCACGTGGACTTTAGAGATCGTACGCTTTTAGGGCAAACGCTGCAGTCCCGTTTTTGGGGGCGAACCACTCAGATTCTAAGTAATTTGTCCCCCAAAACGGAACTGCAGTTTCGCCCTGAAAGGATTAACAACAGGCACCCGCCTAAAATACACCAGGTGTATATATATATATATATATTTATAAATTAAAGAATAACTAGTGTGAGATCGAGAATTTCGTCGAAAATCATGTTTGCAAGCTCTGTGTGGTACTTACTTCCATCGCGCGTACTTTTTATGTGTCATCATGGTGGTGCGTTCGTGCGATTTCTATTGTCAGGAAACTCAAACCGGCCCGCACAAAGATTTTTTTTTATAGAAAAAATATTTCCTGCTTGCGATTTGTTTTTTTGCGATTTTGTGTATTAGTAGTGACGTTTTTTTACCGGCTCTGTTGTTGCCCCCCTTACCAGTTCCGTGGGAGAGGGGTGATTGGGACTCGCTTGCGCTGCGCCGCGCTGCGCTGCGCTCTCTCACCCGGCTCTCGCTTCGCTCGCTCATTCGATTTCACTCGAAGTTTCAAACAGGGCCGATTTATGTATGTAGTAGTACCTGGTATAGTACATGAAAGTCCCCACTCTCGTTGGGTCCCGAGTGATGTGGTAGCTTCGACCCCGCTGCCGAGGGCTGCAGTTTTTTTCCTTATATAGTGGCGGGGAGGGCTTTTATAGTGCGGTTCATGTAGTGCGGGTGCCCGGTATCGTGCGGGTGAAATCGCTTGGCACAACTTAGACCCCTCTATAGTGCGCCTACCCGCACTGTTCAGGCCCGAAATCATGTCGTGCGGGCTTTATCGCTTGTCACATAACCCTAACCCTAACCCTGTAGAGGGGGGCCCCCACTGTACTACAGTGAGTATGTAGAGCAAGGAGAGAGTAGAGGCCTCCACGTTGATATCGTGGAGATGTGAGAGGATGAGCCAAGCTCGGGCGGGCGAACAAGGCTCGCCTGGACTCCAAGGAGGAGACGCGGGTTATTTACGCCGAGTTCTCCCGCTTTGCTAAATATAGGATACCGACTGTAGTACTTACGGTGTGTTTACCATTGGTGTATGAGTGACGACCGTTCCACGAACCGTTCCCAATACCCGTCCTCCACAGGTACATTCATTCGATGGATCGTCTGTTTTGGCGAAACCGATTGAATTTCAACACTGCTGAACGCTCGTAGCGCTTCCGCTCCGATTTGCAGCCTTAGTCCTTCTCGTCAAAAACTTATTTTCTACAGTAGTTTTAGCTCGAAACGCCCGCCGCTAGAAAACAATATGACCGCACGAACCCTTGCCACCCCCAGATTCCCGGTGAAGTTTCTTCCTCCGGCCGCGATGGAACGGGTTCTTTCGCCCAGGAGGCCGACGGCAAGGCTCAGGTCGGACGAGACGTGGACGAAACTATTGACGATGAAGGTGACTACGGCGGTAGCGGCAGCAGCAACCTTGACCTTGGTCGGGGCGCAAGGGAGCTCCGAGCCTCGAGAGATCATGATACCGATGATGACGTCGAAGCGGCGACGGCGGCGGCGATGGCGGCGTCGGCGCCGGCGGGGCGTACGACAACAGCGCGATCGGCGGTGGAGACCTTGGCAAGGGCGCTACGAGAGGCGGGGGCGATAAGGGAAGCGAGCGAGGAGGCGCTGCGCCGGACTGAGAAGGACGCGGAGAAAGGGATTCGACAAGCGAAAGAAGAAGCAGCGGCAGCAGCAGCGACGGCGGCGGCAGAAGCGGCGGCGGCGTCGGCGGCGCGCGAAGAAGAGGTAGCCGCCGCTGCCGAAGAAGCTGGACGGCGTTACGCGGCGGACTTGGCGGGCGTCGAGCGGGAGAGGGGCGCGCTCCGAGAGAAGTGTGCTGGGTTGCAGACGCGGCTTGCGGAGATAGAGGCATGTGTACATATGAGGGGGGCCAAATGGCAAATGATTGCGTGTACTCGTAGCGCCTTTTCAAAAAGTTTGCGTCGTGGATATACAGCCGCCGATATTGTTCATCCCAATAACTTCGAAAGTAATATTCATCAGGATTTTTTTTTTTAAACACGAGGAAGAGGGAGAGGTGAGGTTTTGGTGCAGGTGCTTGGTTTGGAAAAAAAAAAACTTACGCAAGGGATGGTAACGACGGGGGTTCCTGGACCGAGGCGAGTTTATTTTGTTCCTGTTTTTTTTTCTTCGTGCTTTTGGAGCAGTTTCCTGGGTCCGTGCGGTGGCCGGAAGGCTGTATTCTCCCCTCGAGCATGGTCGACATTGCGCGTGATCGCGTTGTTTCCCTTCCACGTATGTATGTATATACGTCAAGGTCGCGAAAGGCCGAAGTGCGGTTAGTCGTCAGACGCATATATATATGATACCCGGATTTTCGTTTCAATTTTCGTCGTCGGCTGGCTGTTGCTTCTGATGATGTTTCAGTTCTCCGCAACAGCAGCAGCAGCAGCAGCAACCCTACTGCAGGTCTGTGGTCTATGGTCCCGTTAGCGCTGACCCCCCCCCCTCCCCCCCCTGCCGCACGTGTGGCGTAAGGCGGTCTGTACTTGGCGGGGTATCGTGTGGCCCGGACATAGGCGAGTTAGCAGCTCTTTTACGGCATTGCACACACGTCGCAGCGACATGTGGGGGGCTTTGTTGCCTGATTGCTTGTCTTTCGGCTGCACCAAAGCGTGGGGGCATGATGTGTCCCTTCTCGATGCGTGCTCGCCGCCTCCAACTTGTCCGGGTGCTGAGCAGCAGGAGAGGTCCGAAAGCGGCGCGGCCTTGGCCAGGCGGATGGAGAAAGCCCAGGCGGAGCGGGACGAAGCCATCCGTAGGTTAACGAAAGACTCCGAGTGCCACCATGAGCAGGTGAATCTATGCGGAAATGAGGACGTGTGAACGAATGTCCTCCTTCATTTTTTTGGTTTCGCCCCCCTACACGGAATACTGTGTGTATGTGCATCCACTCTTAGGGGGAAAATCTGCTCGGAAGACATGTGAATGCAAGAACGGTTCAACCGATACCAGGTAAATGGAAAAACAGATGTTTGCTTCACTACCGTACGTGTTGACCTGTGCGAGGAATCCTGTCGACCAATTTTTCTGTCCGAGTGTTGTCCCATGTCACAAAAACCCACCCACACACCCACCCATCACCAACCCTCCCCTCCCCCCCAACCACGCACTCACTCACTCATCCACCCAAACTATCCCCCTCCCCCTCTCCCTCCCCCACCCACGCACTTCCTCACTCACTCACTCAATCCCACCCACCCACGCACCCTCCCACCCCTCTATTATGTGTGCCATCCCGCTGCCTTGCTATCACCCCGTCGCGTGGCACCCGGGCGAGAGACAGATGGAAACCTTCCTCAGAGGAGCGCGCCAAGAGCTGGAGCGGCGGCTAGCCGCGGCGGAAAACGCAGCCTCGAAGGCCGTGACCGAGCTTGGCAAGGAGCGCAGACGAGTAGCCTCTCGTGGGCGAGCGGTGGCCAACGAGCTCGAGGAGGTCGGCATCGCGCACCGCACGGAGCTCCGAGAGGTCAGAGAGGCCGGCCATGCCGCGGCGCGGGCGGCGGCGGCGGCGGCGGCGGCGACGACGGTGGTGCAAGCGCGGGATTTGGGGGGGGCAGGGGCGGCAGACGTAGCGGCCGCCTCGGCCCTAAGACAACAAATAGTCGAGCTTGTGGAGGCGGCAGCAGCACGAAAGGGAGAGGTGCGTGCCCGGGTGCCAGGCTTTTTACGTATGTATACCTGGTATATATTTTGACATTCATTCATGTTATTATTTAATATTTCTATTTGTTATCTTCCCGCGGGCTGAGATGAGGTTACACGAACAAGGGAAAGTTCCAACGTTTTTTTTTTTCGAGGTCTACCTACACACGGGGGGAGGGGGGTCTCACTAATAAAGCCAAGCTCAGCCTTTTTTTTTCAGAACGTGTTTCTTTTTTACCTAGTGGCAGGAATCAAATCCACCCCACCCCACTCGGTTTGTTTTTTTTTCCGTGTTATCGTCGTTTTTTCTTCTTTTTTTTTTCATGCGCCATCGGGCAGCGCGGACCGAGGGAAATGAAGCTGAAGCTCACCACAGTAGTGTTTTGCACATTGCACGACGCTAGCGACGGTTGTAGGGGGGCACGACTTCTCTTTTTTTTTCGCAAAGGGTCCTCGCTTGAGCCGCTATGAAGAACTCTCTCTCTCTCTCTCTCTCTCTCTCTCTCTTTACCCCCACCTCACCCACAAAGTGCTGACTTGAAGGCTTAACGAAAGGGCAATACACCCGACATCATGAGCAATCCCCATCCATGACCTGACAGCAGTAGGTATATATGTACCGAAACGTAACGTAACGGAAATACGGTTTCAGTGGGTAGTTCCTCGGTCATAACGCCTTTTAGGACTGCACTCCCACTTTGGGCGCAACCTACTACAGTAGGAACTAACCTAATTAACTCTTTTAGAAAAACACTGCTGCCGTCCCGTTTTGGGGACAAACCACTCACATTCTATGTACTGTAGTGTAGTTTGTCCCCAGAAAAGGGACTGACTGCAGTTTTTGCCCTAAACAAAAAAAAACAAAAAAGGGGTTGAAAACCTTATAGGGGCGCCGAGATGTCGACCAGGCGAATGATAGCGTGAGTGGTCATCGACCGTCTACGGGCAGCGCGTGCGGCCCAAGCAAGCAGTACGGACGGGCGTCATCTGGCGCCCGTGCCGCGCGCCTCCTTGCATCGTATTAATGGTAACTCGGGACACCAAAATCTGTTACCATCCCTCGATCACGCAAGTGGCCGTAGTAGCTGTGATCGTCGCTTCCTTGTCGTCGGTTTTCCTTCTCTTTGTTTGACCCTTTCAAGACTACAGCCCCGTGTTGAGGACGAACCACTCAAAATCGAAGTTCTTTGTCCCCAAAACGGGACTGCGGTGCTAAATGAACGGTCGAGTCCCCAGGAGGGTTTTTATGAGGAGTGCCCGCCAGGCAGGGCAAGTATTCGCGGGAACAAATGCTTCGAGTGCTGTACCGTTATCGCATATAGCACCGCGTAAGAACCGATGTTAGGGTGATTTTGGGGTGATTTTGGGGTGATTTCGGGTGATTTTGGGTGTAGTAGCCTCGCGTGAGGACCCTGAAGAGGTAATTTACGTATTCTTTCGTCCTGTCTCGAGCATGGGTCGCAATGGGTCACTGTTTTTTTTTCTGCTGTCGGAATCGTGTCGTCATTTTCTCCCTTTTGTTCCATCACCGCCGGATGTCTTCACCACCCCCGATAGATCATGATGCTGATCGTGTAAGGGCTCCCTCCCTCCCACCCCGGCGATGAACGCGTCGTGCAATGGAGCTGTATCGCAACAGATCCCCCACCCGAGCAACCATGTGCTGTAACAGGGATATAAGTATATATATATATATATATCTCGTTGTTGTTGTTCTCACAATAACTCCATGCCCAAAATCGTGAGTCCGTGGTCACAGGACATATTCCAAAAAAAACTGGATCGGGAGATACCCCAGGAACAAACAAAAAATAAGACAAACTCAAATAATTTCCAAAAAATATAAATAATGGAGACGCACGTAGATCACACAGATCCCACCCGGGCGATCCAAGTTGTGCAAAGCGCCACAGATCCTATAGTCACATAGATAGCCACAGATAGTCGTACAGTCATATAGATAGACCCCACACCCGGAAAAAAAAACCGTGTATGCGTTGAATTGTTTGTGCAGATTGCGGCGCTGCAGGCGCGGCTGCGATCGGCCGAGGAGGACGTTGGGGCCGCACGGCACGAAGGGCTCCTGGAAGGGCAAGCGAGGTCGGTTGCCCAAGTGACGGCGGCAACGAAGAAGACGGGGCTGGCCTGTGCGAAGGCCGAGGCGATGCGAGAGCGCTGTGCCCAGCAGGTGATATACAGTTGGCGCAGACAGGGGTACGGCAGTATTTCGAAAGAAAAACAAAACGCCACGCCACCCCGCACGCCACGTTTTATTTTTCGTCCCAGAAAGGTGGGCGGGGGGGGGGGCGGGGGGGGGGGGGGTACTCATTATCATGCATGGCCGTAGTCGTATGACCATGAGACCCTCGCGTCCCTACAATGCCGGGACGGAGCACGTCGGGTTTTCACCGACCAGGCAGACATTGATTGCACCAAGCGCGAAGCGAAACGTGACGTGTTGGGCGAGTCGCATGAAGGGTGAGCTCTGCATCCTACTAAGAACCGTTTCAAAGAGCGGATTTTCTTGCCTATGGATGACAGCATCAATGAATTGGATGACAGCATCAATGGGGGGGGGGGGAGATTCTCCTCATACCAAGGAAACAGAATGCTCAAAAACTGATGCCTTTTTTATGACGTAGTTCGTCCACAAATCTCACCGTTGTGATCTTGGGAAGGAGTGTAATCTACCGTAGGTCGCTTATTCTTTTTTTTTTTCGTGTACTCTCGACGCAGACGACGATATGATATCCTACACATTAGACAGATCATTGATGTACAGTAGATCCCCTCATACCCGGTGTTTGTGACAAATCACGATCCAAGATAATCTAATCTAGATCTCGTGTTTACCGCTATGGTTCTTTTTGTGAGGGCCGTATGTGTCGCGTGCCGGATCAAATTCACGCGTGAAGCATGTCCGCAAGAGCCGTGTCATGCAGATCCCGTCTGGAAAAACGTGGGATCATAGATGCGTTTTGTATATCAAGAGAATGCTTGCCCCGAGGAGACCGTTACGCTCGAGGCTTTCGTAAAGATGTCGGCTTTCATCAACCGCGCGGGTGTAGGTTGGTGTCCCCCCCCTCCCTTCCCCCCCTGTCTATGGTCGTACGACTACGACCATGCGTTGTTTGCGTATGCTGACGAGGTGCGGGCTCTTTTCCTGTCTGCAGCAACTCAATTTTCAATTTTCGTGGGTTGGGATTGCTATTGTATACCTGGTAGGAAACAGACTACGAGAAACTCAACGCAAGAAAATTATTCGCAAACAACCTAGTCTTGAAAAAAAAACTTCAACCATTTTGATGTTCAAGTTTATTCCAACCACTGTGTCGAAGCCGGGCCAAGGTCTACGTAGAGCTCTCGAAAAGTTGACCGGCAGACTGATCGACCGACCGGACCCGACCCGACCGAACCCGACCGGACCCGACCCGACCCGACCCGACCCACTGACCGACAGGAACAAATAATTGCGGACTTGGCTTCTTCTCGAGAGGAGGAGGCGGACGCGTGCCGGGTCGCCCGAGAGTTGGTGGCGAAAGAGCGATCGACCCTCGTCAGGTCGGAGGAACGTGTGCGCGAGCTTCAGGTTGAAGTCGGCTGCTTGTCCTCCCTGGTACGGGCCGCCCGGACGCAGAAAGACCCGAGCCGTGGGAGTGGGAGGGGTGGTGGGAGTGGTGGCCGCTCTCTTTTTAGGGAAGATGGCGGCGATGATGGCAGCAGAGTTAGGGGTCAAGCCGGCGGCAGTCCCGCCGCTCGTAGAGACGATGACGACGACCGCCACGACGAAGGCAGCGTGAGCGGACACTATTGCGACCACCTGGACACCCCGGCAGGTCAGAGGCTGGGCGGCGGCCACCACCGTGTCGCCGGCAGCGACAGAGAAGTACAAGAGCGCGGAGAAGCTGTTAGTACTACTCCGGTGGGTCTCCGGAGATCGTGGAACGCGGGTGGGGGGCGACCGGACCAATCTGCTGCTGCTGCTGCCGACGCCGCCGCGGTCAATCGTTTGGCCGGGTTGCGCGAGTCAAAGGAGCGAGAAAGGACGCGCGCCGTCGTGTTCGCGCTGGAAGAGTCGCTGCACGATTCGCGGGAGGAGATTGAGCACCTGAAGAGGCGAGTCTCTCGGCTCCGGTTGGGCCTCCGCGAGACCGAACGGCGCGGCGACGAGATGGAAGCGGCCGCGGCCTCGGCGCGCGCGTCGGCTGACGCGAAAGGTATGGCGGTGGAGACGTTAACCGCGGAGGTCAGCGCCGCTACAGCGAAGAGGCACGACGCTGAGCAGAGAACTCTTGCCGCTGAGCGCCGCTGGGAGGAGAAAGCGGCCCTGGAAGAGGAGGAGAAGGAGGAGGCTTTGTTGCCGTCATCATCGCGTGCGAAAACATCGACTGCCGCGAAAAAGACGTTGTTGCCGGGGGGAGGGGCGGAGGGTGCGACACTATTGCGGGTGGAGGAGACGGCGCGGCTCCGCGGCGAGCTCGGGGATGCGGACCGTCGAGCGGCTGCGCTGGAGGCGGCCTTGGCCGTGCTCAAGACTGATCTGCGAGCCGCTGAGGCTGAGACGGCGCGCGCGCAGATGGCTCTGATCCGAGAGTTCGGGAGGGATGCGGAGGGGAAAAGAGGCGGCGGCAGGCGCAACGGTGACTTTTCGGGGCTTCCGGGCGATGGGCAGAGATTGGGAGGGTTCTTCGCTCAGAGAAAACCACAGGGATGGTTGAAAGGGACGGGCATAGCCATGTTGCCGCTGCCGCCGCCGCTGCTGCAGACACCGACGCCGTTGACGGTGCCGACGACCAGTGCTACTCTTCATGGCGACCACAACAACAACCGCGTGGGCGGCCACCCGGCAGGTGGTCTCCCTCTCGGTGCCGGCCATGACCAGCACTACTTCTACGAAACGACCGTGCTCCGAGAGAGGCTGGCGGCGAGCCAGGCGCAGCAGAGCGAGCTGGTCAGAGCGTCGGAGGAAGCGGTGGCCAGCTGCGGCCAGCGTTGCGAGGAGCGCGTGAGAGTGGTCCTGGCGGCGAGCACTCTGGTATCGGCGTGCAGCCGCCGGCGAGGGGTCGCCGCCGGAAGAGAGGCTGCTGTAGAAGCGGCCTGTCGCCTTGCGCTGATGAAACGGTGTTTCCGAGCCCTTAGGGAGGAGGCCCTTTGCAGATCCCGCGATAGGAGTGTCAGGAGGCAGGAACGGATACAGCTATGGATTGGAGAATCGGTTGAGCGGGCGGGGGAGGAACTGTCGAGAACGATTGTTAATAGAGGCAAGCGTCGCGCCACGGGGAGGCGGGAGCGGGAGTGGGAGCAGGAGCGGGGTTCCATCTTGTAATGGGGGGAGGGCGGGATTGCACATTATTTAATTCCGCAGAGCTTTTGCGAGAAGCGGTTGATCGATGTTGAACGTTTTTGGTCCTTATTTGGGAAAAAAAACATATCAACCTCCCAACAGTAGCTGCAAGCGACGTACCTGGTACGTTTTTTTGTTAGTTGGCGTATTACCGAGGAAAAACGGATAAAAAACGCCGGGGTCGAAAATTGAAAATTCCAAAATTACGAATATTGCGGAGAAAAAGGGGTGTGGGAGTGGTGAAATATTTGCGCCGCCTCGCTTCTCGGAAGGGGGGGGTGCTCTCATGTCATGGATGGCCGTAGTCGTATAACAGTAGACCCTCGCATCCCTACTATGCCGGAACTCAGTACGTGGGGTTTTTACTGACCGGCGGGGGGGGGGGGGGCGTACTCATTTTATTGCTTGCCTTAGTCGTCTGTTTCCATTGACCACACATCCCTTTCGAGACGGAGGGCTGAACACTGTGTAAAAAACAAGTCGAATTGGTAGGTGCCATATATTCGCCTGCGATATGTGGAAGTTGTTTTGTGTTCGTCGAATGCGCCTACCCTACACCGTCTCCTGAAAATAAACCAAGCGATTTAACCCCCTTCATAATGTTTGCTCATCGTCTCCTTCTGAAAAAGCGACAAGAGCTTGCTCTCTGTGAATATGAATATCGTGCCTACTCTTAATATGACTGTAAAATCATATGGTACCAGGTACCTTTTTCACAGGGACTCTCCGTGGTTGAATGCTTCATGCCTTCTGGGGGGATGTATGGGTGGTGAGAGTTACTTTCTCTATACGAAAAACGGCGAATCGGATACTACAGGGAAATCTGCCGCTGGCGTACATGCTTCTCCGATATCGTAGCAAAAACGCAGCCTCTTGCGTGCTCTGCGTGTTTTAACGAGCGAGGGTTGTAGTACTCCTGTCATTTGAAAGAATTACAAACAAGAAAACAAACAACTTGGCTGAGAGCGATCGAGACCTCGACCGTCTGGGGAATTTCTTGGAAAGTTAAAGGAAGCTTCGATGAAATGGTTGAAGTTCTTACTATGGGGTTAAACCCTAACCCCTACGGTCTGGGAATTTTCTTGGAATCGAACACGTAATGAGGAGTTCAAGTGTGTGTGGGGGCCATGTCGTAAACGCTGACGCTACTGCTGCAACCAAGCTGATTCAGACCTACAAACTACAGAACGTTAGATGTATCGTACGCGTGGGCCTCTCAATATTGTCGAAAGCAGCACAAAAGGAACCATTTCGAATTTGAAACCGCCCGAAGCAGCTGTTCGCTTTGCTGTGTCTATGGTGAAACTTTGAAAACTGTTTTTTCAGGGCTCTCGTAGCGAAGGGCAGGCGAACAGGCCGCTCCGTCTCCTCTTGAATCGGGTTCAGAGCAGAATGCTCGAAGACCCTTTTACCGCACAAAAGCTCGTCTCACTTGAGACTGGTCTGTTTTACTCCTTTTCTTACTGCCAAGGAAACGATATACCAGGTAACACAGTAAATTACAAGCAACTCTTGCCCTCCCCCCCAGAAAAAACGTGCGTCCAGTTACGGGGTAGTTCCGAATTATACGATTAAACTTGTCAATTTTCCCCGTACTGCTTGAGAAGGTAGCTGCAGAGATATAAGCTGGTAAGAGACACGGGGGATGTCGATGCTGGATAGGGCACGCTGCTTGTAGTTCACGATCTTCTTATTACTGCTCCTCGAGTGGGTTCAGGAGAGAGAGAGTAAGCGAGGTTGGGCTTCGTCGGGAACACAACTCTCAGCCCAGATGTTGACCAAAACACACTTGTATGTAGGTACGGTGGATGTGCTACTCCACCGCATGCTGGCTGAATCGGGGACCTTGTTCCACCAATAAAGGAGAGTTTGTACATACTACTGCACGTACTGCACACCAGCTGCTGCATACGGGTCGACCTACTGTACACAAAAAAAAAAAGTTTTGGAACTATATACACGAACGTTTTGGGGGGACAAATTCCTTGGAATTATAGTGTACGATCATGTTTGCAGTAGAGCAAGATAGGCGCGGTGCTCTGCTCGCGGCTATGGTTGAAACACAAAAATAAAACGTTTTGAGGCATGCCATATATTGTACGCTATGATATACTAGGTGTATTTCCATATTTTCACACAAACTGATAGTCTGGCAAACCCCGCCGCCTACCTCGATCGCAAAATGTGTAATAGTGCGGAAGTCGTGGCCTTCTCACGCCACTCAGACCCGCCCCGATTTTGGCCCTCAGTAGCCTTTTCCATGTATGTCGTGTCCCTCTCTTGGCAAAAAAAAATCATTAATCCACACAACAAGCTCTAGTCATCAGTGAGTGCATTTAATCCACCCCTTTCTTCATCTATTGTAGCATACATGTGGGATAAAATATCAGATGTGGACTTTTTTACATGAAAAGTTTCGTCGAAGATCGTGCTTTCTACAACATTTCCTCCCCCGGAAACCCGCCGGGCAAATCGCCCCCGGTGCTATTACAGTGGTTACCCCCTAATGCTACGAGCACCCCTGTAGAGTTTACCCTTATTGAGTTGGGATTCCGCGCCGTGATATTTTGTTTCATAAAACATTCAAGGAACAGCTGCCGAGAGCGCCTACGTAACGTGGGTAGGCGCAATTCGACGAGAGTCGACGAGGGAGAGGAAAGGGCAGAGGTCCTCAAGGCGATGAAGAATGCAAGGCACACGAGCCGTAGTGGGGAGCGGGGGTAAGAGCCTGGCTGCGGTGTGACCCCCGATCTGAGTTACGACTACTCGTATTCACGGGGGACCATAGTAAATAGGACCTATGGTACACGCAAAAACCTATATATTTATATTTTTTTACCAACAATGTTTGGTCCTACTTACTATGGTCTCCCGTAATAGGAGGGAGCAGGAGAAAGAAGGGCCAAGAAAAGATGAATGATGAAGAAAAACAATAACGAAAATAAAAAATTACCAGGTATAAAACATGTATGAGGCCCTGTATTAATTTGTGTTCAGTATTATTATGGAGAGGGCGATTCCTCGTTTCCGTCCCGCAAGAGCATATACCAAGTATTATGTTACCAGTTCCTATTTAGCAGGCATACATTATACACTATACTATACCAATACTCTGGTCGGAAATGCAAGGTCCACTTGTCTAATAACATGAGTAACTAAATGGCCCTTACATTTCTATCCACAGCGGTGATACACCACGTAGTCATATTCGGGAGAACAGAGGGTTCAAATCTACGGTGTCTGCTTCACTCGGCTCGGAGGCCTTCGCTACTACTAACAATTCTCGTAAAGAAATCGACCCCCCACACCACTCACTCTACGATACCAAGCACAATGCACGGGGCTGCTGCCAGGCTTCGGAAGGAAAATTAGGATGCCTCACCCTGGACACGTGCAGCGGGGTGCGTTTCACGTGCACGACGAACCGTATCAAGTGCGGTGCGACGGACGTACCAGGTACGGCCTACGACAGAGTGCCGACCAATCTTGGATAGTAGTCACACATATAAACTTTCTCACGCACTAATCGGTCAAGAAAAGCCCTGCACACCTATAGGATATGGATTCCCCCCGTACGCCAAACAGACAATACTCACACACCAATCGGATAAGACTCGCACACACGAACTCCGACAACTCTCACGCACCAATCGAATAATCCCTGCACATCAACAGCCGGACATTCCTTGCAGTCCATTCGCGTGTTATCCACATACCGGTCGGGCAATCCTCACACATCAATCGGAATCTCCTTACACCCCAATCGGGTGGTCTTCACACACCAATCGGATAGTACTCGCACGGCGTAGGAGCGGCGAAGGAGCCTCTAGCGAAACCTTTCCAACGTCAGCGTGAAACAGCTGTGTACAGTGCATACCAAGCACATGCTTGCCATCCTCCATCCCTACACTCAGTCGGTACATAATCCGCTCACGTCACGTATCAAGCCCCAACAACACACGACCATTCGTCAGCGATTTAACCAAGGGGTTGCCGCGAATCTGTCTGCATAGTAGTCCTATATAACATCCAAACCCACGCGCGGGATGCAGAACACGGCGACCAAGCGACCACTGTGCGTTTAGTGCACAAGGGGGTAACATCCAATCGGGGGAGCCAAGCAAGTTACTGCACGTCCAGTGCGTAAAGAGGGCAACAACCGAAAAGTGACAACCAAGGGGCGAGTGAATCGTTTTCCACCGCGCAGACGGTGCCAATTACTGTTATTCTTACCCCCCCCCCCCCCATCCGCCGCCTTCCCTTAACGGTGCCTCGCTCACCACAGCGGTGCCGTGCCCTGGCGGCTAAGATGCGACGTGCAGTCCAGGGCAACAAACGGTCAAGCTTCCACCTCGCACGGGTGGCACTCCCATGACCAACCAATGTCAAAAGGAAGAGTAGTACTAGCTGCTGGGCTACACACACACCGCGAAACACAAGCCGCAGCGATCGAACGCCCTGCCAACACCCTCGGCTGTACAACCAAAACACCACCAGGTAGTCTATAAGCTTTTCCGATGGGCATCAGCAACACAAGCACACGCGGTCGAAACGTCCAACGTCGACGACGGTGCCCGAAAACAGATACGTGAGAATACCCCCACACGCAATTTTTCCGAAAAGAAAAAGGCTCATGCCCTGGACTGGCCGCGGCTGTGCATGCTGACTGCCATGCCCCGGACGGCGTCGCCCAGTGTGGACGCGCGAGACAGAGGAGCACTGGTACCACCACCACCACCACCGCCGCGCAAGGCTGCCGGTAGCAGGCCCCCCTTCAACAGTAGCGGAGCGGAAGCGAAAAATGGGTCTTGGGGCCACATCTTATAACCCATCCATTCGGGCTTGTAGAGGCACGCCAGCAGCCCGAAGAAGGCTCCTCGCTTTGCGACTGGACGACAGGTCGTCGCTGCTGGCACCCCCCCGCGTTCTCGCTCCGCCCGCTCCTCCGCCCACCGCTCGATGGACTTGCTGGTTGCCTCGTCGCTGTACGCCGCGCGGTACTCAGAATCCTCGGCCTCAATATAGCGCTCCAGGGACGACCTTATAAATGCGGCCGCTTCTTCTCTGGCCAGCACCATCGGGCTCCAGGTAACACGACGAACCTTTTTGCAAGCCGCCTCAGCGGTAGCAGCGTCGGCAGCAGCGGTGGTGGTGGAGACCTGGTCGAAAGCCGAGGAGGAGGAGGAGCACGGGGGGGGGGAGGAAGAGGAGGAGGAGCAGCTGGAGACTCCCGGCAGCGTACCCGTTTCCACCTTTGCCAGGGGTTCTTTCGAACTTAATACGACGCTGTTCACCGCTGCGTGGAGGGCGCTGTAGCTGCTGTTGGTGTTGCGGCGGGCGCTTCCGCCGTTCCAGAAGGCGCCAAGTAGAGGGCCGTTCCCGAGGATGCTGCCCGCGAGTCCGGGCATACCGTAGTAGCACGATCGCCGGCGTTCGGGCGGTGGCGGCGAGCGGAAAAGAGAGCCTTCGACGGTCTCAGTAACCTGGTCGCAAAACGAGAGTTTGTTTCAGGGGGTGATCAGAAGAAGGGGAGGGATTGTTTGGTTGTGAGGACGGATGGTTACTTGGCGACGATGTTGTTTTTGATGGGGGTTAATCACACCCAATGCCACTATGCTGGAATTTTTGTAACGAAGCTCTGTCTCTTGTGAGAAGATATGCAGACGCGTCACCAAGGAACTGTGCAGGAGCACCTGTGATAATGGAGAAAAATAAGAGAATGGAAGAAGAGGAGACACTATATATGTAACAATGTAACCAAAATGTGGAAACGTCGCTGCTATCTTCGTCGCTGCGGGAAGGTGGAGGGAGGGTGGGGGTACAACGTTCGCCCTAAGTGCTGGGTATGGGTGTAAGGTCGGTAAGGGGGGGCGAGCGTGTATCAGTATTGACCCCTATAAAACTGCAAGCACATTTTTGGGGCCTAACTACTCCGATCAAGTGTATCCTTAATAATTTTATTAGTGCATGAGTGCGTCAAGAGAAAGATGGGGCAAGGGCAAGAGGTGGCGTAGATTGATGTCAACCCGGGAGTAGGAAACGATTGGCGCTATGCATTCATACGTATACAGCCTATAATACTGGTACAACACCACGGCAGAAGACTTCCTTTTGTTGTTTCGCGAGATTTTCTTCATATTTCTGTACCCGACGTACCAGTAGCTGTTCATGAGTGACCGACGCTATTATAGAGTATGCTGCTCATTGATGGTCGGATAGCATAAATAGGAAAACACACAAACAGGGTTGCGGTACGTACACGGAAAAAGAAGAAGTCGACAACCCACTTTTTCATAAATCCAGGCTGTAGGGTACACTAAAACCAATTAAAAAAATAATGGAAAAAACATGCTACCGCGCAGTTTCATTAGTAATAAAAAGGAGGCTCAGTTGCTGTTTGACGGATGAGATGCAGGGGCGTGTTGGCTATCGTGGGTGAAGACTTTTGTGTCAAATCGATTCCGGAGGTAGTCGTACTTTCACACTTTTACGGGGGTTTTTTACGTTTTTTGTACGTGCTTACTGGTCTTCGTTTTTTCGTTTCTTCCGTCGTTCTTTGCGATTGACGCATGCTGCACATTGTCGGATGGGAAACATGAAATAAAAATGAAAACAACAGTCCCTTTACGTAGGAGGAGCTTGGAGTCGTATTCTCGTTTTTGTCACTTACAGCCTTTACCGTTGTTATGCACGAGGTGGCTGGGTTGGATGCAGTAGCTGTGCGCTCGTTCGTCCAGGCTGTGAACACTCTACAAGAAAAGGAAGCGCTCTGGCCGCTTTTTCCTTGTTCCACGCAGAGGGGCGACTGGCGGAAAAATCGCGGATTACCACGGCATACTGTACCGTAGGTCATTGCTTTACCCATCGGCCTCGAAAAGTGTGCCTGGTGCGGGTTTCATAAGGCTGACTTTCCACCTTAATAACAGAATGATTCCGCCGCGCCTGCTGGGTTCATTGGGCGAACACGATACCCGAGCATTATATTAATAGTGTAAACCCGTACGCTACTGCAACACTCGTCGCGCACTAACTCCCTGACATGTGCTAGTATTCGCGTGTGACCTCGATAAATGCAGCTGTCAGGGCCAAGCTATGTACATATGCTTCGAAGTATATGATTATTTCTCTTGCCATCCGACAATGTGCAGCATGATCTTCAACATTGATCACTCATAACTTTCCCGAAAGAAGAAGAAAACCTCGGAAACAAAACAGATATGTTGAATTAATACGACCCTAGAATAACACACACACCCTGTTCTTAGCCGTCAATGTTCGCGATTGACACTTAACTCTTCGCATCGTCGGATGGAAACATATCAACGCTCCTAGCACTGCGAGAAACACTCTCGTCTCATCGAGCACGTGGAAACGTCGGAGAAACGCACACGATGTTGCTGCTCAGTCTATTGGTCTTGATATTGTGGTTGATTGAAGACCAATATAGCTGCAGCAGAGGAGTACCATTATTTTTATGAGGCTCCCCACTTGAGGAGCTCTATACTAGTAGTGAGTCACCCGAAAACCGACTCCAGCAAAAATCAAATTCCATGGCTCAAGGATTCCGAAAAACTCATTTTCGAAATAACAAGATTGGCATTCCGACGATTTTGGGTCAAGGAGCCCCGTCGAACGGAAGAGTTGTTAGCTGAAATGTGCTACCTCTATCGTCGAACGCGTCCTCTACGGTTTCGTCGTCCTCAAGACAGGAGCTCCTTTGAAATGCAGGCTGTAGAATAGAGCAATGCGCGTCTTTTTCGCGCAAATCTGCCAACCAATCCATGGAACGCTCCATCGCTCGCCCGCTCGACGAACCCTTTCAACCGCTGCAAAGTATATCCTACTCTAACTCCCAAGTAGTTTTCAACTAAAAAAACATGGGGGCAGCAGCTGTAAAAGGGCTGATGCAAAATCAAACAAAACCTTATGGCACCTCTCCTACTGTACTCAGACTGGTGGTGGTGCACTACTAATACCAGTAGTCCGTTCGGGTACTAGAAAAAAGAGGCAACCATTTACCCAACCGAACTGCTGTAAGCCTTAGAACGCCCACCCCCCCCCCCCCCCCCCTGGGACGGCGAGATATTTTGAGGACGCACATCGACTACCCCACACCGAGTATACGGGGTCGGATGTGTCAAAACCACGCGGTTACAGTTTCTGGGGACCCAGGGAGAGCAGTTATCAGATTTCGACATGCGGAAATTCCCTCTTGCTAGTGAGTTTATTTTGGTGGGCAGTGACAACGTAACTCACGATGCCGAAGGCCCAATGTCTAGCTGGCGACTCCGTTTATTAAGGTGATAATGTAGTCTACTGGGCTACTGGTAAAAAGGGTGACAAAATACTCACCCGAGCTAGACCTTGCAGTATTGGCCCAAGCTGAACGTTTGGAACTTCCACCCCAGTCCAAGGTTCACGCGGTATTTTTGAGTCACTTGATTACAAGTTTTAAACACGTTTTCTCTGTGAGCCCTTGAAAAGAAAACAATGAATTAATGAGCTTTTTTTTCGCCTGATATTTGGTAAAGCTGTGAGTCGGCACGGCTTAAGTCACCAATTACAATAGGGATCATTCGGACTATCATTAAGTCGTTCCCCGGAGGTGCTTCCTATCCGGCTTGTTGGGTTTCCATACTTGTGCTACGCACAAAGGATTGCTGAATGCAGCGAAACTTTGTACATACACAATACGTGTTAGGGTCATTCTTGTCGGAGAGCTATTTTTCCATAATTGCCATGTTTTTTTCGCGCAATCGTTCAGTCTTCCAGATTTTGCTGGGGTTTTTTCCAATAAGTGAAATTCAACCAACTTGTTTTTTTTGCTTCTGGAGAATTTCACGAATGGTGACAGAACGCCTCCGTATCTTGATACCTGTCTCCAATTATTTCCAAACTTTGGAATTCCGGAAAAAAACTCTCCGATAAGAATGAGCCTTACAAGCGTTCATTCACATACCTGAGATTCCATGGAGTGCCCCCCCACGCGTGGTGAAATGGGTACGGGACTGCCCCTTCTTCGAGCAGGAGACCCGGACGCACAGCTCGACGGCGACGACGAAGCCGTAGGGCGAAGCGGGGACGATGGACCTGGCGACGACGGACGGCCACGGGGAGAAGAAGGGGCGCGGCGGCGCCCTCGAGGTGCTGCCGCTGACGAAGAATGAGGGTTGGAACAAGCGACAGCAGATGTACCCGCCACGGTAGTCAGGGACGGGCGCTCCGATTTCACAGCGTCATCCACGGTAGACGAAAATGATGGAGTGCTGGAAGCTGATTCTGGGGGCGGCAGCGCTGCGCTCTTCTCGCGTGAGGTGCCGGCTACTCGTACTGTGTGAACAGTAGACTCCTCGTCCTCGTCCTCCTTGCCGGAGTGAATGAGCGTCTTTGCAGAAGGCACCTCAGGAGATCGATACCGATACCGCACCGCGGAGCTCGAGTCCGCTTCGGCAGCAGCATCCGCGCGCGGAGGCGTCTTCCCCGTGCGCGGGGGAGGCGACCCTTCTACAGGCTTGGGCTTGGTGAGAGACCTTGCCGCCACCGCCGCGATGCTGCCATCACCCCTCAGTCTGGTTGGGTCGCCTTCATACGGTCCCTCGTGCTGCTCGGTATCATTCGACATGGCAGCCGCCTGAGGGAGGCGGCGTTGCTCACTGTTGCACTCTTTCGCGGACTCTTTGTTCGTCGCCGGTCTGCTTGTCGTCACCTCCGCGAAACTTCTGTCAGAATATTCAGTCCCATGCATGCAGAAAGTATCTACCCTTGCGTTGGTGGTGATGGTGACTGGCTTGGGGGTCTCGGCCATGATGACACAAACGGACGTGCACCCCTCTTCGAACCGGGGGGTAGGGGATGCTGACTGTGCGCACAGCATACGTTTGGTGCCTGCAGAGAACGAGGAAGAGGTGTTCTCGGACTCCAACATCACAACACCCCCCGCCCTCCCAACAACAGCACGAAGCACTGCCCGTCCACTTTCTCCGGAGTCTTTTAGGTGACGAAGAACTCTGTGCATAAAAACAGCCTTGTCGCCGGCAACGTTTGGTCGGAGCATCCTCGGTGCAGTGCCAGGCCACACGCCGCCACCGGCAGTGTATGCCTTAACCACCTCCCTCATCGCGCCCGTCTCCGCAGCGACGCTCTCGCGACGACCAATTGCAGACCTGCCGCCGCCGCCGTCGCTGCTGCTGCTGCTGCTGCTGCTGCTGCTGCTGTTGCTAATGATTCTGCTCCATGATGCGAGCGCAGACACGTCTGGGGTGGCGTCGAGAGCAACAGCCGCGAGGCGCCGAAGGGCCGCCTTGAGGGCCGCGACAATCACGACTGCTTCTGCTGAGGAGAGGAGTATGGAGGTCGCCCCCTGCTGTTGCGCCGAGGTAAATGGCCACCCAAGCATAACTTCCACGCGGTCTCCATCTATTGCGGGGTCCATCCCTTCCCTGGGAGAGTCGGAGGGTCGGCGGGGGGGGAGTTAAGAGTAGACTCTTCTGGAGGTCTAGTCAGCTTAAAAGTTACGACCACTTTCATTGGTTGAAGGAGCTACATCGTATATTTGCGGTTGATGTAGTTACGCCGCATGCTGATTGACGGGGTTAAGGTAGCAGATTATACATGATACCGTGCGGAGTGTGTATGGCATTAAAAAAAAAACAGGAGTCTTCGCCGACAGCGCAAGTGCCTTTTTCGAACGAAACACCGCACCGTAAAAGTACACAAAAATACCGTGGCGCTTGGTGAGAGGCACACATGCGTGAAACAAACTTAATTGAGGGTACCCAGCGTCGACGTATAGCTATGCTAGTACCCACGACCCGCTGGTAATGGTTCAGACGGAAAGGAGGTTTGAGGAATACGAGCTAAAGGGGCGGCGCGAGGAACACCGGGATTGGTCTGCCGTGTCCTTAAATGCGGCGCCAGGATACGCACTTTCTTTGCCTACCGAAGCTGCTCGATCTCAACCAAGATATTTTTACTGATGATGGTGCTGTTGGATTCTGCCATTTATTTTACGACTATTTCACTGCGTTGTTGGATTTCACGACCATTGACCTGGTACTACATACTGATACTGCATGGATAATGCGACGATCATACCGATACTGTGTGGATTTTCGCGACTGCTGCTGCTGCTGTACTGATATTGATGGATTTTACCACTACCGATACTGTTGGATTTCACGACTACTTGACACCTTTGGATTTACGGTATTGATAAGTAAGTACCTGGAATTGGATTTCACGAGTACTGATACGTACCATACTTCTATATATATAGTCGATCATACTGCAGATTACAGTAGTAGTACCGCTCAGTCTGCAATGGACAAAACCATCATTAATAACTACCGCGCAAATGCGACGGCCCAAACAGACGTAGGTAGCCTCTTTCAGGAGAGACAACTTTCCAACCGTCAGAAAAAACGGAGGTCAGGGACTCGCCTGCATGCCGCAATGCCCGCAGCCTTCGACACCGCTATGAGCATGGCCGCGCAGAGCCTGGCAGTGTTCCTGGATTGAGGGCTGGACGCGCCACGACACACGAGGGAACGGTCCGGGCGTGAGCGAGCGAGCGAGCGAGCCCCTTTCGCGCAACGTCGAAGCCTAGGGCGTATCACAGAGAGGTGGTGTTGGTGAGTTCGAGTCCTAGGGACGTATCTTCGTAGCGGTCTGGTGTTGTTTATTTTTGGAGGTGATGTTACCGAATTACACCTTGAGAGACCCTTAGCGTTCGAGACCTGACCGTAGGTCATGCGTCATGTACCGTACCCACGACCAGGCGACAAGCGAACACACGGATGGGCGGGACCCCCCCCGCCCCAATGAAGTTGGAATTACTATTGGAGGGTGGGCGAAAACACATAGTTTGTGTAGCCTCCCTTTGAAAACTGCGTCCCAAGTTGTTTTGGGGGAAAACTACTTGAAATTACTGTGGGGTAAAGGAAATATTACAAGCAGTGAAAGATTTAATCCAGGCACCTTTTGGAAAGTAAAAAAACAAAACAAAAAAGTCCACAGAACATATACCTGGTACACAGTAAGTAACATTCAAAAGCACGCAAAGTCCACAGAATGTATCGTAATAATAGGAAAATCTGCACATCATTTCAGGACTGATTTTTTTTTAACAAACACGCACATACAATTCGAGCCACGTACATCAGTCGGCTACTAAAGTAACTACTGCTAGGGTCGTCCGCGTGGTGGGCGAAGAGGCTGGCCGCGGCACAAGAAATTTGCGGTTTAGAGCAACGAACGGTAGGTAACGATTGTCTCGGTGTTGTTGGGCGGGTTTGGCGCGTGCTTGCAGAACTGGGGCAGCAAACGTCATGTAACCCCTCTAGAACTACTGTACACCCAGTAGTTTTGTGGACAAGTTGCTTGGAACTAGAGGCGGATCATACTTGCAGCAGGAGAAGAAGGGCTAGACCCTCCTTACGCTGTACCTGGTAGGTAGTTACTGTTGGCAATAACATGTAGCACAGCAGCAGGAGTATCACCAGCAGTGACTGCCTGCAGTGCTCACACACGATCGGTGAGCGCTGGATGCTCGAGTGAGTGAGGCGACCGCCCCTGGCTTTTGTACCGTATGTTTTTGGTCCCCGGAGTGAGTGCTATAATAATGTGATGGTGCGTCTGATTTATGAGTTAGTTGTAGAACAACCGTATCTGTATTTGGATACGACATTGTCTCTATTCTAACGGATAGTCGTATCCGTATGCAGAGTAGAACACCTGTGATCTGAGATCTGATTGGACCTGAGTCGTAGCATACTACTGTAGACAAACCTGCATTGAGTTTGGGGCACGTCACTACAGGCGGGGTATTACAGCGGGAAGTTGAGGTGGCATATTATCCTAGAACACGAAAAACAACAAGAAAAAAATGCCTGATATTTTCCCTGTTGTATACATGTATGGCTGTTTTTTTTTGCGTATACTTTTCGCAAGCAGCAGGGGCAGCTTCTGTGTTCAGCATTCCAGATAGAGTGAGCGCCAGCAGTCAAGACACATTACGTCAAGAATACCAGGCTCAAATCGGCACGAACGATTAAAAAAAATCGGTCAAGAAAAAAGCTCAATGTGAAGGTATTACCTACTTACTGGGCTATAGGGGTAACAGATCGATCCGTTCCCCAACCCAGGGTAATCCTAAAAGCTCTTTCCCCCCCTCTGAACGGCGGGATCTTTGAGGCGTCGGTACCGCATACGGCCGTATGCTGACCTACTCGCTTCGTTTCGACACCTACCTGGGTAACCAGGGAGATGTGCCTTTAGGGGCCTCAAGCGCAAGCGTTTCTATAAAAGAAACGTTCGAAGTGAGATTCGAACCCGTGTCCTCGACGGCGTCAAATGTGAAGGTATTACCTAGTGAGCGATAGGTGTAAATACCTATCAATCACCCAGCCCAGGGTATTCCTTATTAAATCGACAGAGTGGGACCAACTCTAAATCCTATACAATAAAGCTAGATCAGGGTCGGAAAACAAATAATGACGTTGAACCTGGACACCTAAACTGACGGTTTTTGACACCGGGCGCCCACTGTGTAGATGTTACCGGTACGTACGAACAGACCCGAAAGTGTCGACCGAAAACATGAAACATGCGCTCGCGGGAGCTTTGGTTCAGCGCAACTCCTTTCTGGCCGTTGTGTTTTTGTTCGATACTTCGATACAACAGCAGCAGTTACATAAAACCACACTTACCCTACGTCGACACAGTTCAGTAGCTGCATACAACACTGGGGAACAGCCGGCCTAGGCTGATGTTAGTGGACGCAGCTTTCTGGCAAAAGGGGCTCACATGCAACACCGAACATGAATACGTCTCGAAGATCCCGCCGTTCAGGGGGGGGGAAGACTACTACCTGGTATGAGGATAGCCCTGGGCTGGATAATCAATCGATATGTTACCCTGGTTACATAGCTCGTAGGCACTAGCTACACAGACAGTATCACATCATCTCCCACAAATACCGTTTGAGCTCGAAGGATAGGAGTAGTATCATCTATCTGTCACACCTGGTTCTCAGGTTAGGTAGGCTAGAGATTTCGCCACCCTTCCTCTCGACCATGGGTTTTCGGACGTAGCCTGGGCTGGGCCCAAGGAGAAACGAAAAGAAGCGGACAGAGTGCATGATGGCACAGGATGACCCACAGAGACCAAGCCATGATTCAGTGGTTGGGACGGCTTCGTCCATCGTGCTTAAACTATTCCTCCTTCTCTCCCTCTCCCCCCTCTCTCTTCGGTTCGTATGCCCGGGTGCCCTATCTCCGCATTATTGATGGGTTTCCGCTAAATGATTAGTGAGGTGTAATTGTGGGACGTACACATTGTCAATTCACTGGGCAAACCTGGCAATTCCCTCAGGCAGAACATTGGTGCTGCCGGCACAGCCGTACCTCCATGTTCTGGACCAGAGTCAGTCCACCACCAAATTAATTGCCAATTGCCTTATCTATATGGCCCAAAACCAACGTATTATGAAGCCGAACCGCGTGAAAACAGGCTTGCGGGAGGGTGCCTGCAGCAGGGCCCTCCGGGGGTGCTTCCGACGGCCCCCCCTCTCGCCAGCCACGGGGGGGCAGGGGTCGCGGCTCCGCCCGACCGGTTCAAGCTTCGCCGGAGCGGTGCACTGCTCGGGTCCGGTATACTGCTGTATTCTGGCGCCGTCAGTACGGACAGCAGTGGGAGCCGTGTGACACCACTATGTGCCGAAAAACTATCAGCGTTTTTATCAAGTATTAACATACAAATGATCATTATATTTAGGTACATAGTGGTACCTGTTGTTATAAAGTACAGCAGTTTTTTTTTGTTTCCCTCGCCATCTCTGATGGTGATGATGATCACGATGTTCTCACACTATAAATAGTTCACTTCCTTGAAATCCTGCCTGTGGTCACAAAACTCTACCAGGTACGTATGTTCGCTTGTCTCATGTGAAGAGACGATCCTTGGTGGCGCGGAGCGGCGCGGCCCGGCACCGGGCGGTGCGCCCAGCTGGGTGCGGTACGGCTGGTCCCAACAAGAAGAGTACACCGAACAGTCGAACGATGCTCAAAAGTGATCACCACTACGGCACGGAAGACTGCGCGTTCACAGCAAGCAGTAGAAATCCCAACAGCTATTTTGTACGCTATTTTCGGTACGAGTATACCCTGAAGGGCATTCGATGATCATCTCCGATTCTACAACAAAGTCGTCGCCGTCTTCCCATCTCGATCTGTGGTGGAGAAGCTACTACTACTGCAAAATAACACCACCCCCCCCAATGTTTCGCGAGTTTGTTCACCTGGAGGCCATTCCCGGAAGTTTGCATGGCGGTGGCGTTTTGACAACGCTGGACATGCTTCTCGTGCTGTTGCTGTGCCGTGTGTGCTCCAGGTTGTTCTTTGCTTTTTCAAACAGAGATGTTTTTTAGAGCTGGTGTGGGGAGTGGGTACCACGGATGGGATTGGTCAATCGGAAGTGACACGCGTTCACGTCGTTTGATGCGATAGAGCTGCGCGTAGCGAGAATCGCCTGCGTGGGTTGCCCGCAGAAAACTATCCCGCAAACCCGCACCTTCGCGACTACCGGTAAGCGTAATAACAGGAAATGTCTCCCTCCCTCTCGACTCGGGCTCTGGGCGGCGTTGGGGATGGAACCTTGGGTGAAACAAAAAACAGAAAAGCGAAAAAGCAAGGCGAGGAAGACATCAAACACATCAACGGCCAATCTCGCACATGATTGGTTGAAAAAATAAAATAAAGATATAGAGCACGCGGCGGAATAAGCTTCCCGAACAGGAACAAGCGGCTCGACTTTCACTTCTCGTCTCCCTCAGATCTCAGCCACTTCGGCAAGCTCTCGCAGGCCCTGTCAGTATGCCAGTCACCTGCGGAAGTCGCAGCGCGCGGCTTAAGCTCCATAGCAGCGGCGAAGATGCCGTCTTGTGTATGCTCTCTACGAGTAACCCTTCCTGGGTAGCATCTGGTACAAGAGTACCGTGCTACCGAGCCCTATTTTTGTAGAAGAGCTCGTGCGTGAATATAAGGAACGTATGGCATTCATATTCGAATCCTTACAGTCCTTATATTTCCGTCAAGAGGGGTAGAGTGGTTCATCAGGGATTCAGGCAACTACCTGGTAGGCAACATGGAACACGCCAAAAGTACGCCTTTCAGCGCCCGACCGAGCGGTCAACGAGTATTGGTGGGAGCTCCCGCAGCCCCTCGCAAAGGAATAGGTAGTAGGTGCTCACTGCAGCGTCGAGTCTCCCGTACAAATTCGGAGTGACAAAACGCCACCACGAGTCACCACCGGAGATAAAATCCCTACAGTACTATTAACAGAGTATTTACGTACCAGTACGTGATTCTTTGGTGTTTGATTGCGAATACTCGTACGAGTACCACTGGCATGTACGACCATTCCCTAGGATAGCGATAGCTTTGAACCACAACATTGCCAGTGCGACGCTGTTGCTGCTACTGCCGACTGCAGCATGCTGTGTTACTGCTGTTACTGCGTACTCGTTCGCATCCTGCTGCTTGTTGCTGCGTGTTTCATACAACGAAGAAAAGCAGAAGAACCGAAAGATATCCTCCTCGTCAGAGCTAATGGAGTCGTGGCGCTTACTCTGTCTGTATGCTGGCGCGCGTGATGCATAGCGTGGCACTGTGGCCAGGGCCGTGAATCGGAGCGGCGAAGCCGTTTGATCGATTTTGAATGAATCGGCTCGCTTGCATTTCGAGAGAGACCGACCGAGAGAAGCGAGCCCCAATCACCCCTCCCCCCGCCCCCAGTGCATGGTTCTTAGTAGGATGCAGCTCACCCTTCATGCGACTCTCGCCGAACACCCGTGCAAGCAATGTCTGCCTGGTCGGTGAAAACCCGAGGTGCACTCCGTCCCGGCATTGTTTTCGACTCTGACTATTAGTGGGGTTGTGCTTCTGAACACGTAATAGAATTCAGCACCGATCCCACAAAAAATGCCGTCAGGCTAGGTCAGGCGGGTATGAAGGGTTTGGTGGGGCACACTCAGTTGGCTGTGCCTTGGCGACCGAGTTTACGTTTCTTGTTTCTTTTTTTCGTAGGAGACGCGCATACAAGAGTTGAAACGAGAGGGTACTGGTAGCTGGCATACACATGCCTGATGGTGTCTATATCTGCAAGCTGTGGTCCTCGACAATGGGTGGGCTGTTATTTTAACACCCATTTCAGCGACGATCGTCCATGTTCGTCACGTTTTTGTTCGCCGCGCAGCCAGCCGCGACTGATGAGTCCTTTTCTCTAGTCGTGGGGTCGTTGTCCAATAGAATCGTGCCTTTCGTTGTATATGCATACATACATGGGTGGTATCTCAGTGTGGTGTGATTGGCCTGTAACTGCAGGGGTCAGCTTTACTATGCTGCGCATTTTGTCGGAAGACCAGTAGTGTGAACACGAGGAGAATAAGCACTACCTGGTAGCACACAGCACTACTACTACTACTACTACTACTACTGCTATAATATCGCAGCTTGTCTACTGGTTGGTTCACTGTGCTTGCGTGATACTTACACTCTCTCACACGCATGCCTGGGATCAACGTTGATTGTTTATCGCGTCCACATATACCGCAACTGTACCCCGGGCTGACGGGGGGTGAGGATAGCCGGGGATTGAGGTTATATCCTATACTGCCACAGGAATAGGTTACGGTATACCCCCTCTTCCCTGTGGCGGCGATTAGCGTACAATAAGTGTGCCTTTTATTATGCCTGGCAGGCGCCTTTGCTTGCCTGTGTATGGATGATTAATGACTCGCCCCTCTTCGGTCAGAACACTTTCGGGCGGAGAGGTTAGCAACTAACGCAAGAAGATACGAAATCTCTAGCAATTCATAAGAGGGTACCTTGCTGTGTGAGTGGCCTGAGCAGAGTCAGAGGCACCTTGCACAGCAGTAGCCGGTCCCTAGGTTCATGCTGTACAAGGAACGTTATACACTATCAACGCCATGTTGCTTTGTCGTGTTCAAAGCCATACCAACCGCCAAGAGCACGTTGAAAAACGTAAATATAGTCTATTCTGGTCGCCCCCCCCGCCTCCTATCATAGAGGAATTGACACAATGAAATGTGTTGGCTTGGCTCACTCCCTCCCTAACTGGTGGGTGCCGATGCACCTGCCTTTTCCTCATATTCTTACTTACATATCAATTTTAATGTGTACCTCGACGATACTTCGCCGCTGCCTTTTTGAGGCAGATACTGTCGGTTCAAGTCCAGCCCGAGGCTATTTCAATGAGGTCGCTAGATAATAGAAATACTTACACCACAGGAAGTTGACGAGTATACAGACTATCAATACGACAAAACAGCAGCAGAGGCCAATGTTGAGGGCGATAGGCTCCACGACGTTGTCCTTCCCGCTATCATCACCACAGAACCCTTTGCCCGGAGTCAGGCTCTCGCAGTAGTCGTCGCAGACAGCCGCGAAGCTGCGCCGGAGGGCCAAGTACGCCGCTCTCACGTGATCCCCATCGTGCTTCCAGCCCGCCCCGCCCGTCACCCCGACTGGGAAAGCCACACGGCTCCCTGTTCCGCCTGGAGGATACCACTAGTAGAGGTTCCACTCTGTCCCAAAATATGAGTGCCGCTTTTGCACTCTGTCCCAAAATATGAGTGCCGCTTTTGTAGATTATACCTTAATTCCAAAGGCCCTTATCTTGGGTACATAGGTGGCAGATAAGTGGGTTGGTGTTTTCGTTCTGGTTTCGGGGCCGCGGATGTTTGTGTGCTAGTTTATTTTTTTTTCAACTCGTTTTGGCCGACACTACCGTGTTCCTTGCTTGCTTGCTTTTGCTGATAACGAGGGCAGTCCCCCCCCACAGGCCGCGCACACTACCGTGTTCATATAAGTGTATGATGCCTGGTACATTCTGTTACGTCTCCGCGGACTTGCTGTGTCCTCCCCTACATGGGTACGTCATTGACGTTGCAGGCTTTTGAGAGATGGGTTTAACCTCGAAAGGAAAAAAAAAGGCATTCCGGTAGCTAGGTCGACCGCTGAAGGCAGGAGACGGACGTTTAAAAACGCGCGCGCGGGGCGGGGGCGGTGGGGGGGGGGGCGGGAGGATGGCTGTCAAGGGCATAGACTATTTTACTATTTTATTATTAATGGTACTTTTGCGAACTGAAAATATGCAGCGCTTGAATCCGATGATACCATCAACATACCAGGGTATAAAAGATCAACTAGAGTCCAATGACTCAAAACATGGAAGGTGCTATCAATCAGACCTGAATGCTGTACACAAATTTACACCTACCTGGTGCGTACGGATTATGTTTGTGTAGTTAGTGTGTAGTACTGTAGTGGCGTATGTATGGAGGCGGTACGTATTGGGACCCATAGTAGTTTGGTCAGGCAAATTCATCACAGGGGGGATGCCCCTAGGTATACTTGAGTGTATGATAGGGGGGATGCCCTGCACTTCGGGCTTGGTTCACTTACGACGCGTGATATGAGAGATGCCAAATAGGAGCCGTCGTGATTTTCTGCCTGGCACACCTTTTTTTGGAGCAACGATACCCCCCCCCCATCCCCTAGAAAAACGCTTCACCCCCTCAAGGCGGCCGACACATACCAACGAGCAAAACTGAGCGAAAATTCCGCTCGCCACATACATTACATAGCTAGCCGCACGCTATTTATTGTATGGTGTGTCTAGCGCGTGGTATATTTCGAAGCGGACTCTTTTCTATTTTGTTTTCGAGACAACAGTAAAGCGAGGAAATAAAACCATCACGGAGCTATCATCACCACGAGACACCCACCTTTTAGTTTGCCAGCGCGGTAAAGGTTTCCGTCGTCACCTTAGCATGCGACGCTGACCACCTCGAGAGATACCTGGTGGGCGGGGGAGGAGCCAGGAAACAAAAAACGATGCACAATGAGGAGCACCAATGAGTCGACCATGACCGACCGACCGTGCGTGAGTGTGTGCTATTTAGTGTGTTACTGGGCGCTTGACGCGACAACAATGAGTGAGATGATGAGAAAGTATTAGTTTCTTTTTTCGAAGAAATCATTTTTTTCGGGTGGGGGTAGTGTTACTGTGCGTAGAGCTCGTCATAAATGAGGAGCTCTTACCCCCTCCAAAAAAATAGGACGTAGTTACTTTGTGACAATACTATTATTATTATTATTATTATTATTATTATTATTATTATTATTATTATTATTATTATTATTATTATTAATATTATTATTATTATTATTATTATTATTATTATTAGGCTTGTCATCCGACAATGTGCTGCATGAGCTCTTCGCGTTGATCGATCAAAACATTTCCCGAAAGAAGAAATCTCCGTACACGAATTATAATAAGTACTAATGACTTGCTAACAGTTTGCTAATGACTTGCTAATGTTAGTAGCGCCAATGACCTACGAGTAGAGGTAGCACGTTTTGGCCGAAGTCACATTTACGACTGACAGGGACTTCTCAACCGTTTTTTCGTCACAGACCTGCACTATAGAGGCCAGATGCGACTGCTCTTCTCGTCGAATGAAGTGTGCGCGCTTTTTCTTTTCTTTTGTCATCAGGGCAGTTTTTTTTTTCCGGGGGGGGGGGGGGTGAGAAGCAGAGCTCCTCAAGGTAGGGTGGAGCCTGAAAAAAAATCCAGATGATGTTGTAGCACGCATCTCACGGCCCTAGTTCTTGTTCCCACCGACTGACTGACTGACTGACTGACTGACTGACGGCCGCAATGTGTTCTTTTTGGGGTTCTATATGATATGCATATATGGTATCAAGTTGGATCGACACCAACAGACAGACAGACAGACAGACAGACAGACAGACAGACAGACAGACAGACAGACAGACAGACAGACAGACAGACAGACAGACAGACAGACGGACAGACATACAGACAAACAGACAGACAAACAGACAGACAGGCAAGGATCGCTTGAATCGCCACTTTCAATCTATCGCCGCCGGCTACGTAACGTGGTGGTGGCACTCTGCTCCGGAAGAATGTAATCACCATTTGAACCCTGATACTCAAAACTAAACGGGGGCTGCATTTCCTGATCAGAGTGGTACATACATAATAATCATAGTACAAGTAAGGGTCCCCTCTACATAATGCCGGTTTAAATATTGCCGGTGCCCGACATATTGCCGGTGAAATCGCTCGTCACATATATAGATGGGATTCACCAGTGAGGCAGTGTAGTACGGAATAATGCCGGTACCCGCTATAATAATGCCGGGTGTATTGGCCTGCTGGCACATACCGGCAGTGCAGAGGGACCGCCACTGCTGTATGCTCCGACCAAGGAGAGGACCCGCCGCACACTTCTTTCGTGATATTGCCACTATTGCCACTAGTGCCGCTATTGCCGCACGCTACGAGAAGAGGGGAATAGCACCTATATCTCGTCTGGCCTTTCTTTCTCTCTCTCGCCTTGAGGAGCTCTACCGTAAAGTATGCCTCACCCAAAACACCGACTTCTAGTAAGAGAAAACGAAAGTGCGTAACAACCCGATGGTCTGCTGTATTGTAGGCCATACATACAAACGGATCCCACTGTGGAAGAAAAGAAATAAAACTGTGTTCCAACGGTACTGAAGGGAGTTTTTTTCCTCGGTTACCCCCTTTAGGGCAAGCTGCGTTTCCGTTTTAGGGACAAACCACTGACATTCTAAGTGGTTTGTCCCCAAAAACGGGACTGACTGCAGTACTAAAAGGTTTCAGAAACATGAAGAGCCCCGGCAGTCGGAAACGTTTCGGTCGAAAAGTGCCCTGTTCCCCTTCGTACGACCGAAACACGCGTCTGCCGTTTCTTATGTGTGATACGACACAACCTGCGTTCGGGTTGCAGGGGCAGGGGCAGGGGCAGGGGCGCGGCGTCGGCATACACACCCCCGCGCGCGTTGTTGCTCTCTCTCTCTCTCTCTCTCTCTCTCTCCTTCCCTCTGTCTGACCTCAGTGATGCTCAGCCACTGGTTGTAGGGCGTGTTCCGGCCGGCCCAGATCGCGACTTCAAACACGCCCTCGGTCTCCAGCAACGGGAAGTCGTCGAGGGGTACCTGTGCCAAACATATGCATACGGTTGGACGAAACAGCAGTTGCAGGTGTAATATACGTACGTATATATGAATAGATACATTCGCATGGTGATTTGTCAATAGTATCGCCATCCTCGACAATGTGTACAAGTAGCACGAAGCACGAGCTTCAAAGTTTTAATCGCTTATTATGCGCACTCCCTCCGGTAAGAAAACAAACGGGGAAAAAAAAAACGATTTTGTGTGTGTTTGCCATCCATCCGACAGCAGCGTGCAGCAGCACGAACTTCAACGTCGACCCCTCCTAAATATTCCTTGAACTGAAGAAGACGAAACCCAAGGGACAACAAAAGAGGAGACAAAATATCTGTGCACCATGCATGCTTGGCTCTTGTCTAAGTGAGGGGCGTCCGTGCTGCCGCGCTGCTTATGGATGCAAATCGTGTCGACATTTTGCATTTCATTTTCGCTTTTTCTTTAAAAATTTTGGCGTTCCAAGTGAATTGCCACTTTTTTTTCCCTTGTTTTTTTTTCCGATAAATCGAACAAAAGGAAATAATGGAAAATTCTGAAAAATTAGCAAGAGTGCCAAAAAAAACTGGAAAGATTAAAATTTCAAAGTTTTCAATACTTTCTGGCATTAACTTGGAGACAAAGAAGCGAAAAAAAGTTGAAACAATTATTTCGACAGCAACAGCATGTATGTGGAGTAGACACGCCGAAAGTTGGCACAGAAGGGAGGTAGACTTGGTGCATATGGGTTTCCTTTTTGTTTCCGAGATTTTCTTCTTTCGAGAAAGTTATGAGTGATCCATGTTGAAGATCATGCTGCACATTGTCGGATGGCAAGAAAAATAATAATTATTTCGACACTACTACTAATAAAACATGGATAAGCACAGCACGGCCCTCGCGACTCCCTCGATGTGACGCGCATGAAGACTACCCCTTCTTCGCTCTCCTTGCTCCACCCTTGTCCTTCTCACTGTCACCCAACTTGACGTGTGTTTACCGTTCGACAGCAGCAGCGTACAATTCAGCATGAGCTTCAACGTCAAATCACTCAGACACATTCCTATTACGGCAGTGGCCCGTCCCTCTATAGCGCCGGCTGCCCGCTATATACAGTGCCTGTTAAATCGCTTGGCACAGACTGGCAGAGAAGTGTGCGGAAGGATTAGAGCCGGTTGGTTGACGCTATATATAGGGCCGGTGTTATGGTACTGCTTTTGAATGAGGCCGAAAGACCGGCAGTTACCTGGGGTTCAGGTATTTGGATCGGATGTGTAGTACTTGGGAGGCGTATCTTAGATGGAAAACCACGGGTGTTTCTCGGCGAGGCACGAGCCTTGCTCTCAGTCTCTCGTCGTGCTCGAAAGGATGAATAAAGCTGCTCTTCTTCTATCTCTAAACAAACAGCACGCGTGAGTAAAAACGAGTACCTGCTCGATAGGCAAAGCTGACAAGGGATAAAAAGTGTCCCGAACTTTGAACTTGACACTGGGAATATTCGCTGGCGAATACCTGCACTATACGTAGAGGGGCCACGACTGCTGCGCGCAGCACTATTAGACAGAATCATAAAAAGAAGGCCAAAAGACACACAAAAAAAAATGAAACCTACTATATACTGCTGTACGCGCTATCTATGCACCACATAGTAGGAACTCCCTTCTCGATAAAAAAACGTTACGGGAAGTCAATATAATTAGAACCCACGATGGACCCAAAACACAGGTGTGCATCCCGTACTGCTGTGATACTGAGCAGCGTCGTTGACGATTTCTTCCTGCCCCTTAAGTTCTACGTCTTCCTTCCATTTGTATTTTACATACTTTGCCGGCTTCGTTGCCTTGCCGTTCAGAGGTGGGGGAGGGGGTTGTGAGGAGCCGCATGTTCGACTCATGTTCTAGTTCGTGGAATCGGGGTTTCCATGAATTTCCCATAATTCTGCATATATATATATATCGTTCATCAGAGTGGGCTAGTGTTATGATACTGCCTTGAATGAGGCTGAAAGCCCGGTAATTACCTGGGTTCAGGCACTGGGATCGTATTAAGAGTACTTGGAAGGCATATCTTAGGTGGAAAACCAGGGGTTTTCCCGAGGCACGAGCTTGGTCTCGGTCTCCACCGTGTACGAAAGGAATAAAGCTGCTCTTCTTCTATCTCTAAGCAAACAACACATGTGAGTACCAACGAGTACCGACTTAATAGGCAGACCTGTCCAGGGATACAAAGCGTCCCGCCTGCTGATCTCAACAGTACCCCCCTATGTTTGCACACCGTATACATAATATATATATATAATATAATACTCGAAGTATACACATCGTTCTGATTATTTGTTTTTGGCTATACAATGTTTGCACACCGTATATATATTATACAGAAAAATCACCATTAATTATTAGACCTATGTCAATGGAAACGCGAAGTTCAAAACTTTGTTTTCAAACATAATGCTTTCACAGAACAGCCGAATTTTTCCTCGTACTGCCGCTGTGGGAAAAAAGAGAAAAATGTTTTATATTTATTTTGTTTCCAACGGCTGCAGGCGGCGCAATTTGTTTCTTCTGGTTGCAAATTGTCAACACAGTGATCGAAACCAGCTCGTGCGACGACCGACGCTCGATCTCGACATAGACTCAGCCCACGGCCAACCCGCTCGGTATCTGGCAAGGCCAACGAATATAGATGACGGCCTCGAAGATATCAGGTGGATTCATGGTCTAGGGGGCGAGAGCTTGCCGGCGGCGTCCTACGGTATCCTCCCAAACCTGAAAAAAACTATTTTTTTTGCCATTCGAGACGGATGGAGAAGTTTTTTCTTCTGTTTTGTGCAAACCAGCGGCCAAATATGTTTTTGTCATGCGCCTGGTCAGCTCCCGCCACATGACACCGGCCATGGTGTGAAGACGGTGACTCTAGAGTGGGTCGGATCCCCTAACGAGCGCACTCTGTTCAGAATTCATGACGCAATGGTTGGTTTTGTTGATCGATGTCTGTCGAGGACTCGGAATCTCGCCGTTTCGCACCAAAGATAGGCCTGAGTTTTTCTCAAGCCGATGTTGGCCCAACATCGGCGCCAGATTTGCTTCTTTCGGGCTTTTCCAAAAGTTAGGAACTTTTTTTTTTTTACGTGGCCCATAGGAAGCGTGTTCTATTGGTTTTTGGAGAGTATCTTTGAAATTCAATTTTTTTCTTGATACTTCGCTTTCCCATTGGCATGGGTCTTATACTCGAAGTAGACATGTGTGTCGTTCTGAGAATTTTTTGTGATAAACCCTAAAATCCCACGTGCCTCCTCGAAGCCGTCGGTTTGACCGCTGCTGGTGTATTCGCCGACGTTCACGTGGCCCGGGTTGCCGTTGTAGCCGTTGTCCACGGTTTCATAGGAGATCCCAACGGTCCTCTGACGCTCGTCGCCCTTCATAAATGCTACCACAGAGAGAGAGAGAGGGAGAGAGAGAGAGAGGGAGAGAGAGAAAGAGAGAGAGAGAGAAAGGGAGAGAAAAAAGGGGGGGAGATATATGACATCAGACAAGGACGGGCGATGCCGATGCCGGCACAGAAAAACACCGCATCAAACAGTTTCTACTATCACGGCATCATACATACGAGCAATACATAGTACTACATAGTGATACATAGTACTACATAGTGATACATAGTACTACATAGTGATACATAGTACTACATAGTGATACATAGTAATACTTAGTAATCAGATCTCACGATGGGCCTAAAAAAATCGCGTATGCCTCCTATGTGAAGGTGTTGCCCAGACTGAGCTATAGGGAGAGAGGTGAAAAGATCGATCGATCACCCAGCCCAGGGTAATCCTTATAATAACCCTAACCCTTATAACAGCCCCCGCCCCCTTGGGACGTCGGTAACGTCTACGGCCGTACGTTGACCTACCCGCTCCCCTTCCAATACCTGAACCAGGGAGATATGTTGTTCAGGGACCGCAGGCGTAACTAAGCGTTTCTATAAAAATAATTTTTCGAAGCGAGACTCGAACCCGTGTTCCTCGACGGCGTCAAGTGTGAATGAAGGTGTTACATGCTAAGCTATTGGGAGGGGTAAAAAGTCGATCGATGGCCCAGTCCAGGGTAGGCCGCACAACATACGTGGTACGCTTACACACCATATTGGGTGCTGATTACTATTACGGGGGAACATAGTAATATAAGGACCAAATTTTGGTGGTAAAAATAGGTTAAAAACATACCAGGTATAGATTTTTGTGCGTACCGTAGCTCCTATTTACGATGGTCCCCCGTAATATCTGTTACTGTTATTACTAGTGGTTTCCCTTGGGGTTTTCTCCTTGCCGGGGATGTATGTATGTGAATGAAATGACCACAGCAGTATAAGCTCATGATCGGTATACAAAGTAGTAATGGTCTCTCTTTGGTGCCGGTATGCGCCAGCCAACAACACCGGCAGTATACGTAGCGGGAACCGACACTATACGCCGCACACTTATCACACCGGTTGATCCCATCTGCGTCATGAGAACACACAGGCACCATACATAAGTAAGTGGGCAGGCGGCACCATTCGTACTCAACCGGCACTATAGAGGGATCACTACTACTGCACCAACCTGCACTCTGGCCCAAATATAAGCTGAGTGTATACATAAATTTGAATAACCAACGGTCTTTATATTTCCGCCCGGATCGGTATGATGCCGCGTTCAACGGGGCAAAACCGTACAGAGAAAAAAGAGGTTTACGCTCTCACCCCATGTTCTGGGGTTCGTCGAAGGAGAAGACGACGGCGCACTCTTCGATTGAGTCGGGGTCGTGCGGCTGGCGGCAGGACCATCTCGATTCCAGCTCCAAGCTATGGTCCTGTTGCGTTAAAACAAACAGTAGGTGATGCTGTATAATACAGTTTGTTGTTGTACTGCCCGTGTGTGCGATCATCACATGAAACCGTTATTTGTACCCGTCGACATCCAGCACAACCAGTGTCCGCGCCGATTCTTGAATCCTAGAGAGAGAAACAAGCTCCGTGCTCACAAAAATACGACGCAGATATAGGACATTGTTCTGCAGCAAGCAGAGCAGACAGCGCGATGCCTTGTCATCGTACTGGATACGACAGACATGATGGGCACATTCTATGAAAAAGAGAAACAAAAGAAAGAAACAAAGGAACAAATACCCGAAAAAAAAAGAAGAAAAAAATATCGGAGCTGAAAGCTGGTAGGGGCACGTGTGTGGTGTATCGGGTTATGGGATTGAGAGCGAAAACTAACTGCTGAATGCAGTAGGTATTGCATGAAACAGTAGGTATTGCATAAAACAGTAGGTGTTGCATAATACAGCAGGTAATTACAAGATACAGTAGGTATTGCACAATACAGTAGGTATTGCACAATACCGCAAGTAAGTATTGCATACTGCAGAAGAAGGTATTGAAAAATACAGTAGGTGTCGCATAATAATCAGTATAGGTACATACATGCGGAAGGGAACGAAGAAGCTGGGGTCATCCGATTACGAAAGACAAATTGGAAGCTGAGGGCATCTATAACGCGACGCGTCTCGAAACGACGCGACGCGTCTCGCAACTGATTCGATTCATCAATCAAACACTTGTTGTCTCTAAAGCCGCTCTCCTGCCACTGTGTGGGCTCCAATGCCGCGTCAGAGGTGAGATGGTTCTTCCTGCTGTTATATGACACAGTAGGCGCAGGTGTGGTGGACACAAAGGAGTTGGGCGAGGTCATCACGACGAAAAAAAAAGAAAGAAAGAAAAGCAATTGAGCAAAGCGAGAAGTGCTCCGTGCGAGCTTAACTCGTCCCACGTCGCGTGATGATTCGATCCGGGATCAAACGAACAAAATAACAGTCTACGATACCGAGGGGTATCGAGCGTTTTCGTCGGGTAGTTGGCGGTTGGTGGTGTCTGCGTGTTGCACCAGATATGTGTTTCTCACGTAAGCGAGGTCGGGTCTGCAGCCGTCCGTACCGCACCCTCCCTCGGCGCTCGTTTTGGAATCCCACTTGACCGCGGACACCGCCACGCTCGTAGCGTCGCGGGCTTCGATGTGTTGTGCTGTTGTCGTGGGGTACCAGGTATGCAGTGGGCAGGAGGGAGGGAGGGAGGGAGGGAGGGAGGGAGGGAGGGAGGGAGGGAGGGAGGGAGGGAGGGAGGGAGGGAGGGAGGGAGGGAGGGAGGGAGGGAGGGAGGGAGGGAGGGAGGGAGGGAGGGAGGACAAAACTAAACAAAAGAGAAGGGAAATATGCGATGATGATCAGTTTTTCTCCCACGTGGGCAAGCACTTCCTTCGTTCCTTCCTTCGTTCCTTCCTTCCTTTGCTCGTTCGCTCGGTTCGTTCGTTACTGAAGTATTTACCATAATATCAGTTGATTGCCCGTCGACGCCATTGATAGTTTTTTGTTGTTGTTGTTGCCATACTCGACAACATGGGATCCTTACAACGCACGAATGGCCGACCGTCAACGAGCGTCGGTCCCTCATTATGTAGCAGTGCCAGAAAGAAGAAGAAGAAGAAGAAGAAGAAGAAGAAGAAGAAGAAGAAGAAGAAGAAGAAGAAGAAGAAGAAGAAAAAGCGGGAAAAGAAGAAGAAGAAGAAGAAGAAGAAAAAGCGGGAAAAGAAGAAGAAGAAGAAGAAGAAGAACAAGAAGAAAAAGAAGAAAAAGAACAAGAAGGAGAAGAGGAGAAACCAAGGAATACCGAAACAAAAGGAAACCTACTGTGTGTTGCAGCACTAAGTCTGGAAGTACAGTAAGCCCCTTCTGTATCTACTGTTCCAGGTAGTTAACTCGATTGCTACGTTTTCCATCCGAAAAAGTCCACCATTAGGGTGTTTTGGAGGTTGAAAATCATATTGGTTGGGTTTCTTATGGTTTCTTTCCTATATATAAAATTAAGCCAATCCATAAAGCCTTCCTGAGAGTTAACCCAAACCACTAATAATTAGAACAAAAGTGGCCAAATTGCCAATTGCAACCTATTAATAGTTATTATTGGGTTGAGTTCAACTCTCGGGAAGTTTTTGCCAATTCTAAACCTACTTATTCTTGAGTTGAGTTTCACTATTTGGAGGTTCCATGAATTGAGCTCATTTTTTTTTTTGTAAGAAACAGACCACAACAAAACCCAATCAAATTGGTTCCAACGAAATTCTTCGTAACCACCCTGTTGGTTTCGACGTCATAACATGTACCCTTCTTTCTTGGTCATGGTTAGTTACTACCTGGTACAGCATATTGTAGCTCGTCATGGTATAGTATGGTATGGTACGGTCTACATACTGCAAGTATCCGCAGAAGGAAAGGTGTGTGCTGTGCCTGTCGGTACGAGGCACCTGGTAGGAAATCATTATAGGGAGGGGGGGGGGGGTTGTACTCGACATCATGCATGGCCGTAGTCGTAGGTCCGGGGGAGGGGGGGGGGGGGGGGTACGACACGGACGGATGAAGAGTTTTGTTTCGAGCGGAAAACGAAAGCAAACAAGAACGATCTCGGAACCATCGCGATCGACGTTGGTTCTATAACCCCAGAATTACAGCGACTTACGCTCGCATATGACGTCGTGCACCTCTAGAGACACCTGGAGGAGGAGGAGGAGGAGGAGGAGGAGGAGGAGGCAGCAGTGCAAAACAGAACGGTGTAAGAGAAGACAATCACCCATGACCGACCGTGTTTGAGTTACAGGCGATAGTCTTGTCTTGGGCGCGTCACGAGCTTTACGACAAAAAAAACGAAATCTCACGTGAACAAGGATGGGGGGGGGGGATCGTGGAGTGAAGCGGACAAAGAGAAGGCCGGAAAAAATGTCGCCGGGACTCCCGCAGCGCGCTTACGTAACGCGAAGAACCATGGCACGCCTCGTCAGACAGGTCATCGTTTTTCCCGCTTGTATGATCTTCTATATACCACTCTGTACCCAAACATAGGGAATGTTGTAACATCAAGATTGAATACAAACGGTATTTATATGTAGGGGAAAATTAGCTGTTTTCAGGAAAAATATATATATAGATCCCTGGTATCTGCATGATCTATTTAGCTCACGTTGTCGAGTGGGAGCCGCATAATTTTCTGCATGATCTGAAAGCACATGTTTCCTACGTACGGTACATTTGATCTGTTCTATACAGATCCTGCACATCCTCCCTACAGCGGCAGGCGAGGAGCTATATATGATCTATCTGTACACATATAGATCCCGACCAGTCCGAGGTGTGAGGTTACTGTCATCATCATTTCGCATCTCAAAGGTTCGAAAGGCAGAGAGGCAAGCGAGTCGTGTGGCTCACAACGAATGAATGCTCCCGTGAAAGCCTTCCCGCTCATCGAACGCCGTAACGACAACTACAGTAGGCACCCCCCCCCCCCCCGCCCAACAGGCTCCCTCGCGTTGCTCTATCAACAGGCGCAGTGTGTACTGCAGGCATCATGGGCACGCTATACCGAAAACTAAACCCCCCACACACAACATGAGTATCGCTCTCGTTGTGGATGCATGCGTGGTCCATTCGTTCACACTCCCTACCGGCCTTCTCATCCGAAGGAAACCCCACAAGAAGCCCAGCCATGCCACTTCACTCCCGGGAAGAAAGTCTAAGAAATTCTTAGGGTCCGTGTGGAACAAAACACCCCACTTCCTAACGAAACAAGGAATTTAGATGCGTCCCTGAGGGCCAGTATCCCATGGTTTCTTATCTCAGGGTCCCTCGGCACTGTACAGGGGTGCCGTGAAAAGAGCGTTGACTTCGCACTGAGGTGCGATCGTTTCTCAGCGCTCGCTCTCTCCTCACTACAGGCTATAACCATTTGGAGTGCCGCAGTCCCGTTTGGGGGAGGACAAAACCGGTCAACTTCCGAGTAGTTTGTCCCCAAAACGGGACTGCGGTTCTCGAAAGGGGTCAAGGGTGTTCCTTAAGTAAAACAATATATATATATATATATATATATATATATATATATATATATATATATATATATATATATTCGGAAGGCTCTCTCTCCCGACCAGATATTTTCTGCTACTGTAGAAGCACCTTACTTACCACTCCTATACCTGAATGCAAGGACCTTTTATATTAAATTTTAGTACACAAACGGTTCTTATAATTAGGGACAGAGTGGTATTCGGTATTGGTTGGCAACCTTCCCGTTCTGGGGGGGGGGGGGGGGGGGGGGGGTTCGATAGGAGAGATGTACTCGATCTCATGCATGGCCGTAGTCGTATGACCATAGGCGGGAGGGGGGAACACAGACACAAGCACATCGAGCGCTAACGAAAACGGTCGCCCCCCTTCGTGCGAATTCGACCCTCTTTTTATCGTGCGGTAGCCTTGTTGCAGGGGCAGGGGCAGCAACGCGTGGTTTGTTCGTGGACAAGCGCTTCTACCTACTTTCATGGGAGGAAGTAGGCGGAACGGCAGGAAGAAAATCCATGCCAACATTCCCCTCAGGGGAAGACGTGCGTGTAGAGCTCTCTTTTTCATGGGAGTACCAAATCCGCCGAAGGTCTGAAGAAAAAAACAATACCAAAAACAAAACAAAAAAATATACATGGAAAAAACGTACGCGGAAGCTTCCATGGAAAACATCTAGGTAGAAGTATGCAGGTGGAAGTGTGTACATGGAAGTAAAGTGCGTACTGTAGAAGCTTCTATGATGGGAGGAACTAGACGGACGGCCGCGGCGGCGGCGGCGGCGGCGGCGGCGGCGGCGGCGGCGGCGGCGGCGGCGGCGGCGGCGGCGGCGGTGGCGTCCCGTGTTGTGACTGACCTCAGTGATGCTCAGCCACTGGTTGTAGGGCGTGCTCAGCGGGGCGTAGATGACGACCTCGATCACTCTCCCGGTCTCCAACAACGGGAAGTCGGCGGTGAGTACCTGCGCCACACATACGGTTGGGCATGCACCAGTGTATCACACGCGTAGACTTACAGTGTACCAGGTAGGAGGTACGTTAATTGTGAGTGGTCAACGTGAAAGCTCACAAGCTGCTGCCCGCGCATTTTTTTATTTTTTTTTTATGGTTGACAGAACGTACTACGGTATGATAAGGGAGTTGTATAGACGTCGTGTGCATACCTGGTAGAGAGATTTCCTGTTTTTGTTTTTCGTCTCCCCTTTTGGCTTTCTTCCTTCTTTCCGGAAGTGTTTATGAGAGATCAAAGTTGAAGCTCCATGCCATGCTATGCTAGATACACATTGTCGGATGGTAGACATGATGACAGTAGTAACGATTAAATGATAATACTATAAATTAAGAAGTTTATACATGCTACTACAACTTTAGCTCTAGGGGTATAAATCAGGATGAATAATCTCATGGCCTATAGGCATACGTACAACGAATGTTACTGAATAACGTGAATAAATGACCTCCCAGCGATATTGGGTATACAATTCGTCAGTGCCCTTAAGGAGCCCCCCGTCAACCAGAAAAGTTACGGCCAAAAAGTGTGTCAGTGCCCTTAAGGAGCCCCCCCAGTCAGTCAGAAATGTTACAGGTACGGCCAAAAAGTGCGTCAGTGCCCTTAAGGAGCCCCCCGTCAGTCAGAAATGTTACAGGTACGGCCAAAAAATGCGTCAGTGCCCTTAAGGAGCCCCCCCAGTCAGTCAGAAATGTTATAGGTACAGCCAAAAAGTGCGACCTGTATTGTAGCACGGGTGAGACATTTGCGAGATAGGGTACCATACGAATTAGTACCGTTATGCATGTATTGAAAAAAATATCGTAGGATCGAGGATCAAGATTTTTTTGCGAAACTCATCTTTTTTCGAAACTCATCTTTTGCGAGCGTACATACAACGCTTCGATCGCTCGCGCGTACCAGGTACTATATATATATGTAATGGTATGGGTTTTACACGACCTCATAATGAAGGATATATCTGTACATATAAATGCTTCCCTATATGACTACCGTATTGTCATCGTGTTTTTTGGTGGGGGGGAATGTTCGTTACTTCGTTTGTTTGTTGTGTTTGTTTTTCGTTTGTTTTTGTTTGTTTTTGTTTTTTATTGTGATCAGTGGTACTTATACATACCTGCTCGAAATCGTCGGTGTCGCCGCTGCTGGTGAACTCGCCGACCCGCACATGGCCCGGGTTGCCACCTTCGTCGTCGACGGTGGTGTAGGAGATGCCAACAGTCCGCTCACGCGTGTCGCCGTTCATGAATGCTGCAGCAACAACAACAACAACAACAACAACAGCAGCAGCAGACATATCACATCCCATGGGGTAGGCCACACGTACAGTACATATCACAAATCGTGCCATAGCAGCAAAAAAAAACCCGGTAGTTCTCAAGGTCTTAAGTCCGTTGGGCTACAGGTAAAATGTTAACCGATCGCCCACCCAGTCTAAGCCTTATAACATATACCACTCTGTACCCAATTATGAGGACATTTTTGTGTACCACTATCAAAACGTTCCTGACATTTTAGGCACAACAAGAGTGTTATAGTTTGTATACTTCGGAACGCAAATGCACTACGCCTTGAGTCGCCCCATTTTCTCCGAGTTTTTGTTGCCTCGAGGCGTGCTTCCGACTCCAGTCAGCACCTACCTCCTGTAGATAGATAGATGTGTGACATTGGTCTGCCAATAATAGCTTATTCATGACGACTATTGTTAATAGTATAACAATGTAATAATGATACGTCGTGCTACCCTACCGCGCATGCCACTGCCAAGGTAAACCTCGGCCGTTAATTGCTGGGAGCGAAGCGAGTTTCAAGTCTTGCACGGCCCCCCTTTCGACTATAGGGCATGCCTTACATTTTAGCTGGGGGGGGGTTATGCTCATGCCATTACATGCGGCCTTAGTCGTATGGCCGTAGACCCTCCCATGCCTTGCCTACACACACAATGCCGGGACGGAGCACGACGTCGGGTTCTCACCGACCGAGGCAAGACGTTGCTTTTACCCCACGCGCGCGAAGCACCGTGAGGTGATCGGCGAGTCGCGTGATGGAAGGATCAGAGCTAAGCATTCCGCTATACATGTATGTACACGACAGAACCGCTTTTTTTTGTCGAGGCGGGTTTTCTTGCATGCGGATGACAGCGTCGAATGAGGCGTATGCCCTCTTAAAGTATATGGCATGCCCTGCTGAAAACCACAAGGCATGCCCCACTAAAGTATATGGCATGCCCTACTAAAAAGTTACAAGGCATGCCCTACTAAATAAAGTGTAAGGCAAGCCGCCTTCCTCAAGTATACCGGGTAAGGCATTTGCCTTGCGTTTCAGCTGGGCGAAGCCGGAGATCCGAGTGGCCCGACCGGAAAAAACATCCCGAAACAAAAAAAATGGCTTACAGTTGGGTTAGTGTGGGCCTCGCGAGGGTGCGTGGGCGCTCGCCGCCCTAGGGTATTTCGAGCCTGGAACTCGCCCCGTAGGCCGGGAGGGTTGGGGGGGCTGGGGTGAGTGCACACAGGGGGGAAACTGCCGTTTCGCGCCGCGCCGGCCCGAGCTCGTTTTTTCTGCTAAAGGCCTTTTGGTTTTGCACTATGCATGTACCTTAAGGGGCCCCTCAGTCTGAGTCTAATTCCAAGTGATATGCTCCCACAACCGGGAGTGCAGTCCCAAAGAGTGGTCTTCCGCCAGCGCACACAACAGTTGACGACAGTTACAAGTATCTCCTCCAGCGCAAGTCCCTGTTCACATCGTGTCGTACGCGTATCATATACTGTATTGTCGTACGATGCATTATATCGTATCGTATCGTATCATATCGTACCATATCATATCATATCATATCATATCAGATCAGATCATATCATATCACATCACATCATATCACACCATATAATATCACATCATATCATATCACACCATATCATATCACACCATATCATATCATATCATATCATATCATATCATATCATACCATATCATACCATATCATACCATATCATACCATATCATCTCAATACCGTATCATACCTAAACGTACGTACGGATATCCACCCGTTCTGTTGAGCATTCAGACCCCTCCGCCCGGGAATATAATCCCCGTTCGGACTCTGATATCAACAATCAAACGATTCTTATATTTCCGGCCAGAGTGACGACAAATATGTCCGTTCAACGGTGCGAAAGCTCGTACCAGGAAATACGCAAGAGGCCACCCAACCACACAACCCACACTCACCGATTTTTATGCCGGCCATGTCCTGGGGTTCTTCGAAACTGAAAAAAATAGCGCACTCGTGGTAGGAGTCTGGATCGTACGGCTGGCGGCAAGACCACCTCGATTCCCTCTCCAAGCTGCCGTCCTATTGTTTCGCATCAATCAAACATAATTACGAAACACAAAAAAAAAAAACATCAGCTGAGTGTGCGTGATCGAGGATTTTTTTTCTCAGAAGAATTCGTTTTCGACTGGTACGAGGTCGAGCATATCGTATATCGTATACTTCGTATATACCTGGTAGTATGTACAGGCTGGTTCAAAGGCTGAATCCAGTAAATTTAGTCAGAGTCGTTTTTGGGAGATGGGGTCCTGTTTTTTTCCCCCCCCACACGTGTTCTATGAGCCCCAGTCGACCCGCTGACGGACGGTATGTGTGTGCATGTTTTTTCCCCGTTAGGCGATTGTTTAGTTTTAAAAATGAAATGTTTTTGAGCTTTAAGAAACCCCAACTTCCTGACCAAAAAAGGAAAAAAAGAAAACACGATTCGTCAAGGCGTCGACAGGGGCTCACATGTGTGTGCGAAAATTCAGGATCTATATCTCTAGAAACTGGCGTAAACGTTTGGGCTTTGGGGAGGAAAACGAGAGCGTATTTTGTGCAATTGCCTTGTTATTACTTAGTTTCATCGTTGTATTTCGGCGTTAATAATAGGATCAGATTAGCTCTACGTGCGTAGTCAGATCTTCGAATGTTTGCGCGATTTTAGTTTCAGACATACATGCCGTGGAGTACCTGGAGCCAAATGCTCCGGAAATAAAAGGAGAAAACAAAAACAATCGTTCTTTCCCACGGAAACGCTTAACTATTACTGGCTGGCTTTTTTTTAAGGCCCGTGGTCGGTCCGGACACGTTTTCGCCGCTAGCGCCAGCCCTAGGGCCTCAACTGAAAACCTGTCTATGTATGTCACCCTCTTTCACTGTTACACATGACTTTTCTATCTATCTATCTATCTATCTATCTATCTATCTATCTATCTATCTATCTATCTATCTATCTATCTATCTATCTATCTATCTATATCTATAAATCTATCTATCTATAAATCTATCTATCTATCTATCTATCTATCTATCTATCTATCTATCTATCTATCTATCTATCTATCTATCTATCTATCTATCTATCTATATCTATAAATCTATCTATAAATCTATCTATCTATCTATCTATCTATCTATCTATCTCTCTCCATATGTATCTACAGATAGATGATCTTGTTCCTCATCTGCGAGAGGTTGTGTAGGATCTGCAAGTAATATAGATCCAACCCAAGAAACGTGTGCTACTGCTGTAGATCGTGCGGCCTATTCGGCTCCCACCCGTCACTACGAGCTAGATCACGCAAGATCGGGAAAACAGATCTGCCTGCCACGGCAGATCTACTGTAGATCATCACCTATGGGGAGAATCGATTTCTGTAAGAGGTGCGCACTGTTCATTGGCGGTCAGTATGCCACCACAACATGTGACGTTTGAGTATTACGGGGGACCGTAGTTAATAGGACCTAGCGGTATAGTATACATAAAAACCTGTATATTTAACCATTTTTACTAACAATACTCGGTCCTATTAACTATGGTCCCCCGTAATAGATACTGCGAGCGGCGTTCGTATCTGACTAAAAAACCGGCTCGTTTCAACTTGAAGCACAACGCGTACAGTACACCAGACCGACAAGCGCCAATTTAACCCTCTTCAACGGGGAGGGAGGGAGCGTTTCGTCAGTTTCGTCGGTTTGTTTGTGTGTGTGCGTGCGTGCTCGGTGTGCTCACGTAAAGAAGGCCGGGCCTGCAGCCGTCCGTACCGCAGCCACCCTCCGCGCTCGTCTTGGAATCCCACTTCACTCCGGACACCGTCACCGTCGTCACATCGCGTGCTTCGCTGTATTGTGCTGCGTTGTCGCGCATCGTAAGCAGGCGGGAGGGACGGAGGGAGGGAGGGAGGGAGGGAGGGAGGGAGGGCAGCCAGAAGAGGGTATCATGAATATCAACCTTGTTCAGGTGCGTTATGTATATACTCTGAGGTACCCAGATGCCAGACTACACTTGATTGTTCTGGTCACACCCGATCGAGCAGTCCCAGAGTACTTACACATGTCAAATCTCAGAGTATATATACCATACTCGCATTATACACTACGTCTCAGAAAATACACCCTCGCGAGTCCCCACGGCGAGCCACGGCGTTAGTTGGTCAAATACCGGCTGAGCGTGTGTGCATGCACTACAGAGTACCAGATGTGGATAAGGGCGTGATTCGGGAGGTTCGTTCAATATGCTCTGGTGGGAATTATTCGCCTCGCATGACGCACTACAGGCAGGCCCTCGCTCTCTCAAGAAACCGTCATCGCTTCCGGGAGAGCACCAAAAGCAAAAATCGGAGCAATACTAGCGATGCCATGGTTGGGGGAGGGGGTGCCTTACTTTCCTGAGTAGCTCCTAACATGAGGAGCTCAATAAGCCACCTGTGAAACATGCCTTAGAATAACTTTAGTTTTCGCAAAACCTGACGCAACTTTCCTATGCGCTCGTAGTGCTAGAACTGCAGTACTACCTTGTATATTGGGGGTATTTCACACCTCTGACAGATCATGATCTATCTATCTACAGTACAGGTAGATTATCTAGTTTCTCACCTGCCGTTGTGAGAGGTCGTAGAGGATCTGCAAACGGTACAGATCCAACCCAGGAAACAGGTTCTACTGCTGCAGATCACGCGGATTATACAAGGGTCCACCACCCTGTAACATGAGCTAGATCATACAAAATCGGGAGTAGATGATATGTCTGCCTTGAAAGATCTGGATCATGATTTGGGAGCCGATAGATGATCTGTCTCCGAGGTGTGTAAGATTGTGATACTAACCGGTGTATAACAATAGTTGATCATGTGAGAAGCTCAACCACGTCAGACAAAATTTTGTCTCAGAAGGCAAAAAAGTGCACCTACGTATGTAACCCCGACCGAAGGAGAAGTCTTTCGGGAGCGATATTTTGAGCTAAAAGTTACTCGGAGAACACCTCAATCCGATTTCAAAGCAAGAAGGGAAAACACCACTAGTAGTAGTAATAGTACACTACTACTACTACTGCTACTACTACTACTACTACTACTTCTACTTCTACACTACCACTACTACTACTGCTGCGGTGTTATTAGAGCATGCTCGATTCAGAAGGTCGGATTGGAACGTGTACGATGGCGTTCTCGTTCTCGGGGCAGGAGAGAAAAAATCAGAAATAATAAATGTATCGTATAAGCCTGAGCCAGTAGTATCCCGGACAACTTACCGGAACGACTGTGTGCCGTCAGTAACATGTACATTCTAAGCCAAGGTTGTTTTTTAGTACACGCAGTAGTATATACCCATCCACGAATAAATAACCAATATTCTGTCCCATAATATAAAAACTGGTTTCAAAACAATTGTTGAACCAAACGGTGCTTATATTGAGAGACATGGTGCTAAGAAATAACCCAACATTTCAAGGCTCCTTTTTTTTTCGGGGAGGGGGGGAGGGTACGCCTGACTGGCCCTTTTAGGGCAAACCGCAGTCAGTCCCGTTCTGGGGACAAACTACTTCGTAGAATTCGAGCGGTTTGTTCTCTAAACGGGACTGACTGCAGTCCTTCAAGGGGTTGAAGGGAGTCGGATTTGAGAAGACCTGTACGCTCAGCGGCGAACGCCACGTACACCAACCAACTCCCATTCCACACCAGTATGTAGCCTAAGTGATAGTCTCACAAGGCTGGTCGAGGTCGGTGTCAGAAGAGTAAGGTTTCCCGGGGAGGCGTGCTTGCTCAGGTTGGGCGAATTCTTATCGGCGGGCCCGTACCAACTAATAACATCGTATACTTCGAAGTAGATAGGTACGTAGAACATATAATCTGGGGAGTACCGAGTGCCTTGCCCGGGTGTTTCCAAAACAACCAGGTTTCGCACCCGGGTGCCGCAAAGTATATATATATCACTCTGGCCGGGAACATAAGCCACTTCTAGAATCTGATATGAGTATCAAACGGAGCTTATATCCCCGGTCGAAGAGTGGTACCCTGCTAGAAAAAAAAAATATGCACTATTAATACTTTAAGGAACCATTCCCTCCGGGCTCTCGGGGTTCGGGGTTCAGGTGCTTTCTTTTGTAAAGACAAGAAAGACCGGAACGGGCTGGGATTTTTTCGCTTTCGCTTTGGTATCCTCGAACCAACGTTTAAAAAAAACAAAAAAAAACACAGACCCACTCGCGCGCACCGCCTCTGAACCAGCGCGAGCACTTTATATACCAGGTATCTACTTTTAACCCCCGCCCCCGTCCCCCACCCCCACATCCCACCGAAGGTAGCGTACGTACCAGGTATAGCTTACCACTTCCCGCAATATAACACTAGCACACTAACACTAGCACACTATCACACTAGGGTGGTAATATTAACACATCCCCTCAGGTGAATTTCGAAGCTACTACACTGTACCCGGTAGTCCTCTCGACGAAATGAAGCGTGCAAAAACGCCGAACGACGAGTTTATTACGGAAATATTTCGACGAGATATTTCTTTCCCAACGCCGCCAATTTCGTTTTGGGCGCGCCGCCTCCCTGAAAGCATTTTTTTTTTAATCGTCCTATGTATCGTAGGGTAGGGGGGGGGGGGGGGGGGGGGGGGTGTTCGTTACCTTGCGCGTTATGCGTACATACGGTATTTCGATAAAATGGTGAAGGGTCGCCACCTGTGCACGAAACGAACAGAACGAACCCTGACCCAAACCCAAAGGCAGTAGGCCCAATCAACCATTGCTCAGTACTAACAACAGTCCCTTTATTTCGTACTGGTACATACGCAGTCAGTATTAGTGTTTGCCAAACGTATTCTAGAGTAAGTGGGAAGCTCTCGTACTGGCTGCCCCCCCCCCCCCCCCCCCCCCCCCCCTCCCCCCCCGCGTGCAGGGATGTGATGGAGGAGGAGACGAGGAAAATGGAATGATGTGACAGGGGGAAGTTTGGTACACTATTACGGGGGACCATTGTTAATAGGACCTGTGGTATACATAAAAATCTATATATTTACCCATTTTTAATGACAATATTTGGTTCTATTAACTATGGTCCCCCGTAATAAATAGTAGAGAGAAAACGATCGCTGTCTTAGGAGATGGATGGTGGCCACAGGCGGCGAAATAGGAAGGGGGCTAATACAAGCAAAAAGTTTCCGCGTAATATATGGAAATAACGTCATGAGCGCCGAATCGTTGGAGGTGTCTCTGTTAGGAGTAGGAACGGTGCTCCGTCTCGAAAGGGGTGCGTGGTCAACGGTCAAATGAGTAAGGCAAGCAACTATTACGGGGGACCATAGTAAATAGGACCCATGGTACAGACAAAAACTGAAAATATGTGGTCCTATTTACTGTGGTCCCCCGTAATAATGAGTACGCCTTTCCCCCCTTCCCCCCCCACCCATGGTCATATGACGATCGACAGCGGTAGATTTCACCTGCACCCTGCCCACTGACCACCACCATCGGTGACATTCGGAAACCTTCAAAAGTTACCAAGATTTCTCCTGAAACCAGACACCTTCAACTACAGCTGAGGTATTGTACTGTACAGAAGTAGTTCTGGTCTGCCAACGGAGGAGAAGATGCATCAGCCACAGACGACATTGGGCGAAGTAGATAACCCGGCGAGCTTCCTCTCTCTCTCTCTCTCGGCCAAAATACACACAATAATACAGGCAAAAGTCTGGATAACCATACACCTGGTTATATACGTACATATACGACAATATCAAATATACACACAGCGCGCCCACACAAAAAGACCAAAAAACAAAAAGGCATGACTTATTTTGGTTGGTATATCTGGGTCCCACAGCGGTTATATGTACTGCATGTGACGAATACCACTACTTTGTCATTCGCCCTTTTAAGACTGCAGTCCCCGTGTTGGGGACAAACCACTCGAATTCCAAGTACTTTGTCCCCAAAACGGGACTGCAGTCTTACAAAAAACACTAGGAAACATCAAACCCGAGGGAGTGACCACTAAACAATGAAAAAAAGAGTGGCGTTATCAGTGCGTCTACGAGTATACAGCGCCACGGCCCAGCAATAGTATGGGTAAGGTCTCGCGTCCCCCCCCCCCGCGCCGCACGCCTCCTTGCGTCGCAACTCGGACACCGATTTGGCATCGATCACCTCCCGATCACGCGGTGGCCGTTGCCGTAATCGTCAACTTATTTGCTTTTTTTTCCCCTCCGCTCTGGGGTCCAAGAGGGTTATAATATTGTATCGAAACGGCAATCAAATATTATACCATATCCAAACCGCCATCGAATATTATATTATATCCAAACGGCCATCAAATATTATATTATATCCTAACGGCCATCAAATATTTAGGGACGGAGTGAATGCTGTTTCTGTTCAATTAGGCGTCGAATCCAATTCCAGTGGGGGTATGGTACCGTATCACACGTGTGATAATATAACGGTAAGACAACACACACCCTCCGTCGGGCGATTTTTTCAAGTCTGATTTTCTCGAACAACAACGGGGGATGAAAATGCAATCAAGCACCGGGCGGGACACCGCGTCTACTATAATATGGGAAGATCTCGACGACGAGATCTTCCCAAAAGAAAGCCGGCAATTTCTTTGTGTGCGCCCTACACCCTCCCCCCCCCCCCCCCCCCCCCTCCCTCGTTTTTTGGAGAGAAAGTCGGTTCAGTAATTCATCCCAGAGGGGTGTGTTATATTGTCGCCCTAGTGTGATACGGGTGTGTTATCTTATCACGTGTGCGATACGGGTGTGTGTGTTATTTTATCACCCTAGTGTGATACGGATGTTTTATATGATCACCCTAGTGTGACAGGGGTGTGTGCTACCTTATCACACGTGTTATACGGTGTCATGCCCTCTCTGTCGAGGAGACTCCCCCCCCGGTCGATGATAAATGTTTTTGAGCAAAAACAAGTGCGACCCCAATAAAAGCCACCGTCCGCACCACGACGCAGGGCTATTGAGGGACATGTGGACCTTGAAGGTTGCAACGGCGACGCGGGCTGCCGACACTAATAATGTAGTGCGCAGGTGGAGGGGGGGGTGGGAGGGGGTGTACGCATGTCATGCATGGCCGTATAGTCGTATTCCTACAGACAATACTCGCACCCCTACAATGCCGGGACGGAGTACTATTATTAATAATAGCAAACTATTACGGGGGACCATAGTAAACAGGACGAAATATTGGTTGTAAAAAAAGCGCAATAAAATATACCAGGTATAGTTTTTTCGTGTGTACCTTCTTAGGTCCTATTTAATACCTGGTATGATCCCCCGTAAATACAAGCCATCAATGAACATGTAAGAACAAAACGATACCCCGCCTCCGGTTGCGGGCTAATACGGTTGGGACCTCCAGGCTGCAGGGCTTCCCTCACACCGTCACTGCTTACAGTATTATTTTTGTTGTGGGGGGTAGACTTCGCTGTTATATATAAAGAGGAAGATCCTCGGCTTCGGGATATCTAAAGAGCGGCCAATGCATGCATGATGTTCGGTTGACACTATTATTTAATAGGCGTTTTTCAGCGCGCTCGTTCTCTCGACAACGGTAACAATGCTTTTAGGACCGCAGTCCCGTTTTGGGGACAAATTACTCAAGAGTTTGAGTGGTTTGCCCCCAAGACGGGACTGCGGTTCTAAATGGGTCAAGTCTAGCAGTTGAACATTCGTTTATTCGGAGAGCTCTCGACCGGATCTTTTTTTTAAACACTTTGTTCGCGGTATTGGCATAACTTTCCCCTACGTACAGTTCTGGAAGCATCCAGCGCCGAAGAACGACGATCGCACCCCCCCCCCTGTGCGTGCGAACCGAACGCTCTTTGCGGTGGTGGCACTATCCTTCCGAATAATCCACGTCCTCGACGGGTTGCTCTGTTATACGTATATATACCACGTATATATATATCAACTCGCTTGACTCGCTCTATTATGTACCAGGTAAGTTCGTATCAACACCATAAATCATGTACCTGTACACATACGATATCATACCAATATCCACAGCAAAAGTAGTCAGCCATGCACAGATTGCATCACCGCATTGTATTGCCCGTTCGGGCCCATTTGGATCAACCCCTCCTCCGGTAGAACTGCTGCTGTAAATCACCCATCATTCTGTGACGAAAATAAAGCCCTCCTCTTATAGGAGTTCAGAGGATATAAAATCTGCCGTAAAGACTGTGACGCTCTCATAGCAACGAACGGTCGCTGCTGTGATAAGGGGTATCATCATACAAACTGGCGTCCGCGACTTGAGACAGCGCAACAGGAGTCAGTCGTAAAAGCACGTGCGCAACATTATCCTACCCGTACTACAGCTGTGCTGCTGGGTCCTCGCGCCGCTCGTAGGCGGTTGAAACAACCAAAGGCACCTGTCCTACCATTTGTTCTTGTCGTTTGCTCGGGGTCCCAACAGGAATGATGGTTGTGATAGTTATATCTACCGGATCGGTCAGGCGTCACATATACTTCTCCTGTTGTTGCAACCTTAACCTTGTTGACCTCTTCTTCCTCTCTCTGGGTACAGACACACCCTGACAGGCGCTTGCCGACGAGAACCCTCTCGTCTATGTACTACAACAGAACAGCACACTATGATTATTTAATAGCATGCAGAATAATAATAGTGTACTATTTTAATAGTAGTAGTGGTGTAGTAATAGTAGCAGCATGTTCATTGTTGGCCGCTTTAGCTTCAGCTCTATGTACTCGTGGACGATCTTGGTTCGGCATGCACGTATGCAAACAAGAAAACAAGTGTTAAACGTAACTATTAATAGTTGAGGTACGGTATACACCACCAGGTATTACGGGACAGAGAGGAGTATCATAGCAAAATACTAAATGTACCTGGTATCCGGTCTACGGCTGTAACATGTACGGCTATATGTGCAGTCGATAAAACAACAAGGAGCCACCGGACGGGCACATGATCGAGGGTACAAAGAAAGGGCAGGACGGGCGGCTCACCGAGGGCAACAGTTGGATACAGCAGGAACGCTCCTGCGAAATGAAAGAGCTGCACCATTCTTCTTCTTCTTCTTCTTCTTCTGCAGTCTGCCGTAGAGCAGAGAGGTCTTGCCCGTTTCTTTTCGAGCCTTCTTCAACCTCTCTCTGTGGAACAGAGTTTTTGTCGTTGTTGTTGTTGCTGCTGCTTTGCTGCTGCTGCGTTTTGCTGCTGCTGGTGCCAGTTGCCAGTTACCAGTTAAATGGTACCAGGTAGTGGGGAGAAGCGCGACCGCCTGCTGTGTGCTGTGTGTTCAGTGTTTTTAGTGTTCAATGTTCAGTGTGCGGTGTCCTGTGTGCAGCCTTGATGTATACCAGGTACCAACCACTATCTCCGTACGTAACCGTAACCTTCTCCGAAAAATCGGAAATGGGCGGGGGGACAACGGCGGTGTTGTGGTGCGAGGTGCGAGGCCACGAGCGAGTGTGATGTGCCAGGCCGCGACAAGAGAGCTGCACTATGCTGGACCATAAAATGTGGAGAAAAGGCGGGGGGAAATAAGGCACGGCCGCACTCATGCACAACAGTACTACGTACGAAAGATTCCAATTATTGTACCTGGTACGTGCGAATGACGACAACAAACATACAACAGCAAACAACAAAAAATAATTGAAAGAGAAAGGGCTAAATAACACAGATACACCGGGCTCACTAGCATTATCGGCACACACGGCGCTGCAAACGGGATGGGGCGCAGGGGGGGTGGAAGCCCCACCATAAAGCGCCCAGCCAGCCACCCGCCCCGCCCCCGTACGACAGCTGCAACGAAAACAACAAACAAAAAACAAACCGACACACTCACAAAAAAGATATTTCGGAACCCCACACCCCTTATTCAGAACGCAGCTCGGAAGTCTGCACCAACTCCCAACCTGCCTGCTGATCTGCTGATGGTAGTGCTTTCCTAACTCGCTTTCTGCTCTCGCCTCGTGTTCGACGCGTGGCCAACCCAGCGCACGATGTCGCACCTTCTGCTGCTGCTGACGATATCCGCCGTAGGTTTTCCTCCGTTAGAATCCTTCCTGCTCTCACCGGCAGCCAGGACAGGCTGCGTGGACCCGCGCACTACTGCTGCGGCGCACCAGAGCCGAGCAACTGCTGCTGCATCAGCCAGCAGCAGATCCGAGGTATGGGTATACACGTACGGCACGAGACAGTGATGTAGAGCACAGGCTGGGCGGGAGAGGGTTCGTGAAGCGTCATGGGGACACGTAGGCCTAGCCATGGTTGTCTTGGTACGGCCAGTATCTAAGTTCAAATCACGTGGAGCTACTGCTCGCACTTGCGTCGTATTTTGGTGCGCACGTATTTGTCCGGAGATGTAGAGACCGTTTAACAATTCATATTAATATAACAATGCTCCTTACTTTTACGGACATACCAGGTACTGTAGTACGAGAGAGAACGGGATTTCGAGCCCGCAACCAGCAGCTCGTATTACGTACGAGTCCATCGTACGCGGCCACGACAACAGCCATGTATATCACGGTGCAGAAGATCATGCGCAGGCGATGGTTGATGCTGTGCTTCTCTAATACCAGCTATTATTACCTGGTGCCTGGTGATGATCATGCTCAGTAGTATTATCATGCGCATCGGTTAAAGTTTTTCACAGCAGTCTAATTACGCGTGGCAAGACAGTCTAATCTTGCGCTGTGGTTTATAAAAAATGCAACAATTTGCAACTACAACAACGTTCCAGCCTACCAGGGTACACCCCGGTCTCTCTCTCTCTCTCTCTCTCTCTCTCTCTCTCTCTCTCTCTCTCTCTCTCTCTCTCTCTCTCTCTCTCTCTCTCTCTCTCTCTCTCTCTCTCTCTCTCTCTCTCTCTCTCTCTCTCTCTCTCTCTCTCTCTCTCTCTCTCTCTCTCTCTCTCTCTCTCTCTCTCTCTCTCTCTCTCTCTCTCTCTCTCTCTCTCTCTCTCTCTCTCTCTCTCTCTCTCTCTCTCTCTCTCTCTCTCTCTCTCTCTCTCTCTCTTTCTCTCTTTCTCTCTCTCTCACACACACATAGTAAGCCATGCCCACGCCGAAACGCGCCTTCCCTTTCCCCTACCCTCTCCTTCCCCCCCCCACAGCACCAAACCCTTTCTCACGCGAGGCGGACGCCAACACACGGGCGGTACTGGAACCCCTTCCCGAGGGCAGCAACACCAATAACAACAAGGGCACCATCAATACTATCAAGCGCCGCCGCAGGAGGGTCGGGGGGGGCGGGAAACGCCCCCATTGGCGGTGGGGAGTCAAGCGCGCCAGGCGAGCGAGACACCTCGGACAGGGACCAAAAGCAACCACGGGGTGAAGACGGCGGGGGGGGCGGGGAGCGAAAAAAAAAGAAAAAAAGACCCAGATCGCACGTTCCGGTGCTGGAAGAACGTGGAGAAGGGGGGGGGGGGCGGGGGGCGAGTTTGTAGGCGAGCCCTGGGTAGGCGCGACCTCGCCGCGGTCGGCGGCGTCGTCGCTTCCCGAGCCCGATCACAAGGCCAGGCAGAAGTTCGGGAGGATCATGGAGGACGTGCTCGCGGTGGAGAAGGAGGAGGAGCTGCCGGCGCTGCTGACGAAACACATCGACTTCTTGCTGTCGGTGGACGTGACGCGCTTGACCAACGATTTAATTAGGTGTGGTATGGTATGGTATATGCTACGGCATGGTATGGTATTGTATGTGTTAGTTTCGTACGGCATGGTATGGTGTGGTGCGGTATGGTTTGGTGTGGTATGGTATGATATGGTATGGTATAAACATGGCATGGTATGGCATGGTGTAGTAAGGTAGTTTGTTGCAGCTGTGGGTGGGGTGGTGCGGAAAAAATTGCGCTGTAGAAGGCTCCGTTTAGCGAGTGAAGTGCTCTTTCATGTTGTATGTATAGCGGTATGTGTAAGTCGTACTCTTATATTTGTGCTGTCAAGTGTATTTGTTTTTGTTCAAGCGCGTTCGACTTTCGGCACGTATAAAGTTGTCCAGCAAGTAAGTAATTTTTTTGTGGGTGGTGATTGTATTTGGAGTGAGCTTACATGTATTATGCAGCGGTAATTGCATTGTTCATGCCGGTGGTCATGCACGCCTAACACGCTCATGAGCTCTTACAAGTGATCGAGCAGCGCCCCCACGGCGGTAGTAGTCGCCAGCGCTTGGGCAGGCGACGGCTCGTAGATTTGACCTTCCCGCTGGCACTCCTATACACGTGTTGCTCACTGCTGTGCTCGCGTTAGTAGTTCCTCAGTCGCATGCAGGGGAGCTCTGGCTGTGGGTGAGTTTGGTCCCCCTTCCCGTCATCACTGCTTTGCTGCTGTGTCCACGACCCTTGACACTTACTCGGCATATACCAGCAGCAGCAGCAACGCCATCAACAGAGCAGTGGCCCACTTGTTTTGTGTTATCGGCTGGGCTACAACATACCAGTGTGAAATAAAAAAAGGAAGCCACTGCCCACCCACCCCCCCACCTACCCTCCCTCCCTCCCTCCCACCCTCCCTCCCACCCACCGCGCGGTCTCCGAAACAAATGAACCAGTACCTAGCGTCGACCCTCTCGTGTCAAACACATCCTACACTAAGTCCGAGTATTTTTTCCCCAAAGGTGGGCGCAGCAGTTGTGAAAGGGCTAAGGTCGTCGCTCTCAACCCAATATTGTTGCTGCATCTATCTTGACGACGTGCACAGTGCATCCCAGGTATCTCTTTTTTTTTTTTTTTTTTCAATCCGATCTATAAGATTCTTGCCCTTCTTTCTCCCTCTCCCTCCCTATTAATAGTCGTAGCTAAGACCCGAGGTCATATAGAAGGCCCCTCCCCCCCCCGTTCCACTACGTGCGGTACACTCCTTGCAGCAAGAAGCGTTTCGGCACTCTCTTTCCTTGCCGAGTCTCGTCGAATTGTGCTTATATACCCACGCTACAAGTTGACGCTCTCGGCAGTTTGTGTGTTTGTCGAGAAATAAATATATGCTGATTGCCAACGATGGTCTCGCGCGCGTGATCGACCCCCCCCCCCCCCCCCCCGTTTGTGCCTGACCCGCAGGCTGGAGCCGACGATGGAGCGCGTGAAGACGCTTCACAACGCGTACGACTTCATCGTCACCTTCCTCGAGGGCATGGTGGAGTCTACGCTCGACGTGCAGAAGGAGAATCAGGGCTTGCTTAGGTGCGCTAAGAAAACCAGCGCTACTGCCGTAGTTTTTTTCTCCCTTCAAAAAGGGTGTCAAGGATATCTGGCGCAGCTTCCCGCGCGCGCGCGCACGCACGCACGCACAAAAAAATGGTCTGATTGGCTTAAGACACGATTAGAATGGCCCGGTTTCGTGTTTATACGCGTGTACCTACTTATACTCGTGCGTAGCAAAGAGAAACACGTTTTTTTTTCACAGTTGAAAATTCGATAAGAGTCGAGAAGCGACGGAGAGGTGCTCGTCTGTTTCTCTTGACGGTGGCAATGGTGAAATTTGGCGTCACCCACGAGCACTTCCTTGTACGTATCGGTTGGTTGTGTTTTGTCCCCCCCCCCCCCCCGCTTCATTTTTGATTGGTTTCACGCGATCCCGTGTACGGCCTGGGACCAGTTATTTTCCCTTTTGTTATTTTTTTTCCCTGGTTCTTTGTCTTACTCTGTTTACAAGCAGTGGTGTTTTTGTTATTATTTTTTTATTTTATTTTTTTTCCAGCTCGTTCTTTTTCAAGTGTTGGCCACCTCGCCTGCGGGGGGGGGGGGGCACGACAGATTGTTTCTCCTAGTTTTTGCTTTCATTTTTTTCTCTTTTTCTCTTTCGATTTGTCCACTTTGTTTTTGTTTTCTCTTTGATTGTTTCTTTTCGTTTCTCTATTTCATAGATTGTGTATGGCGTGCCTGTCGTATCTAGTATGATGACATGGCTTTGCATTGCCCACTGCAGTGCTTACTGCACACGTGGCGTAGCTTTGTGACCACAGAACTTGTATCTCTTCTAGGATTGGAGAATCGGCACGGACACTGGTTGTGCTGGATGTCGACGGGTACAAAGAACGGTTTAATGTGAAGAACACACACACACCAGTCGCTGCCTCATCTTTTGCGACCAGTCCTGACTGACGTCTGGGACCTGCCCTGCCGGGAGGAGCCACGAGCTACGACCCACCGCTCCGAAGGAACACTCATTGCTGCTGTAACGCGAACTACAGCGGAGGTATGACCGCACAGTAAACAGGCGGTCTCTCCCAGGGTCGAGACACAATACATTCGTTCTGTTTCGGTTCTCCTGGCGCTCAATTATTAGCCCCCCCCCCCCCCCCCCATATGCAAGTCCGCCTCAAAAGCGGTTCTTAGTAGGATGCAGCTCACCCTTCATGCGACTCGCCAGACACCTCACGGCGCTTCGCGCTTGGTGCAAGCAATGTCTGCCTGGTCGGTGAAAACCCGACATGCTCCGTCCCGGCATTGTAGGGATGCGAGGGCCTATGGTCATACGACTACGGCCATGCATGAGATCGAGTACATCTCTCCTATCGAGTACACCCCCCCCCCCCCCCCCATGTGTTAGAAGAGGAGACCAGGGAAATAGAAGAATGTGACATGGAGGAGTTTGACACACTAGATAGCAGCGAGAAAACGATCGCTATCCTAGGAGATAGATGGTGGCCACAGGCGGCCAAACAGGAAGGGGATAAGACTAGCAAAAAGTTTCTATGTAATATATGGAAACAAGGTAATGAGCGCCCAATTGTTGGAGGTGTCTCTATTAGGAGTAGGAACGGTGCTCCGTCTCGAAAGGGATGCGTGGTGAATGGTCAAATGACTAAGGCAAGCAACAAATGAGTACGCCCCCCCCCCCCCCCCCCCATTCGTGAGATCGAGTACATCTCTCCTATCGAGTACACCCCCCCCCCCGCCCCCCCCCCCCCGAACCCCCCTCCGACACCTCCGCGCCCCGCTCTCGGCGTCGGCCTGGGCTTATGGCAGGGAGATCATTGAGGTGGCAAAAATCGGGCCGTCAGAATTCGAGAAGAAGATGAAGCAATTAGAGACCCGTTTCACCTACGAGGTAAGTCGTTAATAGCGCTACCAAAAGTATATTTACCAGTACATACAAGGTTCCCCTCCGGAGCGTGCCTAGGGGAGCGCGGGGCAAGAACGAATTGAAAACGACGCAGCATGCGATATTGTACCATGCGCATATGATAAGAATATTACGACGTTGTGAAATTTGTACCATGCGCATATGATAACAATATTACGACGTTGTGAAATTTATCTGCACATTACTGCTGTACGTCTAGACATTGTACAGAAGGAGACCCTTTTAGACCGGCAAACGCTTTTTTCGGGGACCAAACATATTACTTGGAATTAGTGTGGAACTGTTACCATTAACTAAACCGTTTTAATAGATTTTCTTGAAGCGCTGCTCATGCGCTGTTTGCTGTCTGTGGTGTCTGGGTTACGTACATAATTTTTTTAAAAAGTAGAAAAAAACAACTAAATACTCGTACAGTATATATGTAGACGTGATCTCTGCGAGGATCGAACCCGCGCCTTCAAGTCCGAAATCGGGCACCGTGACTATTTGGTGCTGCTGTACATGTATCGTGCTGTGTAAGAATACATACATCCGTGAAAAGAAGAACAGAAACAAAACCTCAAAAAGCTGCAGACACAAGCAGCATCCTTTCGCGGGTTCTTCCCCACCTGACTTGCGGTAGGCAGGCGTGCAGCTCATACAGGTTAGCTCTCGAGGCAGGCATGCAGCGGGAACGAGCTCTATCACCGATGTAGATGAAGGGGACAAGGTTTCACCGTGCTGCCGCATCGTGTGCCCCCCGCTCTGCTGCAGCGCAGAACCCCACGCGTTTGTTGAGCGTAGTCCTCCCCAGTGAAGCACCTAGCACCCTCAACCCTCAACACAAAGCGGCCTGCCGAGCGCCGCCCCGGTCCGCATCGCCGCGCGTAAGGAGGGCCGTCCGCGAGCCGAGGCAGTGACCCGGGGCTGAGGGTGGGTTTCGTCGGGACGAGGGTAAGGGCGAGGGAGGAGCTGTGCGGGCTGTGCAACCGAGTCGTGTGGTAGAGTGTGGTGTGTCGGGAACCTTTCCCTCTGAAGGTTTGTGCCGGTTCTTCCGCCGCACGTACGTTAGGTCTGGCGACTGGGATTCGTTAATAGCAACGCGGACAAGGGCCGTGAGGGCCTCGGTGATGATGGCACGGTACCTGTGACACGAAGCACATCCGTCGTGACGCGTCATTCAATCGCGTCGAAGCGCAACGAAAGACCTCGGGGTTCTGTCTGTGCATCCAATGTGGCAAACCAAGCGCTAGCTCTCCGAATCCCTTGGGATTCCGCTTCATTTTTTGGGATGCGCTCTCAAGGGTTTCGTTTGTATGTTGTTGGGATGCCACGTCTCAAAAACGACGTTCAAGTATGTGACGCCACTAGTGACTACGTGAGGCAAGCATTAAAATAGTACCCCCCCCCCCTCCTATTTTATATAGCTTGGGTTGGCGTCGGTTGGAAACGACACTGTAAAACATGCCGCTCACTACGTGAGCTAGACAACCAGGGTACCGTTTTTTGTTTTTTTTTGGCGGGCGCCCACAGCTGGTTGTCGAGTAGGTCATTTGTGCGAGGTAAAGAACCTCTACTCCGCACAAGGGAATTGATCGTATCACGTAGTGTTCAAGGTAAGGCACCTAAGAGGCAGTTACATAGTACTCTCATTGCTGTCTCTGGAAATGCCTACACCGGAAATTAAATTAACTCATTGAAGCTGTCATCCATATGCAAGTCCGCCTCACAAGCAGTTCTTAGTAGGATGCAGCTCGCTCTTCACGCGACTCGCCGGACACCTCACGACGCTTCGCGCTTGGTGCAAGCAATGTCTTCCTGGTCGGTGAAAACCCGACATGCTCCGTCCCGGCATTGTAGGAATGCGAGGGTCTATGGTCATAAGACTACGGCCATGCATGAGATCGAGTACATCTCTCCTATCGAGTACACCCCCCCCCCCGCACTCTCTGTCACGAAAGGGATGCGTGGTCAATGGTCAAATGACTAAGACAAGCATCAAATGAGTACGCCCCCCCCCCCTCGCACTCCGTCCAGGCATTGTCGAGATGCAAGGGTCTATGGTCATACGACTACGGCCATGCACAACATAGGTACCCCCCCCCCCCCCCCGACCCACCCACCCCTCTCCCCGCCCCCATCACACCCCTTCACACACGCACCGCCTCAGCCGTCCTATTTGCCCCCCCCGACGCGTGTACGCCTTCCCAGTTCGTCAAGTATCTGGACGCGGAGGTGGAGAGATTGGAGGAGGCGGGAAAAAAGAGCGACAGGCCGGGGGCGGGAGACGAGGTGCTAAACGTGATGAAGATCGTTCGGATAAGGGTCTGCGCGCAGGTGGACTTGATGATGGGCGAGGACGTTGCCGTGTTGACGCGGATGCTGAGCTACAACGACCGGTATATGATGCGAGCAGCGCTGAGGGCGGGTGAGTGGGACGGACCAGAAGGGAGAGGAAGGGCGGGGGGGGGGGGGTTGGTGGAGGCGTTTGAGTGCGGGATGAGGGGTGATCAGAGCGGCGCTGAGGGCGGGTGAGTATGTGGGACGGACCGTACCGGGTGGGGGGGGGGGGCGTGTGGGAGGAGGGGGAGCGGGGAAGCTGTCGTCGGGGCTGTAAAAATTCGTATTTGTATTGCTTGTTCATATCTCCGTGGTGGTTTAGAGCATCGATGGCTATACGATGGACTGTCGGAGCGGGGGGAGGGGCGTTTGTATGTGTCACGCAAGGTGGGAGTTGGTACACTAAGTTACTGTACTGTACTGTACTGTACTGTACTGTACTGTACTGTACTGTACTGTACTGTAGTGCCGATGTGTGTGTGTTGATGAGTGGGGGGCAAAAGGGATATGCAAGCCCTCAGGATATCCGTTACGTAAACTTGGGTGATACGTGGTCAATGGTGAATGGTAGTTGCAAGCCGTCATAATGTATGTTTAACATGTACACACGGAAGAGCTGTCGTCGCGTAGTGTCGAGCGGTGCGAGTGGAACGTGGCAAAAGCTTGCCGTGTATGTAACACGCAAGACAACACGCGCCCCCTTGGGTGAATTTCCCGGTCGATTCTTCTCCAAAACAAGGAGCGGACTGGACTCACAACGAGCTGTTGGTGGGTTTTGGACATGAGTTGTTTTCGTCGGGGCTTCCCATAGACGTATCGTATGTATGTAGGCGTTTTCACTGTCCGCGTTGTCGATAAAACCATGTCGGAGTTTCACTGGAAAGGGTGTGTGTTGTCCTTTTTTCGTGTTTCACGGTACAAACGGGAATGTGAGCTCCGTTCGATATCCATATTTGAGTCCAAAAGGTGTTCATGTTACCGGTCAGCGTGGTATTTTATACCAGGTATTATTGATAGTACCAGGTATTATACCTGGTATATATCTCAAAACATATCATACCAGCACAGTTTCTCGTTGCCATCTGCTGCTGCTGCTGTGCGCAGAGCAACACCGAGCGACTAGTGCAGGGACGGCGGTAACTAGCCCCCCGAAAACGCCCCGGCGCTTACGGTATATGTTCCGCCTCCGCGTGCTTCTTTTTGCTCCTCCTCTCCCCTTAACGCCGCATTTGTTCGGTTCGGTTCGGTTCTTTTCGTTTCGTTCTTTTTTTTTTCTGCATTTTCCGTTCGTTTTTTTTCCCCATTTCTCAGTGTTCAGAGACAAAACGCCGCAATCTGTCGAGGAGTTCGGCAGGCTCGTGTCGAGAACTCTGAAGGACGTGACCGAAATGGGGACCGGTGTTGACCCCATGCTGAGGTGCAAGCTGGCCGACATGGAGGACGACGTGGTTCTGGTTGCAAAAGACGTGAAGGAGAGGATGGAGGGGAAGGCATCGAAGGGGGCCGGAGCGTAGTGGCGACACACACGTAGTGTATACCACCATGGCCGTGAATATATTCCACGCTTGGCCTATTCTATGAACATCAAACGTAGCTTGTATTCCCGGCCAGAATGGGAACTTTTTTTTTCTTCCCGGAAATGTAGGGACCGGGTGGGTGGGTGGGTGGTAATGTGGACACACACCCGAATGCTCCTCACATTCAATTGCGCGGACAGAGTGGTGATAGCCTATACTATTAATATTATCGCGGACGCTGCTTCTTCGCGTGCGGGGGGAGGGGCGCATCGTTTCCGTTTGTTTGTCGCTTCTGCTGTGGTGACGGTGTTTGTTTTTAGTGCGTTTTTTTTTCTTCTGCTTTTTTTTTTATGGACTCACACCGGCAGGTAGATGGACGGTGGTATGTTTTCTGAAGCGCTTGTTTTTCGTTCATCGTTGGAAGCTTTGAAGAGTCACCAAGTTGTTTCACTCCGTGTCATCGGCCTTCGACGACGTCGCCTCACCGGGAGGCAACGAAAAGGCGAGGCGCATCGTCGTTCCGGGGGTCTTCTTTTTTTTTCTTTTAATTTCCCTCCTTACTCGCCCTACTTTAGGTTAGGCGCGTAGCGGGGGATTGAGACATGTCGGTGGGGTAGGCGGAGGGGGAGAAGAGAGGTGGGGCGACATTGTGACGACGTATGCGTATAACGAGCTTTCTTGCTGTCGACGAGTCAGCAGAATAAATGTCATCATCATACCAGCAGGTGTTGTATTGTTTCTAATCTCTCCCACATCGTTGGGCTTGTATCATAGCGAATGCTGACGACCTCGATTCTGTTTCGACGATTGAGTGACTCTACTCGTCAGCATTATTACGTGAAATATTTTTTCATGGCTCCTGACTGGAGCGCTTGACGCCTCTCACTGATCGCGTATTTTTTGTTTTCACGACACATAGTATTGCAACCGGTAGGATTTATCGTTCGCCACTAGACTCGGTTGGGTGGCATCCCATCCCCTGACCTGACCGCTCGAAAGCGTTTTGTGGTGCGAGTAGTGAGGCTGCACTGGAGGAGAATCAAGGCTAAACCGAAAGTGGCCCCCGTTGAACCTGTGTGTCGGCCACTACTGTGCACCTCGTTCGCCTGTAATCAACGGAGCCAGAAGCAGCAAGCGTGATCGATACACCCATTTTTTTTTCTTCCAGACGATGACCCCAATATCGGCCTTCATGCCGGGAAGCAATCGTATCTTTCTTTTTCGTGGCATACCCTTTATTGCAGTATACCAAGGTAGATCGTATGTTTCCGATCTGTGATACAGTAGATCTTATTGTTATCGATGTTATAATAAGGGGAGAAGGTGCGTCGAGAGACGGGCCAATAAGGGATCACGTCGTCTCCCAGTGCCCGCTATATTATCTGCGGGTGGTTCGGGCGGTGTTGGGAGTTGCAGGTTTATTTCTTGAATGCCTCCCCTGCCTGCCTTGACTGCCTACTAAATAAACCCCTTAAGGACTGCAGTCCCGTTTGGGAACAAAATACTTAGATTTCTCCCCAAGACGGGACTGCAGTCCCAAAAAGGGTTAAGCAACTGGCCTTCACCTATTGCTTTGTTGTTTAATTTTTGGAACAATTTTCACCGATCGATGAGGACTACGTATTGACTGTGTCTATACCGCGGCAAAACGACGGAGCGAGTAGTGGATGCAGAATTTGCCCACCGTTCAAAGTTGGTAGGTGTCGTCACGTGTTTGATTCGCAGGCCAATACTCCGGGGTTTGGTATATGTGCCTCCGTTCCGCGCCGCTCTCTTGAGGGGAAGACTTGGTGAGTAGCTAATAATGTACGCTCATTTATAAGGACCAAGACAAAGGCTTGTTCCGCACCATTAAAATAATAGTAAGTAAAGTAGTGTACGACAAGGTATTTAGCTAAATTTAATGTAGTACGCTCATTTTTAAGGACCAAGACAAAGGCTTGTTCCGCACCGTTAACATCCCATCCAGATTCCAATAAATAATGGAAATGCTAGCCCAGCCGTCGGGAAGCTCAAGAGGAGGAGTACCCGGTATGTACCGAGTGCTTGTTACTTACTCACTCGATTGAGCTAGCTGCTGTGTTGCGTTTTCTCGAACCACGTTTGTTTTGCGTTTGGTTAGAGTTTGTGCTGCGCTTCGTCGGAGGGAAAGCAAGAATGATGCTAGCGAGCAAAAATGACACCAAAACATTCAATTGTTCACTTCCTTGTTGATCCCACATGCGAAGATAAAACTGCCAGGAGAAACTGTCTTGTCAAGAGAAAACACGCACTATGAAGTGGCATGGGTGTACTCATAGGCCCGCGGCGAGAGTAACCCGTAGTAATAAAATAATACCAGGTACTCTGTATTGTAGTATTTATAGTTAATTGGCGTCCGCCAGGCAGGACAAAGCAAGGGCATTTAAGTAGAGGACTCTTAAGTAGAGGACTCTACAAAATTATAACACAACAGCATGGATCGCATGGATGGCAAGTTATTATAACCCCGCGAGATTATATGTCTGTGACCGTGACCTGTTGCGACAAGTGAGCGCTGTATCCTAGGTATCATAATATATACAAGGCGCTTCGCTCCGCGGGTGGCCTACGCCGCCCGCTACGCTCGCTCTGGAAGGAAAAAAGTACATCGAATTATGCGAAGTGACAGAGGTCCACGATTGAGTTTAGGTCGTAATTGCAAACCGGCGACTTGATAATGCCAAGAGTCCCGCCGCCATGCTTCAGGAACAAACAGCTCCGACGCCAGCTCGAATGCCACATATGCGCTTCGCGTCGCGGATGTCGTACGTACGTACATACCCCAGGTAGGATACTGCTGTCTGTATTTATTTTCTTCTTTCGATATACTCTTTATGTCTGTACTCTTATGTAGGAAGAAGGCGAAAGCACAGCACGGCACAGCAGCAAAAAAAATGAAAATGAAACCGAAAACTCGGAAAGGGGAAAAAATCCCCGTCCCCTCTCGTGTAATAATTTTCTGCCTGATGGGAACACCTTGCACCCGGTCGAAAAGAAGAAAAGAAAAAATTCGCACAGAAGAGCTTCTCTCTCAGCCTCGAACGCCGTCTGCCCCTCTCGCGACCACCTCGCTACCGATTCGGTCCGGGTAAAGCTTTTATCACTCTCTGCCACAATCAGCCCCGTCGCCCGCCCCGCGTGAAGCCCGGTGCTCACCGTGGCCGTCGTTCGCCAGCTCGATGACGTTGGTGTTCAAACTGCACACCTCCCTCTTTCAACTTCAGCGTGGTCGCAAAAATAAGCACCGCTTGAATAGTATCTTGCCCTCCTGAACGACCTTTATAAACTCGTACATACTCTATCAACAATCATAAATCGAAGCCAGACAAAGCCCGTTCATGCATCCCTCGTGTCTCGAGGCACACGCGACGCCTAGGCACGAAAGCGGCGACCGCGCTCCTCGCAACCCCCCCTCTACCCGCCAGCACCCGCTGACACCCGCGACGGTGCCGGGTCCTCCCGCGATGCCGTGCTCGGAGAACACGCACGCACACGAAACGAAAGAAGAAAAAAGGAAGAAATGGCCGAGAAAACAAAGAACTGCTGGAAAGGTCCGGCAAGTAATGAAAGGAGGCGGTTTGGAAGTGGGAGCTCTGAGAGGCCAGGGATGCACCAACCGAGCATGCTCAGGGGTTGTGATCTATAAGTATGTGTATAGTTCTATAGTAGTAGTGCGTACCAGGTATGTACAAGAACCAGTCTATCACGTCATCGATGATAAATAGTTGCCTTGTTCCATTATAATACCATGGTTGATACCACAATGTATCCCCTCGAAGCGAAATATCATTAATTATTTTTATTGACGTATTTTTTTTAATTTTGTAATTTGACCCTCAGCATAAAAACTTGTTTTTGGGAATTAATTTTTAGAATTTTATAACTCAACCGAAGGTTTCGTATCACGTCATATCATACGTATCACGTAATAGTTTAAAGTATATATGTATATATATATATATACTCGCACGTATGGAGCCTGTCCTCCACACACGTCTTCAAGAAAACACACGCTTGATTGATTGTAGACACAGAGGACGGAGAACACACCACGCCCACCTCTCCACGGTCCAGAGGCTCTAGTTTTTGTAAGTTTTGTGGCGGGTCTTACATCTATTTGCAAGAAGAAGGAGAGCAACGTCACCACACCATCACGGAGACGCGAGAGATGTGTGCGAGGCGCTCTCTCGCCGCTCGTTGTCATTCCCTTTTATTGCGCTTTTTATCTCAGTGTTTTCCCCTGCCTCTTTAATAATAATTTCCTTCTGGACGGTGTGTGACATCGGCAGCACATACATGCATGCTACATACGGACATACAAATACAACAGCTGCTATTAATAGCAACGCACAAACAACATGTATGCCACACATGATATTATAACACAAACAAACGAGTTGCGGGACGGCGGGACGCGGCGTGAAGTAGAGAGCGGAGCATGCATGCCTATATCCCTATCGGATGGTGGATTTCATGTTCACTACTGGTATGTATGTTTATACTGCTGTCTCTTCCTGTCGGTCCCTGTCTGCGTAATATATTATCCTGCCGCGCTCCATACTCAACTACCCGCAGCTATTACACCGCATGCCCCGAGATATCACACGTATCCCTGACCATGCGATGATCGTGATACGAAGATACGAAGATAGTATGTTGGCGCCGTTGTGCGGCACAATATCCAACCAATGACGGCTAACGCGGTGGGTTTTGGTTTGGGTGAATTGTTGATTTCTCGCTATAATAGCCGCCAGACTTGCCAGACACAGCCAGCCAGCCGCCGCAGCCTCTCTCTTTTCTCTCCCCTCTCAGTCCCGCGCTCCCCCTACGCACAGCCTCGGCGCCTCAGCAAGGTCGGTCGCGACAAACTCTGCGAAGACTTTGCCGAGGGAAGTTCCCCAGATCGTGTGCATCGTCAACGCCCAGACGGAGAGAGACACCACAACAGAGTAATACCTGGTAAACAACACTTTATTAGCTGCGCTGAATATATTTCATGCTCGCCGGTACTACTACTTCCACTGCTGCTGCCGCTACTACTGCTGCTGCTGCTGCTGGTTGGTATACTGCAAATACAAGCGAAGATGATAGCCGCACCATATCGATCATTGCTGTGGTCGCGACATCTTCGACATCGGGCGCCTCGGGAGGGGCCTCAGACCTCATGATGAGGTGAGGGTATGCTAGCAATATAGAAGGGCGAGAGGACGGCATGTATGCGTTGTTTTAGGCAAAATCTACTAGTAGTAGTAGTAGTAATTATTATTTCTCTTGCCATCCGACAATGTGCAGCATGATCTTCAACATGGATCACTCATAACTTTCCCAAAAAATCTACTATTAATACCAGGTATCGGTACATTTTTCCAGCACTGAGCATGGTAGCGTGTAGACTATTATCACACATCACATACATACGGAGGGGCATAGCGGCGGCAGCCCATGATACACTTGGTGCTGATATATTTATATGCAAACCCAAAGCTGCAAACCTGAACTCGTCAAAAATTATTGTAAAATTTAATGCTGATACGTGACACGTTACGTACGTACCAGGCCAGGTACAGCTTGCTTGCTTCCTCTACAGTAGTAGTGGTGGTACGTATAACAATATCCCACGCGTCGCCGCCGCTACTACTGCTGCTGTTCGTTGTTGTTGGTGATTGCAGTAAGATGGTATCATACAGCAGTAGTAGTTTACATCGAGGGCGGATGGTGCCGAATGTTAAACAAAAAAAATGAACAGCAGCGACTGCAGTAATAGGACTCCCGTACAGCAGAACCTCAGCAACACACTTTTCTCTCAGAATCCCTGGCTGTGTGTGCGGCCCATCGAATGCACCCGATTTTTGAACATCACATTTGAACACAACTATTAAGACTGTAGCACGGTCGTTGTGCTTGCTGGGTACGTGAGGAAGAAGCGAGCGCACCGACATCAGAGAAAGGCAGGCCGTATGGGCTCGTCGTGTATGTGCCCCCCTTTGTATGCCTTCGGCCGTCGCCACCGTTGCTCTTGCGGGTTTGACTTTAGGCGAGCTACGTACTACAGTACAATGTCATGCGGTACACAGGATACCAGCATAGACTAGACTACATATATACCTGGTATATATATATATATATATATATATATTAAGTACCTTGAGCGTCCGTCGTCCGTTGCCGCGCAAACAAACGAGCGCTCGACGTAGGAACTTACTCAGCTTTCACAGATGAGTATCAACTACTCAATCGGCCAGCTTCACAGCTGGCCTATTTGTAACAGTAACAATTTTATACGCAACATGAACGCGACGGGATGGAGCTCGGGCCGCCAATCAAGCAAGGGTACACGGAACGAAAAAAAAATACCCCACTTTTTTTCTAAAGTTGAAAAAAATGCAAAAAAACATGTTTTATTCAACTTTTGAAAAAAATCCGGCCGCACGCACGCACGCCCATGGTCTTGACCTGGAGCCGGCAATTAAAGTAAAGGGTCCAACCCGCGTACGTACATACCAGGTAGTTTATTTCCACTTCTAACATGGTGGCGAGTGTAGGTGCGTTTTCTCTTTTTTTCTTTGTGTCTACCCCTGCGCCACTACACAATTTCGTGTTTACCGGAATGGTTAGTAAAACTTCGGGTAGAGCTTCTGGCCTGCGCACGACTTTCTTCCTAGGGCGAGCAAGACGGGGGGGGGGGGGTGTACTCGATAGAAGAGATGTACTCGATCTCATGCATGGCCGTAGTCGTATGACCATAGACCCTCGCATCCCTACAATGCCGGGACGGAGCATGTCGGGTTTTCACCGACCAGGCAGACATTGCTTGCACCAAGCGCGAAGCACCGTGAGGTGTCCGGCGAGTCGCATGAAGGGTGAGCTACATCCTACTAAGAACCGCTTTTGAGGCGGGCTTTCTTGCATATGGACGACAGCTTCAATGAGTTGATTTAATTTCCGGTGTAGGCATTTCCAGAGACAGCAATGGACGGGGGGGGGGGGGGGGGGTAACGTGAGAGAAACAATCCGTCCACCAAATACCACCATGCTGTTCGTAAATAGAAGGATCGATTGATTTTCATATTAAAACCCAAACGGTCCTCATATGTACTGGTTTGCTGTTAAGCAGGGCATTCCTCGGGATGTTTCCCGCGGTTTCGTGTGGGATTCGGGATAATCTCGTGGTCCCGTGATAGATGTGAAGTCCCGTGCCTGCACAAACGCGTCCCGCACGAATTATAATATCACGCTGCCGCGCCACGGAAAGTGCAGATCCCGTTCCCGCACGAACGCGTTCGGCATAAATTATTTACATGCCGTTCCCGCACAAACACGTCCCGCACAAAAAGAGGCAAAGAACAACCTTCAACTGAACGGCTGCACTTCACTTGCGGGCAGCTACAGCTCCCCACAAAAACCCAGAAACGAACGCAATTGGGTCGTGCTACGTACGAGGTGAGTGGAGGCGTCGGATGCACCACACAGCAGTCGGAGCGAGCCAGAAATCCCGCGGTCCCGTGATAAATGTGAATCCCGCGCCCGCACAATCGTGTCCCGCACAGATTCTAACATCCCGCTCCCGCGCCACTGAAAAATGTAAATCCCGTTCCCGCACAAACACGTCCCGCGGTGGCCACATCCCGAACAAATAGTACCGTTTAGTCCCGGGGTAACTGAGTCCCGCGGGATATTGTCCCGGAGTCGAAAAGGCGTCCCGAGAAATGCCCTGTTATTACGTAGGAGACCGCGGTTTGGCCCCTTGACTGACCGCCCCCACACTAAAACTAGTACATTGGGGGCAACCTAGGCCGTGACCTGCCTCCTACTGCCGTAGCGCCTTTGCCCAACACCCACAGCAAGAAAACCTGAAGCATGAAAGCGTTACAGTAATCCTCGAAAAACAAAGGTGTTGCGTGTGGCGTTATTTTATTCTGGTGGGAAAACTATGCTGTGGTTGGCGACACAACAAATAGATCGCCCGCACGGTGGCACCCACGCCGCAGTGGCCGCACCCCCCCCCCCCCCCAACCCCCTTGCTACGCGCCCCCCACTCCCCTCCCACACTTCCATTACCCCCCCAGGAGAACCAAGCGGTCCGAACTCGACGACAGTCGCCGCCCAGTGAAAGCGGTGTTGCTGGGGTGGCCGTTCACCGACGCACAACAGCCCTGGTTTGCCCCGATCCGCATTCCGTTCGAGCGAGCGGTGCAGCTCGTGGTCGCACTAGATGCGGTCCTCCGGTGCGGCCCCTCGACCGAGGCTGTCGATACCGCCCTGGAAGAACCCAGGCTCACGCTCCGCAGCGGCCAGGAGCTCCGTCACGGCTACAACGGCTGCGGTGGTTGCGGCGGCGGCGGCGGGGGCGGCGGTAGCGGCCGCGGCAGCAACAGCCTAGAGCTTGAGGCGATGAAGGAAGTAATGCACGTCTTGTGGCCCGGTGTTGGGCCGAGCATGTCTTCCTCTTTGCCCCCCCCCTACGCCGACGACGAGGTTTTTTTCATGGCTCGATGGGTCCTGCTGCACCTGAAGGGTTGCTCCGGAGAGCCGGACGGCTGCGACCGCGACCGAGCGAGCCTGGGCTGTGCTCTTGTGCGACAGGTTTTGGCTGGAAGCACCTACTCTTCTTCCCCGTCGCTGTTTTTGTCGAGTTCTCCATCAGAAAATGATGTCGCTCCTCCTGAGCGACACGGGAAAATCACCACCACCACCATCGCGGCTCAAAACAGCGCGGACCAAACCACGCCCACGACGACCTCCTCGGGGCGGGCGGTGGCATCATACAGCGCAGGCGGTCAGAGTTCCTATTTTTTTTTCAGGGCGCTAGGACGTGGAACGTCCACCGTTTTATTCGGGGGGGCATACAGCATCGGCCGACACCCTCTGGCCGCCATGTCGCTGAAGGACGAGGAGCAGGAGGAGGAGGAGGAAGGGGAGGACGATGCCGAAACATCCCACGGAAACTGGATCAGGGCCGGCAGCATCACGGTGGGTATATTCGGTACGCCGGAAGAACGACGTCAGAGGGTGCCATCACCAGGTGCGGACAAGCTGCCACTGCTACCGCCGCCGCCGCCGCCGCCGCCGCCGCCGCCGCCGCCGCCGCCGCCGCGGCGGCCGCTGTGTGAGGCCCCCGCAGAATCGCGCGTCGCCGCCGTGGCGTTGACGCGACTACAAAAATATTGCTCTGATGCCGGCCCTCCGCGCTTAGTCGCGCATCCTGCCATCGCCCGGCAGCCGTCAAAGGTTTCTTGTTCGTCTGAAGGGCGGAAAGAACTCGGGCAGTGGCGTAACGACAGGGGGGTGCGACGAGACGCGCCGGGAGACACCCAGGTCGCTTCTCCCGCGACAAAATGCCCCTCAGCAGCGGTGTCGATTGTCGAACGCGAAACGACTGTCGCCTGCGCTAACCTCCCAACCGTCTCCCACGCAGGCCACCCGCGTGCGGAGGCTAGTGGCCCTTTAGGACTCAGGGTCGACACTTCGTGGAGGAAAACGCCGGTCGCGTTCTCCACGTCGCTCCGGGGAACAACCGTAGCCGCCACCGTAGCCGCCGCCGACACTGACGCCAACACAAACACCGTCGCCGCCGCCACCGGCAGAACTTCTTCCTTCTCTCCAGCGTCACACTCGCACCAGACAATGGCGCACACTGCTGGCCGACAGATGGGTGCGCAAGAAGGCGCCGCCGCGCGTCAAGAGCGTTGGTGGGAAGAGACACCCTCCCCCCCTCCCCAGCGGGGTCGACCTCTTCGGCCGTGCACGCCGCCCTCCTCGTCTTCCTCCCGCTCCGGGATTCGCCCCGATCACCTGTCACCACCTCTCGCCGGCCCGCGTCCCAGCAGTGAATCTGCTGAGGATGCTTCGTGTACTACGCCAACATCGCCGTCTGCAAAGGAGGGATTGGTTGCCGCTTGCGTGTCTCCGTCTTCTTTTTCTTCTCCGCGGAGGGGGAGGTGTCGCTCGCCCTCCTCCCCCCGCGGCCGGCCGGCCTCGCCGTCTTGCGGGCGATGCAGGTCGCGCCCTCCGTCTCCGCGGCTGGCGCGTCCCGGCTCGACTTCGCCGTCAACGAGAAGGCGTACGGCTGCCGTTTGCAGCCCGGTGGCCGTGACCAACTGCAGCTTCCCTAAGGTGAAAGCGCCTGGTGCCCCGCCTGACGCAGATACATACGTAGATATCACAAAAGTATACGATACGACTCACTCTCCTCTGTTGTTGCATAGCACCGGCTACATACATAGGCCACTGCTGCATACTTCGAAGTATATATTTTCATCATGCGAAGCTGGACTTTCTATACCGGTATGAACACGTGAAGCGCCAATATTTTGTTTGGTTTCAAGAATTGAGTTCAGCGATGTTCTTTCCTACCTAAAGCGCGCTTCTTTTTCTTTCGCCTCCGGAATCGTATCCGGTTACCGCAATCACGAGAAACTTGAGCGCGCGTGCGGTGCGGCCACGCATAGTGAATGAATGCATGCTGTTTCCCCCCTCCCCTTGGAGGAACTTGACCAATTGTTCTGGTGATGGGGATCGATGTGCGGCGCGGAAGCAGCAAGTGCGTTTCCTTGCGGCAGCGACCACGGGCATTTCTTGGTGTACTAAGTATTCTTGTTTTCTCGGGAGTTCCGGAGCTTCGCGCGTTGCGCACAACATTTGAGACAGATGATACTATGCACTGATGGGAGGGCGTAGTATCTCCGCAAAACCGCGGGCGAAACTCGGGGGCGAAAATATAACCGGTTACCTGGTGGTACTTTATGCCCCGTCCGCAAACGAGCTGAGAAAAATGCGTATATAAATAGTGCAACACCCGCTCGATACAATAGTCGTACGTAGGTTGCTGACACACGAACAGTCTTAAAACTACGCTTGAAAGTACGAGATGCTATATAAGTTTTTGGGTCGTTGTCCGAGCTGTTGCTGTGCCGGCCACATTACTTATCTGGTGTATATTCATGCGGGAATCACCCCATCCTTCATATATCTGAGATATGTACCTGGTGGTACTTTATGCCCCGTCCACAAACAAGCCGAGAAAAATGAATATACAAACAGTGCGACGCACGCTCGATGCAATAGTCGTCCGTAGGTTGCTGAAACGCGAACAATCTTGAAACTACGCTTGAAAGTACGACATACTATATAAATACTTTTGAATCGTTGTCCGAGCTGTTGCTGGACAGGCCACATTACTTATCTGGTGTATATTCGTGCGGAAATCACCTCATCCTGCATATAACTGCAACTTGTTTGTTTGCATACTGTAAGCGCTGACTCGGGTTCCTGTCTCTTGGCCAGCAGGCCGAAAAAACCGAGGACGACCAGGACGGTTCGACAGCGACTGTCACGCCCCCGCTGACGCCGCTGGAAGTCACCCCGCCGGGGTCGAGAGCACGGTCGTCGGGGGTATCTCCCGCCTCGAGGAGCCCCCCCCCCTCCGCCGGGAGCGTCGAGTCCACCACTTACGCGAGAAGCAGCAAGCCACTCGGGTTCTTCAAAGATGACGACGAACCCACGAAGGCCACGATCACGACTGCCGCGACGACGACGGCGGAGGTAGAAAATAATGACAACGAATCGAAAAATCGAAAGGAACGCGGAATCTCTCTCTCTCTCTCTCTATATATATATATATATATATATATATATTATATATATATGTGCGAGTGCCTCGCCCCTTGTTTATAGCCAGAGCAACACGCGAGGATAGAGTATATCTTGTACATGTTTTTTATTCGGCGAGTTGTTGAACACGAAACGTCCTTCGAGTAAGGCTCGGTTTCTGTGCTGCCGTTACAGTTTTTGTCTGAACATTGTCTCGAGCATAAAAAAAGAGATACTGATGGGTTAGCGTCTCTTGAGCGGCTACCAGGCCAGTGACTAAAGTAGTGCTGTGCACGAGTAGCGTTGATCAAGAGAGGATAAGAGCGGTGCTACAGGCGTATCAGCGCCTTGGTTGCCTGTACCGTGCCGGTGCTAGGTGATGTTTGTTTTTAGGAGGCGGTTCTCGACTATGTATCGTTGTAAAAATCCCGCCCTAACCGCGCTTATCGTACCCGCGTACTTCCCTTTGTTTCTTTCAGGGGGTTTCGGGCGTCGCGAGTACGACCCTCAGCCCTGTACCTCACGCCAAACAGCGGTCGTGTGGAAACAAAATCGGTTTCTACGGGATACTCAGTCGCAACGCTCGGGGCCGCAGCGACAGCGGCGGCGGCGGCGGCGGCGGCGGCGGCGACAATGGCGGCAGTTTCTGCAACAACGGAGGCGCCTGTGGCGACAGCTTCCGCCAGACGGTTGTCGGCACCAATTCGTCCATTAACAAAGAACCGCTGAAGAAGGGCAGAGCCGCGTCGGAAGCCTTCCCCGCCAACCTCGAACAAAAACCTGATAAAGCCGCTGCTGATGTCGCTGCCGGCGCCTCCGCCGCCACCGATGCCACCACCGCTATTAACACCATATTGGCTGCCGCCGCCGCCTCCACCACCACCACCACCACTACTACCATCGATTTCACCATTGCTGCCACCGCCACCGCCGCCTATGATGGCGGTCGCGCGGCACGCCGCGTTTCATGGAGCCCTCTGGTGCTGGCGAGGGACGAAGCCGCCACGGCAATCAAGTGTTTCATCTCGCGCTTTCGGAAGTCCGAAGTGATCAAGCGCCGCGTGGCCCACGAACAAGCCGCGGCGAGGCTGTTCCTTGTCAAGCGGCGGGCGGAGCGGGAGCGGGAGCAGGAGGCGGTACGGGGGCGACCGGCGATGAGCCGTCGCCGCCCCGTCGCCCAACGGGGCGGCTTCTTCCGGCTGCTGTGGAGTCTCGAGAGGAGCGACCTGAGAGGTTATAGATTGTGGTCGGACCCAGAGCCTTTCATCGCCTTTGGAACCACCGACTGTTCTCAACCGGTCCGCTGGGCACTGGGAGACTACGTGCGGCGAATGGCAACCGACCTGCTGAATCGCGGTCAGGCGAGGACGTGAGCGCTGCACCATCACCAGCAGCGGAACCAGCTACAACAGCACCAGCGGCAGCAGAATCATCATCGTCATCATCAGCAGCAAATGCAACAGCCGCAGATCCAGCAGTAGCAACTAACTGCAGAATCATGATCGTCATCATCATGTTCATCATCATCCGCAGCAGCACCAGCAGCAGCAGCAAAGCCGGTTCCAGCGTTGTGGCTTGCCCACCTCTCAGGAATAGCTGGCGCTGCAAGATACTGCAGCCATCCAAGCTTTTTTTAAGATGAATGCGCATTGTGACGTCGGTGAGCGCTTTCGGAACGATTTTTTTTCACCGGACGAAAACCGCAGGCACAGAGTTACCAGTACAAATTAGGTCGACACCTGGCCATGTTCGTATGTCAGACTGATTTTACGGTCGGCGATCGTCACTGTAGGGGTGTTTTTTTTTACCTGTATGTAACGGCGGAACGTTTAAAGGCCGTCAATAAGTAGGTCGACATCCGGCCATTTTTTTATGATATCTTGAAGTCGGCATGCGTAGTTGGATAATAAACTACCAGGTAGCACTGAGGGACCGCCAGGCCGCTAGAGGGAGGGATGAAGAGGCCGGGGGAATGCCGCCAATGACCTGGGGATGGACCGCTGATGAGGAATAGGATATATCGCTAAAATGAAAGGATGTATGTGGGGTATGGAAATTTGGAAACGGTTTGCAGAGAAGCGTATGGGGATACTGCTGATTTACGGAAGGATATTCGGTATATATATATATATATATATATATATATATATATACTGGAATGACATCTATCTACGCTAAATTGCCGGAAGGCAGGCATAATAAGAATAACAATAATAATAATAATAATAATAATAGTTGAATCTAACCGGACGGTATAGCCGCAGGTGTAGAGCTGAAAAAGTAGGGGTTGGCATATGGCCGTGTTTTTGCGTCAGGCATACTGCGGTGCCGTAAGCAAGACAAATGTGTGTCATGATAGTAGCAGTACTCTAAGCACCTACCTGGTATTATGTGCCAGGTAGTAGTTTTATTTTGAAGATTGAGCTACGGCGAAGATTACCACGCTCTTTATCTCGGCGACATCGGCAGCCGCTCACACGTTGTTTGGTTGGCATTTGTAAGGAAGGCGAAGCGTTTTTTTTGGGGGTATTTTTCGTGGCGGGGATAGGTATACATGTACCTGACAGTCTATAATCGTACGCGTACGCATTATTAGTGTGGGTGTGCCGAACGCTATCATGCATATATATATATGTAAGAAAAAAAAGGAAAAACAAGCCTCTCGATCACCAAGTAAACAAACATCCAAAGAAAGAGACTTAAAAGCACGTAAAAATATTAAACACCCAAAAATACGATACAGCAGCTGGCTGATAGAAGGAACCGTTGGTTTTTCAATAGCTTCATGGCTAGACTTGGCTGTGGCGGGGGCGGGAGAGGGGGAGTTGGCTTGTCCTTGATCCCCCCCCCCGTACTGGACTGGAAGAAGGGCAAGGGTTGGACTCGAAGGAGGGCCAGGGGGAGGGCATTATTACTCGATGCTGCAAGCGTAGTGTAGCAGTTTTCCATACGGAATGCGCGCCATGCACCAGGTTTCGTTGCAATTGAAGTAAGCGTGAATGCATACAAACATATTGTAGGTGTATGTGCGGGGGCGAGGTATGCGCGGCGCGCCCGAGTTATGCGGTTTATAGGCTCGCCATGAACCTAGGCTTGCATGATTTGTGTGCGCGCCATGCACCTAGGTTTTTATGGTTTGTATCCATGCCATGCACCTAGATTTGTATGATTTGTGTGCGCGCCATGCACCTAGACTTGCATGCCTGGTAATTTTTATGCGCGCCATGCACCTAGATGCGTATGATTCCATGCACCTAGGCTTGTACCAGGGGGGATTTTTTTGCGTGCCATAGGCTTGTATGATTTGTAAGCGCGCCATGCACCTGGTTTCTATGATGCGTATATATATGCGCCATGCACCTGGGCTTGTATGTTTTTATGCGCGCCATGCGCCTGGTTTGTAGTTAGTGCTGCTGTAGTTGTGCGTGCGCCATACACCTGGCTTGTATGATTTGCATGCGCATATGTTATATGTATGATGCGTATGCGCGCTACACTTTGTTTCATCATTTATTTGTATGCGCGCCATGTGCCTGGTTGGCATGTTTTGTGCCGCCTACCTGGTGCTGTAGTTTGTATGATTTGTACGCGCATCATGCCAGCTTTATATTTTGTATACGCGCGCCGTGCGCCTGTAGATGAGAGGGAAACAGGCCGTCGCATGGTTTTGTGCTAATGATGGCATTGTAACTGTACATACACGTACACGTACGTACGTACGTGCACGTACACGTAGCTACAGTACTTACGTACGTGCGTAGAAAAGTAGGGCTGGTTTAAAGGTGCGAGAGAGCACCGGGCTTTGGGGAGCGGGTGGGTGACGTTTTGCGGCGCACGTAACTTGTGATTACAAGCTATGTCTTCGTCCCCAAGTAACATCTCGAGACGGAATACTTCTCCGGCGATAGGGGTCGCGAACTGATTTCCAAAGAGTTTGCTACTGTAGACCAGTATGTTACCAGGGACATATGTCTAGATTTTGCTCGAACCAAGTATCGATGTACGGTATTTTGGTTTCTTCTGGATTTTCGCCCCGGGAGGCGTTGGGCTACGTAGCGCGCGCACGATGATTTTTTTTTACGTGCATGCCTACGTGTAGGGCGTGGCGGAGCGGAGAGCTCAGGCGATCAGATAAACGGGCGGAAACAAAAAACAATAAAAAAAGTGATAAATAATTAAACGAATTCACTGCGATCACGCCTGTCAACAACGCCTGACATTCAATTCAAGTAGGCCGGTCGCCCCGGTGATCCAAGTGGTTAAAACCTCGAATTCCACTTCTTGTGTTTGAGTCCTGGGTTCGAGCCCCAGGTGGGTCGGACATTTATTTGACTTTATTTGCAAAAATAAAAATAAAAAGGATTCAATTGTTGAGAGCACCTTGCAGCGGCGTGGGTAGGCACAATTCGATGCGAGTCGACGAGGGAAGAAAAGGCTGAAATCTTCTCGCGATAAAAATGAAGGCACGTACCGTAGCGGGAAGGGGGTAGAAGAGCCTGCTATGTGACCCCGGATCTGCGTTACGAGTTGGAAGGAGAGAGAGAAGATGTGCGAAGATAATAAATGGGATGAGCAAAAAATTAAAAATTAAAAATTAAGAGATAGAGCAGGAGCAGCAGCAGTAGTAGTAGTGTAAGCTCTTTCGTTTCATGCGACTTATTCATAGCGCGCGCGTGAGACAATTAATTATTGATGATGATTTCATATATATTGTTATTGCCCTCGATGAAATGCATTCGAGCGCTATTCTCAGTTTGCTTGTCTTTCTTTTCGTGAAGTCGCAGTTGGAGTTGGTGCAAGTGTGGAGAGAGACCAGTCGGCACCGGCACAGACGGCAGGCCCCCCAGCAGGCGGGGTTTGGCTCTCAGACTGAACGTCGGTTTTTTTCCCTCGGAAAACCAAGAACAAAAGGCTCGCGCTTCGCGCTCGCGCGCCTCATTGTTAAATACGGTTACTATATTACGGGACAGAGTGGTATGCCAGCACAGCAGTACGATAGCACGGCGGGAGCAGGATGCCTCACCCCCCTACAGCCATCAATAGGTTGTGGTTTGCCTGGTCCATACGGCGGTGATGTATACGGGAAAGGCACATCTATCTGCCGATATCTGTATATCGCAGAATGTCTCCCCTCGTCTCTTAAGAAAAGCCCACGGCTCACGGCTCCGGTTCCGAGCGACGATGGAAGCCGGAAGCCTTCCCGTCCCCACGTACGGGAAGACACACTCCTTATACGAAGCATGCTATCACAACGTCATGTAGAGTCCAGGCGGTGGTTGATCAGTAGGTACGGCTTGCAAGAAATAATAATTGAGCAGGTATTTATTTTCCAAAATCGGGGAGACGAAATATACGACGGTCACAAAGTGATCGACAGACAAATTCGAGACTAAACACTCATGTCCGTACCACAGAGGATTGGAAAGTAAAAGCGAACTAATTTCTCGTCTTGAAGTTGATGCGAATCAGACTTTTTCGTGCTGCTATTAATATTAACAGCAGTAGTAGTAGTGATGATGCACCAGACTCTTTTACAGCCTACTATTATTATACTTTGAAGTACTATAAGAGTGTGAGTGACAAAAGTGACAGATCTACGGTGACACACAGGAGGAGCAGTGGCCTGCGGCGGGGTTTCTTGACATACATGTATTGCGGTTGTACGCACGGCGGTTACAAAGTAATCAACACTATACTCGTGGTCGTACTATATATAATAGACACAAAGACTACGAGTTGAAATATGTACTTGTTTGGATAAGATTTAGATGAAAAAGCATCGATCGAATACACGATGCCAAAATACGACCAGTTTTTGATGATTAATAATATACTGCACAAAACAGATCGACAGGGCCGATGACGTCGTAACGTAGCGCGTGCTATTTTGTTGGGAAAAGCTCCCCGCGCAGCGACGCACTACGTGTTCGCACGTAAACACAGCAGCATGCAAAATCGAAGGCGACCTCGCACCAGCAGTTTGGTTTCAATACAAAACCCATCCCGCACCCTCGCTTATTGCAGGCATGCCGGCCGGTCAGCCCAGCCCGCACGAGACGTTTCGTTTACGCAAAACAACCACAAGGACGGAAACGCCTCGAAAACCAAAAAAGAATTGCGTCATTCACACCATTAGAACGTTTCGATATAAAAACTCCTATTACGGGGAACCATAGTTAATAGGACCTATGGTGTACATAAAAACCTATATATTTAACCATTTTTACGAACAATATTTGGTCTTATTAACTATGGTCCCCCGTAATAGCTTGGCATGCATTCGTTGTCGTGCCTGTGGTATGTATGTCTCGTCACACTTTTACATGTGTGTATGGCAAGAACATGTAAAAAAAAAAAAAAATGGCGAACGTTGCGAAACACACGTCGAAAAAAAATCAATCATCAATGCGATTGTGACGCAACAACTTCGCCAAAAAAAATAGACGCCTGTCCGAAACTTAAAAATATATACCTGCGTGTATATATCTATCATTAGGGTGGTGCCACCACGCAGACGCCCGCCGAGTCGTTGGGAAGCAAGGGCGTGCGTGGCTCTTTTTCGCAAGATCCGCCCGCGCCCACACGACAAAAAAAAAAAACATACGGAAACGAAAAAAAAAGTTATTACGGGGGGCCATAGTTAACAGGACCAAATATTTTTAGGAAAAATGGTTAAACATATAGGTTTTTATGTATACCATAGGTCCTGTTAACTATGGTCCCCCGTAATAGTTGAGTCTACCACTGCTGTACTGTGCGTATGTATGGTATGGTACTGTTATTGTTTACTGTACTGCTGTTTCTGTAGATATACCGGTATAGGGTAACACTTTGCTGGACGGAACTGCACGGAATGTTTAGCCTTCATATTAATGCCTTCACGTCCCTGATAGTTCCGTCCCAGAGTGGAATCTATCACTCAAAAAAGGAGAAAAAAAAATGGCTTTCGAGAGGCTAATGAACCAAAAAGAAAGAAAAAACATCAAAACAAGCATCGCATCATCATACGAAGTATCTATATATACCTGGCATATCACACGTACGTACGTAACCGAACAAATCGAAACAGCTACGATTTGTGCCAGAGGCATGTACCGGAACGAAATACGCACAAAAACAAAACACACGCACGCACGCACGCACACACACATACACCGACACACACAGAAGCGGACGGCACCAACAAGATTTTTCTAAAAAGAAGGAGAAAAAAGAAAACACAAAAAAACAAAGGGCAGCACCTCTGGAGCGGTCGCTACGTACGTACATATAACAGGACGAAACGAAACGAGGACGGCAGCAGCGGCTATCCATAGCTGCCGACGAAGGACACGCATCATACTCGGAAGTAGACAGGAGCGCGCGCACAACGGCGGTAGGCAGTGTATAGTCCGTTCAGCGAGACAAAGACTTACTTACAAACAACGATTCGCCCGTCGAGGTGGGGCCCCCTATTATTTATTAGACCCTTTGTCTCTCGTCCCATTCGGCCCCCACAACCCCCAAGCAGGGTACTCGACCCCACCGCCCTTTGTTGAGCCCCCCCTCCCCCCCCCCCCCCCCGCTCCTCTCTCCTTCCTTCGCACACCTAACACACACACCTATAGCAAGCTACTAAAGATTAGACACTCACTTGCGCGCGTCGCTCGGAAAAAATGGACGGCGCAACACAGATAATCGATTGATGAGGTTAACCAAAACCCACGGAAGGGAAGGGGGGGGGGGAAACAAGGAACATGCCCTCGCCCCCCTACCCACTCCTTTCAACACCAAGCGCCTACGTACACCCTCAGACGTAATACACAAGAATGGTACGCAATACCCAGAGACACCCATCAAGGAGTGAGTAGAGGGGAGGGGAGGAGGCAGGGGTTGGGGTCGGGGGTGGTGTAAGTGGGGGCGGCGGGGGGGGAGGGGGGGCGTGACGATTAGGATGGGGGAAAACGCACCAAACCAACGATGAACCAGTTGCTCTTTGCAAGCAACAAACGATCGAATTATCCCTCTCAATTTTTCGAGCGAATCAATCGGTGCCTACGGCGGGGGCCCCCGGCTCCCCGCTAGTGCTGGCGATCTGCCTCTCTAGCTCCTCCACCCTGTTGAGCAGGAACTCGTTGGACTGCCTCTGCCCTACCAGTTGATGCGCTCTCATCTGGCGCGAGCGAGCGAGCGAGCGAGCGAGCGAGCGAGGGGGGCGCAGGAGGGTTGGCGGGGGAGGGCGAAGAAAAAGGAACACGAGTAAAGGGCAAGCAGAGGTCTGTGTACAAAAAAAAACAATACCAAAGGTGAGAACAGGGTTGAGAAAGATGCCGGTAACAAAACAAAATCAACAGCGACAGTGACAGCGACAACAGGGTCAGCGATGACGACGGGAACCAGATCCAAACCGAGCACGAAAGGGCCGCAACAAAAACAATAGGCCACGAACAGCACAAAATAGAACAACGAAAACAAAACAAAACAAACATGGAAGCAGCGCACTCAAAACTACAAGAGAACAGGACACTCATCCTTTTCTGCGAATGGACGTAAGGTTTCCCCCCCAAGACACGCTTCGACTCGACGCGACGCTGACGAAGGAGACACATCGACCCCACCTCCCCACCTCTTACCACCACGCAACTCCACCCAGCCCCCACCTCGCCCCCGTGCCATCCCCAATCCGCCTCCTAAACCCCGCGCGCCCCCTCCCCACCCCCAACCCCACCCCACCCCACCTCCCCCATCTCCCTAGCTCCCCACCTCCCCCTTTCGCGCGCCTACGCACCTGTAGAGACTCCGTCAGAGCCGCCACGCGTCCACTGAGTTCGGTGTTCTCGCGCAGAGTGCGCTTGGCCGCCTCCGCTGCCTGTCGCTTGCTCCCGCTCTTGCCCTTGTTGCCATTCGGGTTAGCCTCGGGTCTGAACGATTCAAGGGAAGGCAGCCGATCCCCCCCCCGCCCACCCCCCCCCCCCCCCCCGTCCAACACAGCCGAGACGAGGCAGCAAAAAAAAAGAGCATAAAAACAACAGCGTCAGTGAAATCAAGTCAAGAGGAGTGGAAAAAGTAAAAAAGACGAGCCAACACTCGACTTGGGGGTCACAAGTCGAGTCAGGTAGAGTCAAGCCGAGTCATGTCATGTCGAGTCAAAACAGTGTTTCCGCCGTAATGAGTATCTGACTGTTTTTTTGTTTCTTGTATTATTTGAGTAGGCTACATTTCTTTTTTTCTTCTCCTAAGGTATGCTTCCGCTCCAGTTTTTTGGGGGCCTGTCCTGTGACCACGAGCTCGCAGTTTTGGACACGATTTAACGTGAGGGCAACAACAACACCTCGAGTCAAGTCGAGTCAAGCGCATCGCGTCAAGTCCAGGCGAGCCTAGTCAAGTCGAGCCGAGTCGAGTCGAGCCGAGCTAAGTCCAGCAAAAAAGTGGAATCACACCACTGCAAAGAGAAAAGGTCAAGCCCAAGCCAGAACCCACGTGAAGCAAAGTAACGTGTACCACGTACCAGGTATATAGTAGCAATACATTCACTACTTCAGACACGGTCAAGTCAAATCGAGGCTACTAGACTACTAGACTACTATTAACACTACTGCTACTACTACTACTACTACCACTACTATTGGTACTACTAGTACTGCTACTATAAGTGCTATGTAACCCCTCGGTAATTCACTTGACTATGGTTATTCTAAGGGTGAGGAAGGGTAAAAAAAAAAAGTGACGACTACACAGAGCACCCCCCGAGCATTTCTACTATGGACGGCACCAAAAAGGAGAGACCCCTCTTTCGGTGTCGCTGTCTCGATTACTCACACCCACGTACGACCGCGACGATCTCCGAAACCTTCGCAGCGGAGTAAAACATCACACATCAAGAAGCCGTCAAAAGAGTTTCGTTTTTTTTTCACGGCAGCGGTACGTAGCAGTTGACCGCTATCGCACCGGGGCAAGACAAAGGAGCACCGCTGGCCCACCCCCACACAGCACCCGCGTGACAAGCGAACAGACAAGACAGTCGCCGCCGAGGCCAGTGCACACCCAGCGTCTCGGATGGGAACGGCTCGTCTGGGATACAGATAATATATATATATATATATATATTTATATATATATAGATCTGCTGTGCTCTGCCTGGTCTCTCGTGTGCTTCCTGTTGTGCGGTCCCTTCCACAGCAACCACATATCTCCGAGCTAACTATGATATATAATATATATATAATATACATGGTATATATATATACAGCAACCACATATCTCCGAGCTATCTATGATATATTATATATCATAATATATATATGTATATATACATATTTGGGTACTCAAGAGGAACGCTACAGCAGTACTACTGCTGTACGAGTATAGCGGAGGAGGTTCTTGGAGGTGGAGCGGGTCGACGACGGTGCAGCTGTGCGCCGAAGCGCGGGACGGCAATAAAAAAGGGGCGACCGCTCATCGACTGGCAGGATGACGGAGCGCCTCAACGGTGGCCAGCGGGATGGGGTGTCATCGGCGGCGGGGACGTCAGCGGTGGCTTGTGGCGTGTGATCGGCGTACAAGCGCACCAGGTAAGTTGTTTTACGTGCGTTCTGCTGTTCGCACGATCATAAAGTACGCTTACTGATAAATTCGATGTTTTTTTTTGTGCTTTTCGTTCTTTTCATCCGAACACGCCACAACGCGCGCACCTTGACGACAGTGTTGAGCATCCTGCTTTGCGCGAGTTCATAATACGGAGGACCATAGTAAATAGGACCAAATATTGTTATTAGAAAAAATAGCGAAATATAGAGGTTTTTGTATGTACCGTAGGTCCTATTTAATACGGTCCCCCGTAATAGCGACAGCTTACACTACGCCAACCCCTTTGGGTCTTAAGGAGTGCACTCCCGATGTGGGGGGGGGTAACAGGTGGAATTAGAGTCAGATTATAGGTGTCTGTACGGTGGAGTAAACCATGGGTTAGAGGCGCTGTCTCTAAATTTTCCAGGGTAAGAAGAAACAAGCACGACGACACACGCGCGCAACATGGCGATACTTGCACTGCCGTACGCTACTCTCGTCCAGTTACAGGGGGAGGCATGTCATATATATTATGTGTATATGTTGTGTTTATTTATTCATATACCAGGTAGTAATGAGAACCGACAATGGACCCAACAGCTACGAATATACCTACTTCTATACTTGGTTCTGGATAATGC